>CM064575.1:1520722-1771743 GCA_032716605.1 Paralithodes platypus
CAAGTTTTAGTAAATAACGGATACTCCAACTCCGACATCTCCAGCACCATCAACCACCATCTTGAAAAATGGTACACCCAAAGCCCTCCCATCATTGACCCCCCCAATGAAATTAAGATCTTCTACCGCAATTTTATGTCCTCTGAACACAAAAATGACGAGGCCGTCTTAAAAGAAATAATCTCCAAGCATGTCCACCCAACCAACCCGGAAAACAAAATCAAATTAATAATTTATTACAAATCCCCCAAGACCTCCAACCTCGTTCTCCGCAACAAACCAGCTTCCACCAAGATAAAGAGCCCGATGACCGACGATCACGTCATTTACCAACATACCTGTAATTATGAGGACTGTGGACCTCATTCCTATATTGGTATAAACGCAGACTCGTCTTTCACGTCGGTTAACTCTTCACCTTCAGGCTGGAGCCATCAAAGACCACTATCTCACCCCTAACCACCCCACCTCACACGCAACGAGTTAGAGAAACACACCACCATACTCGATAAAGAAAGTGACCCAAGGAGATTACCTATACTCGAAGCATTATATAGTCAAGCCTTACATCCCAACCAAACTCTGGACATTTAGATCCTTCCTTCTGCCAAAAGGCACTTTCCTACAGGACCTAACGCCCCCCCTCTCCCCCCGGTGCCCTTGATGCAGCCCCCCGCGCTACCTCCTTCAGCTTCGTCTTCCGCAGGCGCCACACGTACTACGCAACTTAGGCCACGCCCCTCGACACGCAGCCAATCAGCTTCGACCCCGCCAACCGACCACCATCCCGCATCCAGTGCGCATGCGTGAAGCGGTTCTCTCTTTCTCTCTCCTAGAATACCCCTCCACCAATAGCAGACTTTTGCCCCCTGATTTTCGCCTCCTCTGATCCTCCACCCTCTATATATACCCTTCCTGTTTACCTTTTATATAATTCTATCCTTACTTGATAATGCTGGTTGTCCAGTGAAACGCGTCGTATATCCTGTATCATCATGTACATTAATGTAACCCTGTACCACCATGAATTTTGCTCATCTCCTTCATCTACTTCCTGCCACCCAGCGAAAACTCATCAGAGACCTGGAAACTTTGAATAATAAAATTTCCAACGCAGAAATTGCCATTTCTTTCAACCTCATATGTATTAAAGAAAATTTATTACCTGGCTTTACTAACATATATATATATATATATAAATATACCGTATATGTATATATATATATATATATATATATATATACATATATATATATATATATATATATATATATATATATATATATATATATACTGTATATATACAGTATATATATTATTTTATGCACTCATCCTTAGCCATAGAGGGAAATGTGACCTGCGAGTTTTAGACTATAAAGAAGTTTATATTAAGGCATCAATATTTAGCCAACTTACAGCTCTAATACGCTTGTAGTTTCCAACCAAGAGTATTACATTAAGTCAACATAAACATATATTTCCTCCGTTACAAACCCACACCATTTCATATTAATGGTGAACGTCCTTATAGCATGAAACTCGCGAGTGGTCAAATACCAATATCGAATCATTGAAAGCATTATTTGCATCCTTCATGTCTGAGCTGTAACGTGTGGTATTTAATATCCAAGCAGTTGATTTATGACAAATACACACATAAAGAGAGAGGGAGAGAGAGAGTGATGAATGCGTGCTTATGTACCATTGTGTGTATTTGTATGTACAAATGACTAATGTGTGCATGCAGCCTACCAGTATGTGTATGTACAAGTCATTAATGTGTGTATGTACCAGTATGTGTATGTACCTGACCAGATGGCTGGAGTAAATTAGGAAAAAGTGAGTGTAATGTATATATGTACCAGTATGTTTATGTACAGTACAAGAGAGTAATGTGTGTATGTGTCTGTAAAAGTCACTAATGTACAGTATATAATTATGTACCAGTATGTGTATGTACAAGTGAGTGTAATGTATATATGTACCAGTATGTTTATGTACAGTACAAGTGAGTAATGTGTGTATGTGTCTGTACAAGTCACTAATGTACAGTATATAATATGTACCAGTATGTGTATGTACAAGTGAGTGTAATGTATATATGTACCAGTATGTTTATGTACAATTGAGTAATGTGTGTATGTGTCTGTACAAGTGACTATGGTGTGTATGTTTCAGTATGTGTATGTACAATTGAGTGTAATATATATATATATAATAATTTCGATTGTCTGTCTGTCTGTCTGTTCTTTATAGGCGGCCGCAGTTTTTAAGCTAGAGCATTCATACTTGGTATGCATAGTAAGGGGGTCCCTAGGCAGGTTTTAGTCAAAAAATAGAATTCCCCAGGGTGAAAGGGACGGAGAAAATGGGCGCGAAATCGGAAAAAGGGCCGTTTGGGGCAGAAGGAGGCCTCCGATCGAAAAGGTGTATGGAACGAAAGTTGTTCGCAGCCTCCCAAAATGGGGGTACGGATGAGGTCAGATCCAAAGTCGGAGGTCATTTAGCGGCCGAAATCGAGGTCGCCGTTTAATGAGGCACAGGGAGGTCGAGGCCGGTGATTATGGTAGTAGTAGTATTGTGATGATTGTGGTAGTAGTGATTGATGATGGTGATTATGGTAGTAGAATTTAAACCCGGGCAACGCCAGGTACCCCTGCTAGTATAATATATATCTATATAATATTTTTGATTGTCTGTGTGTCTGTTCTTAATAGGCGGCCGCAGTTTTGGACCTGGGGAGCTGAAACTTTGCATGTGGGTGTCAATTGACCTGGGTCAGGTCATAGAGGGGGCGAGGCCACGATCGGAGGTCGTTTCGAGGCCGAAATTGAACAAAAATTTAAAAAAATTGCCGTTTGGGGCAGAAGGAGGCCTCCGATCGAAAAGGTCTATGGAACGAAAGTTGTTCGCAGCCCCCCAAAATGTGGGTATGGATGAGGTCAGATCCATAATCGGAGGTCATTTAGCGGCCGAAATCGAGGTCGCCCTTTAATGAGGCATTGTGGTAGTAGTGATTGATGATGGTGATTATGGTAGTAGTAGTGGTGGTAGTAGTGATGGTGATTACCCGGGCAACGCCGGATACCCCTTCTAGTATATATATATTTGTTTTTTCTATGTGAGTGAGGGAGACAAGAGGCAGAAATGCCTGTATCGAGTGCCTCCCCCAGAGTTGAAAGAGTGACAGGGCCAAAATCAAGGAACATTCGAGCCAAAACGACTGGACACACGGAGTTTGACGCAATTTAAGTCATAGGAAGAGGGAAAGACTGATTCTGGGAGAGAGTTCCAGAGCTCAGCAGTTGAATAGAAGAAAGTCTGAGAATACCGTTTCACTCTTGGGTTGGAGAGTTACACAGAGTAGGGGTGGGATTGAGTTGCAAGACGGGTACTACGTACCCTACGTAGAGGAGGTGGTATACACTGGGAAAGCTCTGAGGAAAATTGATTATTATAGTAGCGATAGAATAGCGAGAGAGATGCAACATTGCGGCAAATAGAGAGAGATTGCAGAGAGTTGGTGAGTGGGCGGGAGTTAATGATACGAAAGGCTTTCCTTTCTACTTTGTCTAGGAGTGCGGTGTGAGAGGATCCTCCCCACACATGTGAACCATACTCAATACAAGGATGCACTGTGTCCCTGGACAGAGCAAGAAGCTGTGCAGGGGTATAGAACCTGTGACGCATGTCCACGTGTGAGCATGCTGTACAGAACGCCTAGTCATGCCCCACTCTCGCTAGGATCGTCAGGGCAGGAACTTTGGCTGTAGTCTATGTAGAGTTTCCTAACTTAGTTCGTGTGAGCCGTTGTACTATAAGTATTATGAATATGTATTTTGTTTTCATCTGAGTCAACGAGTTCTATTTTATATCATTGGTTATAAGTATTGTGTGTAAAACTTATTTGTAATGATGGGAAGAGAAACAGCCACAGTTAGGTGTCAGTGGGTACGCCAGGCAGGAGGTAGGCCTAACTCACTAGCACTCCTCCCTCCCTCAGTGCTAGGGGGAGCCTTTGTGTATCCCAGAGGAGAGAGATAAATTACGTAATGGTTGTCAGTGGGCGGTCCTTAGTAGTTCACGTTGGGCTCACTAGAGGGCCGGGTATATAAGGGAAGTCTAGCCATTTTTTCATCAGAACTCATTAGGCAGAGCGACTTCTCATTTCCCTTGCTAACTATTTATATTCTTCTGACTGATCGGAACTTTCTCTACTACCTTACATTCTTATTTCCTCTTTTCCCTGCCCTGTTTAACTTCCATGGTCCCGTTGGTGCAGAGCTAGTCAGCCAACGTATTATCGCTTGAGTTCTCACGAGATACTTGCCTATTAGATAGCCTATTTTGGAAGGGTTGACTTAGAATAGGATTGATTTATGTTTGTTGCACTTGTATATGCATTTCCCTGTGTGTTATTATTATTATTCCTGTTTTCTGCTAGTCTAGGTAATGCTAGACTGGGGTAAGTCTTTTCTGTGTTACGAGTTGTTGTTTGATGCAGTGGTTAAGCGATAAACCTGCATACTCGTTTCGGTTCAGTGAAGCCTAGGTTGTCTTCGCGGCTGACTGTGTTGAGTTAATAATTTACAGTGCGTGAGGGCAAGAGCCTAACCACCCTGTATTTTATTAACAGTTTGTTTTTACTTTGTCAAGGAGCCGGGAGAAAACCAGATACAAGGGATCTGGATTTCTCAAAGTCCACTTGTTAGTTTTAACGTAATACTTTAAACAGTCGTGAGGACTTCGCTAGGCTACGAGCCGTTTTTGCTCAGTCACTGCTACCTTTTTGCCTACAGTACCCCAGCTAGACTTTACTCGATTAGCAGATACAGAATAGTATTGAAGCTTTCCTTATGTATGATATTGTTTATGCACTATTGATTTCATGTGTTGCAAGCTTGGCTACTTTAGTGATTAGTGGCCCACGAGCACAATCCGAGTAGGCTATTGCCGTTGCATTTGCGGAGTACTTCCTTTTAATGTTTGCCATTTACTATTGCATATTCTTTTAATTATTCTTATGCCAATTTAAGCCTTTAATAGTATTTAATTGCCAGTGTTTTTGCTTATTGAATTACTGTTCAAAATCCGATACGTACTTCTTACGAGCATCCGAGAAGCATCTAACTTTTTTCAGAAGATTCCTTGCTCGATGCTTAAGGACTATTAATTAACGTAACGTAATAGTGCCGATCCGAAGTAGAGGGTGGTGGACTTCTTAAGTTCATAGTCAAGGGTGGATTACTTCGGCTTCGGCCAACACTATTCTTTTGTGTTGTTGTTTCTTACTTCATTGTTTGATTGTTGACCAGACTAGATAATTCCTGTCTCTTTATTAGTCTGTTGTTGAACACTAGTACCGAGTTCTTGTATACCCCATTATAGCAGATTGAACTCTGGAGGGTATTGGTGTTTTTTGTTCGGCTGGCAGTACTCAGGGGTTGGGATCGTGTGTTTCCGTTGTGGCAGCGAGCCGTATTCGAGTCCTGATTGAGAGCCCTTGTGTACCCGAGTGCCAGTTCGTAACAAACCCCTTGAGGCAGTTGAGCACACCCAGCTTCTGGAAGGCTGCCTTAGCAAGACTGGTAATATGGTCCTTCCAAGTGAGAGCAGAAGAAAAAGAGACACCAAGAATATTGAGATAAGATAGAGGATTGATTTTTGTATTGTTGAATTGTAAGGGATAGTCCTGTGTGAGTTCTGAACAGATAGTAAGATGAAGAAATTGGGTTTTGGAAGCATTAAAAGCAACAAGGTTTTCTCTGCCCCAATTGGGAATAGTAGTTAGATCAGAAGATAAGTGTTGCATGACTTCAATACATTTGTCTTTAAGGGATTGCTGGCTGGGCCGTTCAGGAAAACTAATTGAGTAGTGTTAGGTAGAGTTGTCTGGCGTATGAATGGATGGGACTGGAAGTACAGTTGAGTAGATCATTTATGAAAATTAGAAAGAGAATGGGAGATAGGACAGAGCCCTGAGGAACACCGGAGTTGATAGGACGAGGATATGAGCGATGGCCGTCCACAACTGCAGCTATAGAATGGCCGGAAGTGAAATTAGAGACAAAGGCACAGATGGAGGGATAGAAACCAAAGGAGGGTAGTTTAGAAATTACAGGTTTGTGCCAGACTTTATCGAAAACCTTCGATATGTCTAGTGCAATAGAAAAGGTCTCACCGAAATCCCGGAAGGAGGATGATCAAGAGTTAGTAAGATATGAAAGAAGATCACCAGTAGGGCGACGTTTAAGGAAGCCATACTGGCGATCTAAGAGTAGATTATGAGAAGAGAAATGCTTAAGATATTTGGAAGCAAGAATAGTTTAAAAAACTTTAGAGATACAAGAGATGAGAGCAATTGGACGATATTTGGAGGGTTGAGAGCGGTCACCCTTCTTTGGGACAGGTTGAATGAGAGCAAACTTCCAGCAAGAAGGGAAGACGTTAGAGGAGAGACAGAGACGAGAGAGTATGCCTAGGCAGGGAGTCAGCACGGAAGCACAGATTTTTAGTACAACTGGAGGAACACCGTCTGCACCGTACGCCTTCTTAGTATTAAACCCAGAGAGGGTAGAAAATACATCTTTAGAAAAGATTAGGATATTAGGCATAAGTAGGAGAGAGGGAGGTGGAGAGGAAGGAATAGCACCAGAATCATCCAAGGTGGAGTTTCTAGCAAAAGAGTTCAGCTTTGTCAGAGGAGGAAGTTATGGTTGTGCTATCAGAGTGGAAAAGGGGAGGGAAAGACGAGGAAGAAAAATTGTTGGAGAGGTTTTTGGCTAAATGCCAGAAAGCTTGGGAAGAGCTAGAATTGGATAGTTCAGTGCATTTATTATTGATGAAAGAGTGTTTGGCAAGTCGAAGAACAGATTTGGCTTGATTCTGGGCAGAAACATAGGAAGAATGAGATTCTTGAGTTTTAAGGCATCGGTACCGTTTGAATGCTTCCTCCTTGTTGCGGACAGCAGTAGAACAAGCGTGAGTAAACCAATATATATATATATATATATATATATATATATATATATATATATATATATATATATATATATATATATATATATATATACTCTATATATATATATTTCAATCTATCTAAACAGGATGTATACCATTTAACCTAACCTAACCTAACCAAACCTAACCTAACCTACCCTAACCTAACCTAACCTAACCTAACTAATAAAATATATAAGATTTAAAACTGTGGTCTCATTCTGTCTTCTCTTTTCCGCGCCATACGGTACGGTAAAATATGCGCGAGTTTAGCTGAGTTAGCCATTAAATAGGCCGTGCGGAACCGTTCTCACCAGTGGTGCCGAACCATTATACAGTTGGGCTGTACTCGGGCGGGTGCCCGACCCCGAAAGGGGTTGAAATAGGGGACCTATCCCCCCGCCAAAGGCGGCTTTCTAGGGCCTTTCCTAGCTGATGCTGAGAGGATTGGGTTCTAGTCATGTGGTGATGGGCTGGTCTATCAGAGTGAGAACTGAGCGATCTCTGCCATTCCCATAGCTTACTCTGACTGTTCCTTTAACTTATATATTTTCTAGATCTCAAGTGACGGCGTCTTTTCCGTGGATTGACCTCCCAATCTACCAAGATTGGAAGCCAAAGCGTCACATTTTTCCCTTGCCCCTCAACTTTCTCTTCATAATTGCTGAGGGGCACAGGGCCCTGGGTGGGGCTTTGGTTTCCCGGGCGTTTCTGCACCCTCCTCAGCTCCCCGCCATGGATTGGCTTCGGTCACCCAGGCTTTATTGTGGTCGGCAGGTAGGGTTCTGTGGGGGCGCTCGGTTATGGCCTTGGAATTGCTCGGGGCCTTGGGGCTGTTTGGCCAGGCAGCTTGGGGAACAACAACAACAACAACAACAGTTGGGCTATATGCATCCGGGATATGGGTGGGTTGCTGGATATGTACCCGTATATGTATTTACAAGTGAGTGTAATATGTGTATACACCAGTATGTGAATGTACAAGTGACTAATGTGTGTATATACCAGTATATGTATATACAAGTGAGTGTAGTGCGAATATGTGCCCACGTATGTATATGCAAGTGAGTGTGCGTGTTAATGTGTACAGTATAATATGCGCATGTAACTGTGTGCGTGTATGTAATCATAATAATAATAATAATAATAATAATAATAATAATAATAATCGGTTTATGTGCGAATACGAGCGTGTTATCGTTGGCAAGACACTGGAGCCTACTAACTGTAAAGAAGTCGCCCCTGGTGGCAGGTCCGAGAACTTCCTGCAGGTCTGTTGTCGTCGTCCCTCTGTTCCGGCCCCCAAGACAGCCACCACCACCACCATCATCAGGGACACTGAAACAGATCATCAGGTTCACTATGCTGTCAAAATCCTATGTATAATATAGAACACATAATGGAAACAAAACACCACCATCATCACCAGGGATACTGAAACATATCAATAGGTTCATTATCCTATCAAAACGCTGTGTAACTGTCTTGATGGTGTAATAATTATGTAATGGTTAACCTGTAAGTTATGTACGTGATATCCTGGGTTCTATCCTGGTATTGTAGTGTTGTAGTTGATGTATAGAATAATATATACAAACATTCGTTTCCACAGTTATACGTCCATGATTAGAAATAGGTGAAGTCTGCGAATACTTATGATTGGGCTAGTAACTATGTACAGTGCCAGACATATTCAGTTATTTTATGGTAATAGTGCAGGCAGCAATATTGCCAACATGATACAGTAATATTAACGGTCATAAACATATACCAAACTATCAATATTACTAGCTCTTTACTGTCTTTTTACAGTACTTTAGAGGCAAAATACAGTGAAGAAACCGTAATATTGAACAAGGTTTTCGATCGTCATAATTTGCTGTTAATTATACAGATATTTTTTGACTGAACATTCTAAAGGGTGCATCGCTCTGTCAAAATTCAAAGGTATGATAATAATAATAATAATAATAATAATAATAATAACAATAATAATAATGCCTAGCACCAAGCCTAGAAAGACTATGTGGCACTAAAACATAAGTAACAAACTGGAGTGGGTAAGTTAAGGGAGCCCATCTCGCTTTTTTTTATCTTTCTCTCTCTCTCTCTCTCTCTCTTTGGCTTGTGTCCATTTGGCCCCATTCAGCCATTTAAGACGATTACCACCATCCAGGTGTCAAGATTTTCCTGGCGAGCGGTAGCGAGCAAGCATATATATATATTTTGTTTGACAGCAAGCAAAAGTTGTAAATTTTTCGATAGAAAAATGTTTCCGGCAAAGCCGGATTTCTCCATACAATGCTGGCTCGCTGCCGTTCGCCAGGAAGAAATTGACACCTGGATGGGGATAAACGTCTTAGAACAATTGGCTAAATGGGGCCGAATGGATACAAGCCAGAGAAAGAGAAAAAATCAAACAGGTGATACTCCTTAACCCATTTTAGTATCTTTATAATTCCCACAGAACATTCCTAAGCTGTGTGGACTGCAGACCAAATAGGACCTCTGACAGAGTCCACGCCAATCATCAGGGGGTTTTCCGAGGTGATCTGATCATTCCTGCTGTTCTACAATTATCCTGGCTACACCTACACGTCAAGAATAGATAGATAGATAATACAGATAGCAAATATATATGAAAATACATAAATAAACACACACACACACTAGATAGTAAGATATTCTGTATAGATAGATATAGAAAACACTTGCCGGCCTATTACTAGTACTCGAATAGTAAAATCGAACCTCAGAAAGGCAAATATAAGGGAAAGAATTCATGAGGAAATTCAATTGAGACGAAAACACCCCCTATATCGTCACCATTTCATAACATAGAATATCCCCGACCATATTCGATGATGCTGTGAACGATCGTATAGCTGCTCTCTCTCTCTCTTTCTCTCTCTCTCTCTCTCTCTCTATCTCTTAACAAAATGTATAACAATAATAATAAATACATAAAACAAATAATAATAATAATAATAATTAAAGTTGCAAGCAACGTTGTGCGGGGTTCGAGCGGGGTTGCACGCAGGGTATTGTGTTGGATACAAGGGCTGTGCCACATATATCAAAATATCATGTATCTTATCGGGCATGGAGAAAGTACAGAAGGAATATAGTGTAGCCATTTTGGCTATGGCCACTTAGACCATTAACTCCTTCAGACATATTATGTTCCAATAAGTCCGAGGAGGCGGGAGCCCCGGGATCATTGCCACTGCCTCGCACAACACTCACAACAACACTGCGGCCTTTAGAATTATCGGAGGAGGCTGAGGTTGCCACCAACGGTTTTATCGTAAGCTAACTTATCAGACTTACTGAGCTCATATGACGCAAAATCGCGTCATAAACTTATTGGAGAGGCATGGATATAAGTCCATATGACGTGATCGCGTCATATGAGTTTTTGGTTATAACTTCCATATGACGCGATCGCGTCATATATGTCGCAAGGAGTTAAGGAGTGTGACCATTTTGGTTAAAGCTATTAATCCTGTACAAGTTGTTGTTGTTGTTGTTGTTCCCTAAGCTGCCAGGCCGAACAGCCCCGAGTCCCTGAGGAAGGCCATGGCCACGATCGGGCTTTCCCACAGAGCTCTCATTGAGTGTAGATTGTGTTGTTGGCGTAAGTGGTTGTGTGAAATGCAGTCTTCTATGATGTGTTTAATGGTATGGGGTGCTGTGTTACATCCCGGGCAGGCGTCGACAACGGAGTCATCCAGTCTCTTCTGATAGCTCAGGAGAGCTGGATGGTGTCCGCATCTCAGCCTGGCCAGGTGGACTCTGTCCTCGCGAGGAAGGGAGGATTCGTAAGGATGGATTTCGGGAGGTCGTACTTGCAACTGCATGTTGACTGTGAGTGAGTGGATGGATCGGCGAGAGATATGAGTATGGATGTGCTTCTGGAAGTTGGTTCGGGGTGGGCAGGGAGGGAGAGAGGACAGTAATTGTGTGTGATACCGTGTGCTGGGTGTTGTTTTGATATTTCTTGGTGTCTGTGGGTGTGTTGCCATGTAGTTTAGTGGGTGGTCTTGGTTCGTGGAGGCTGCTGCCAGGAATTGAGTGCCTCGCATGTCCAGATGGTCTTTGACTTTGAGGATTTTGGTTTCTTGATGTAGGTGATCTGTGGGTGCAGTAGCTGTTCAGCCTGTAATGATCTTCAGGGCTTTGTTTTGAATAGTCTGTAAGGTCTTATGATGTGTTTCAGCTAGGTTAGAAGCCCAGGCTGGGCTTGCATATTCCATCACTGATCTTATGTATTGTTCATATACTGTGGTGGTAGTTTCTTTGTTGTGTCCAAATTTTGTGTGAGCAAGTGACCTGAGGGCGTTAAGTCTGGGTGTCAGTTTCTTTTTAATGTTTGTGGTGTGCTGTTTGAATGTCATATGAGTATCATATGTTACTCCTAGGATTTTGGGTGTGTGTGTATGTGTTAGGGGTGTGTTGTTTATGGAGAGTTGAGGGATGTATTCGTGTTCTCCTGTCCAGCTTATGAGCAGGGTTGCGGTGGATTTGGCTGGGGCTAGATTAAGTCTGTTTGTAGTGCACCAGCCATGTAGTGTGTTGAGATAGGGTTGAAGGAGATCTGTTGCTCTTTTTGAGTCATGGTGTGTGCATGTGAGTGTTATGCCATCTGCATAGGAGGCTAAGTTTATTTGGGGCGTATTGGGTGTAGTTATATCGTGCATGTACAGATTGAAGAGTGCGGGCGATAGGACGGATCCTTGTGGGACTCCGTTTGGAAAGTTTCTGATTTTAGATGACTGACCGGCAAAAGATACGTGTGCACATCTGCCTGCTAGGAAGTTGGCCAGCCACCTTTTTGTGTTGTTGTGCTTTTTTGTGTTGTAGATTTTGTTTGTTAGGTTGTGGCGGGGGATGGCATCGAAGGCTTTACTAATGTCGGGTGTGGCTAATAGTGATCTGCGTGGTGGTCTAGCTGAGTTGATGCCGTCAAAAGCTCTTTGTGTAAGGTCTGTGAGAAGAGTGTTTGTGGAGTGCAGTGGCCTAAAGCCATGTTGTATTGGAGCTAGGGGTAGGTCGGGTGTAATTAGTTGTAATACTAGGCGTTCCATGACTTTGGAGGGGGAGCAAAGGAGTGTGATGGGGCGGTGCGAGGAGGGTAGCGTGGGGTCTTTGTTGGGTTTGGGGAATGTGGTCATGATACCATACTTCCAAATGTCTGGTATTGTGCTGTGTGAATAACTGTAGTTTGATATGTTAGTGAGTGCTTGTATGCCTTGTGGTCCCAGGTGTCTGAGGTGTATGTTGCTTATGTTGTCTAGGCCACAAGCGGGTGAGTGCTTGAGATTGTTGATGATATGCTTTGTCTGGTGATTGGTGAAGGGTGTATAGTCAGGGTCTGTGGGGAATTGTCTCTTACGTCGGATGACACGTCGGTCGTCTTTGTGAGGTTTTAGGTGGCTGACATGTGAGAAGTGATTGATGAGAGTGTTTGCTTGTTGTTTACATGAAGGAGTAGAGTCTGTTGTTGTGATTGCAGCATGTGATTGTGTTGTGTTGCTGTTGGAAAGTGTGATGCTGTTTAGTGTTTTGTAGAGTTTTTTGGGGTTTGTTTTGTGATCAAGTGTTTGTAGGAAGTTATCCCAATTTAGTTTTTGTTGTTCTTGTATTTTGTTGTTAGTTTGGGTGTTGAGTGCTTGGATTTGTTGTGTGATGTCTTGTGTGTGGGGTGCTGGTGAGTGTTTCAGTATGTCGCGTTGTCTGATGAGGTTTTGAATTTCTGGTGTGAAGTTGGGGTTGTGTCTTTTTCTGTTACCTCTTGGAATGTGTTTCTTGTCACCGTATTGGATAGTTTTATTGAGTATGTGTACAGCATTGTTGATGTTAGTGATGGGTGTACTGTTTAGAGTTGTGAAGTGTTGTTCTGTCTCATTTGTGAATGCTTCCCAGTTAGCTCTTTTATAATTGGTGTATGTGTGTTTGTGGCTAGCTGGGGTGAGTCTGGTTTTGGTGGTGATAATGATCGGGAGGTGGTCAGAGCCTAAGGTTCTGACCACCCTCCAGGATGTTGTGGGGGCGAGTTCTGGGGAGCAAAAGGTGATGTCTGGAGATGATGGGTTATAGAGGGCTTGGTGAGGAATATGGGTATGTTGATGGATGTCGTTAAGGATGATGAGGTTATCGGTTTGGTTTTGTAGTACCAGCCCTCTGTCTGTGTCGGGGTTGTCGACAAACCAGGTCGACGTCTTGGCGTTGAAGTCACCACCCAGGATGATGTGTGGGGTGTTTGTGATGGTGTTTGTGATGTCAAGTGTGGTCTGTATTCATTTGGTACTGTAGGGGATGTTTGGGGAGGGATGTATGTGTTTATGACGGGTATGTTGGAGTTGTTGCCAGTGCGTATTTTAATTGATTTATTTCTGTTGTGTTATCATTTGGGGGGGGGGGGGAGGGATTTGGTTTGTACACTGGTAACTATGCATGATATTTCTTTGTGTACCAGGGTGATGAGTCCACCGCCTCCGCCGACAGCCCGGTCTTGTCTGATGGTGGTGAAATCATGAAATGTGGGTGTTTTTTGTGTTGTGCAGAGTTTTGTTTCTTGTAAGATGGCAATGTGTATGTTGTGTTGTTTGATGAAGTGTGAGAGTTCGTGTTTCTTTGTGTTGATGCCATCTATGTTCAATTGGAGAATGTTAATGTTATGTGCACGATATATGTTGGGTGCTGCTGCACGAGGATGGAGTGGGGGTGAGGGATGGGGTGGGGGTGGGGGGGGGAGGGGGGGGTGGGGTGGGGATGGGTGAGGGGGGGGTGGGGATTGGGGAGCAGGAGATGGGGGTTGGAATGGATTAGGATGGGGTGTGGTGTGTTCAGTTGAGGATGTGGATGGTATGGGAAGGTTAGGTGAGTTAGGGAGGAGAGGTGGACGGGTTTTAAGGGGGGGGGGGGGAGTGGATGATATGGGAAGGTTAGGTGGGTTGGGGAGGAGAGGTGGACGGGTTTTAGGCGAGGGATTTGACTGGGAGAGGGAGGGGCATGAGGAACAGGTCCAGGTGTTCATGTAGTGTTTCTTGGAGGCAAGTGTTGTGCAGGTGAAGTGGGTCCAGTTCCTGCATGAATTGCAGAGAACTGAACCCTTAGTGTGGCGACTCGAAATGATGGGTTTTGAGCAAGTTGGACATATGTATGTGTAGGTGGGTCCTGGGTTGCTCTCAATGTCTCCGGCTAGAAGAAGTCTTCGAGAAATGACAGCCGGAGAGTCATTTCTCGGTGTAGGAAAAACTGTGATGTGTGTGTGTGGTGTGAGAGGTGTGGAAATTCCCGGCGCGACCGAAGCCGCTCCAAGGACTCCTGTACGAGTAGGCATAATTGCCCGAAATTGCCTTCATTCCCTGCTCATTTTCATGCATAAGCAAAAGCCAGAGCGTAATACAATTATGTATTCGTGAAAGTACAGTAATAGCTTTCAAATTACTCCTGAATCATCCCTGTACGACGTCTTGTTTTCTTGTAAGGATCTTGCAAACGAAGGGCAAAATTGCTAAAAATTACCAAATCCGATAGGCGAAATCGCTAAAAATTACCAATTATTTTCTGTTTTCGCTATGTGTGACGCTGCACATAAGTGAGCTCTCTCTCACACAAACCTCAGTGTCGTGGCGGGGCCTGTAGGCTCCGGCTGACGTCTATCCATGCTGCTTGCAAAAGCTGGCCTGGCTCACAGGCTACAAAATAGCCGGAAAATCGTCTCCGTCATATGAGGGGCCCCGCGGGAATTGGGTTAAGAAGTGTGATTGTTTTGATTATTTGATAGGGTCACCATAAGGGTAATGGTGTGGTATTTTTTCTGTACAGAAGCTTGGCCTTTTTGGTTGGGGCTTCTTAGGAATGTGACCTTTTTCGTTAGCCATGGAGAAACTGCAGAGGTACAAATTATTATAAGCAACCTCATGTTAAAAATATCTTATATATTTTTGTTTAGCTTTATTTGGCATTCCTCTTCCTCTATGTATCTAGCAATTTAACCCCCTCAAACTCCTTATGACGCGATGGTGTGGTAATTACCCTGGGCCAAAAAGCTCTAAAAGACGATCGAGTGATAACTCAAGCGAGCTTGAAATACGCAGGCGTTTCGTTCATGGTCACCCCTTCGGGGATCAAGGTGTCCGGCAATATATACCGGTAGGCTATAGATAAATTCATTTTTGGGCTATTTCTTCCATTTTATTTATCCTGTTAAAGTGCTTGATTGATTTTTGTGCTAATGTAGTTAGTATTTGGTGTAATTTTACATATTTAAGCTAAACCTGAAGAGCACATGCAATTTATTTGAGCATGTTCACATTGTTCAGTAAGTATTGCTGGGGAAAGGGTTAACATATTCATCTTTTGGGGTATTTATTCTATGTTTTTATCCTGTTTCTGTGATTGATTGAGTTTTGTGCTAATGTAGTTGGTATTTGGTATAATTTTACATATTTTAGATAAATCAGAAGAGCACATGCAATATATTTGGGCATTTTCAGTCAATATTACTGGGGAAACGGTTAACATACAGTATTCATCATAGGAAGGGAAGAGGATGTGTAGCTCAGATCTTTGCCCTGAAATATGTTGTGGAGAAATATCTTGAGAAGGGACAAAAGTTGTATGCTGCCTTCATGGACTTGGAGAAGGCCTATGACAGAGTTGATAGAGATGGTACCGGTATGTAGAAAGTACTTGGAATATACGGAGCAGATAGCAAGTTACTGAAAGCAGTGAAAAGCATGTATGAGGGTGCAAAGGTGTCAGTATGTGTTGAGAATGAACAGAGCGAGTTCTTTGATCTGAATTTTGGGTTAAAGAAAGGGTGTGTGATGTCCCTGTGGTTGTTCAATATATACTGTACTGTATATGGATGGAGTCATAAAAGAAATGCAAGGATGAGCAGTGGATGTTGGTGTACCACTAATAAGGGAAGGCAACGAGTGGAATGACAGAGTTGATAGAGAAGGTATGTGGAAAGTACTGAGAATATATGGAGTAGATGGCAAGTTGCTGAAAGCAGTGAAGAGTATGTATGAGAGTGCAAAGGTATCAGTACGTGTGAAGAATGAACAGAGGGAGTTCTTTGATCTGAATGTTTGGTAAAGCAAGGATGTGTGATGTCCCGATGGTTGTTCTATATATACAGTATATGGATGGAGTCATAAAAGAAATACAAGGAAGAGCAGTGGATGTTTGTGTACTGCTGTTTGCTGACGATATGAATGGGAGTTGCAGGGTCTGGTAAATATGTTTGGAACAGTGTGCGAAAAATGGAATCTGAAGGTAAATGCGGGGAAGAGCAAGGTTATGGTCTTCGAAAGGGGTGAAGCCACAGAGTGTGAGGTGAAGTTGAACGGTCTGGCTATGGAGATTGTCAGCTCATTTAAGTATCTTGGCAGTGTACAGAGTAAAGATGGGAGTATGGATGAAGAAGTGTGGGAGAGGGTGCAACAGGGGAAGAGGGTTGTAGGAATGTTGAAAGCAGTAACATGAAATAGGGTGGTCAGCATGGAACTGAAGAAGTCCTTGCATGACAGTGTGGTAATCCCGACACTGACTTACGGAAGCGAAGCATGGACGTTGTTGGAGAGATTCAAACCAAGAGTGAAAGGGATGGAAATGAGTTACTTGAGAAGTGTGTGCAGCGTTACATGGAGGGATAGACAGACGAATGAGGAAGTACGAGAGAGGTGTGGTGTGAATGTACTGGAAAGTGCAAAAAAGAACACCTTGAGATGGTTCGGCCATGTGGAACGTATGGGAAGCGAGAGAATGACTAAGAGAGTGTACGAGTGAGGTGGAAGGACAGAGGGAGAAACAAACCGAGAGAGAGGTGGAAGGATGGAGTTAAGAAGTATATGCGTGAAAGCGGTGCTGGATGGGAGGAGGGGCGTCAACTGACTGGGGACAGAGGTGCATAGGGGTGTTTCGTTCCTTTTTTTTTTTTTTTTTTTTTAAGAGACAATGAACGGAGGAAGGAAAAACACAGATAAAACAAAAAGGTCCATGTGCCTAAAGGCATCCTCCATTCATAAAATGTTTGTAACAACTGGATTTAAACATTTGTTGATTGTAAGTTTGTGGAAAGCAATTCGAGGGAAGTGAATTCCAAAGAGTAGTAGCTCTGGGGATAAATGAATTCTGATAAGCAGAAGTTCTGCATTGTGGAGGAGAAAGTGTAAATTCATGGGCGCTCTCAGCTGCCCTAGTTCTACGGGGAAAGATGTGGAGAGGCGGCACAATTGAAGCAAGTTCCTCGGAACAATTGCTGTGAAAATATCTGTAGAATAATGCAAGGATGCAACGTTTCTTCGTATGGCTAATGTAGGAAGGTCCTGTGTGATTGCAGGGTTATTGATTATCTAATAGCTTTATTTTGAATTTTGTCAACTGCCTCAATGCAACCACTCCACTTCCACCCCACAGAGGTGAACAGTAATCCATCTGAGAGCGCACATGACTTTATATATTACGGCCAACTGCTCGTCAGTGAAGAATTCTCGAACTCTGTACAGGAGTCCCAGTTTTTTAGAGGCATTCTTAGCAATGCTTCTAACATAATGTGTCCAGCTCAAGTTAGTAGTTAATGTTACACCGAGAATGTCAATACAGGGAAGTGGGAATATTTACATCATTAAAAAATATATGGGAGTCAGTGAGATTCTGTCGGTTAGAAAATTGAATGTACTTGGTTTTCTGTGCATTAAAGGAAACTAGATTCTCTTGTCCCCATTCATTAATTCTAGAAAGGTCCTGGTTCAGAGAAATTGCAGTGTTATTTTTGAATTTATAAGATCGGGTTGGGTGAAAGAATTGGTAAATGTGAAGGAACTGTGGAGTGTTGAGTCATCTGCGTAGGAATGTATTGGATTATGAGTGGTAGATATGAGATCATTGATATGAATGAGGAACAGAGTTGGGGCCAAAACTGATCCCTGGGGAACACCAGCATTTATTGAGTGAATTGAGAATAAAGGCCATCTACCATTACACGTATTTTTCTGTTATGAAGATAAGAAGAAATAGTGGAACTAATGATGCAAGGCCGTAGTGTGACATCTTCGACAATAGGATTGATGCCAGACTCTATCAAATGCCTTTGATATATCCAGTGCTATGTATGTGTTTCACCATGTTGGTCTGTAGCTTGGTTGATTTGATGCGTAAGAAGGCAAAGAATGTCTGCAGTTGATCGACATCGTCTAAAACCATATTGCCTATCACTGATAATTTATTATTCTCCAGATGCTTAATTATGTGATTATTTAATATAATTTCAAAAACTTTGCCAAGAGTGGAAGTTATAGCTATTGGTCTGTAGTTTGATGGATCTGAAGAGGCACCTTTTTAGGAACTGGATGGATGTTTGCTTCTTTCCAGGGTACTGGGAAGCATGAGGTATGAGTACACAGACGGAAAATTTTGCCAATACAGGAGCGAGCACCAAGGAGCAATTCTTAAGTACTATTGGAGGAATTTCATCTGGACCAGGAGCCTTATCTACTGAGATTCTGCAAAATAGTTTTGACATGTCTGGTGTGGATCTTAAGTGAGGGAATTTCAGGTGAATTAAAATTAAGTACAGGGACATCTTGATTTATTTCATCTAAGGTTGAGTTGGTGGAGAAAATATCTGCAAGAAGGTTAGCTTTACCTCGTGGGTCACTTACAAGATTGCCAGTCGGAGATTTTAATGGTGGAATGGATGAAGCAGTAGTGAAGTTGGATTTGAATGAGTTAAGAGTAGACCAAATATTTTGTTATCATTTGGATTATTTAGAAGTTTATTTGCCTGCTTATGGAGAAAGTTTGATTTAGTTAGGTTTAATACAGTTTGGCATGATTTCTGATGTTCTAAAGTAATTAAAGGCTTCATGTGTTTTTGATCTTGTGTATGCATTGTAGGCTATTGCTTTTTGTTCAGTTACTCTAGCACAATTATGGTCAAACATTTAGGTGAATTAGATCTTTTACTGTACTTTTGATGAGGAATAAAGTTTCCATTCCAATTTTTACAAAATCTTGTATGTGGCTCAAGGTGGAGTGTGCATCATTAGAAAAGAAAGAGGTCCAGGGAATATCAATAAAGAAACCTTGAAGACCCTCCCAGTCTGCCCTATCGTAATGCCATTTAGTCACCAAAACAGGTTCAGAGTGGGAAGGTGTGGTAGGTGATAGACAGGTGGCCTGTATCAGACAGTGATCAGAAGATCCAAGTGGGACCTCACTGTAACATCATAATTTTCTGAATTGGTTGTTAAAAATAAGTCCAGTAGGTGGGAATAATGATTAGGATTATCTGGTACATGGGTGGGTTGGTTGACTAGTTGAATGAGATTAAATGAGTCTGCAAATAGCTCACATTCAAGACCAGCATCAGTCCTGACTGAATGAGTGAGCCATTCAACATTATGGACATTAAAATCACCCAACACAGTGATTTCAGAAGAAGCATTTAAGTTGAGGACACTGAGTTGTGAGGACAGAGAATCAAAAAGACTTTGCTCTGGAGGAGTATTTGGGGAACGGTAGATGCAACATATGTATTTAAATTTACCAGCAGAAATTAATTTGTATATAGAATAATCAAAATAGGGACAATTGAAACTAGTAACCTCCTCCAGGGCAATTTCAGATTTTGCGAAGCAACATACACCACCTTTAGGTCTGAAATTTTGGAGCAGTTGATAACCTGGAAAATTAAATCTAGATGTGTCAGATGTGGATGTTACTTGAGTCTCTGTCAAAAAAAGGAGAGTAGGGGATTCTGCTTGAAGAAATTGGTGTACAGAATTGATGTTAGAGTGAAGTCCCCTTATATTACTAAAGAAATAGCTGTACTGACAAGCAGCTTTGGGACGTTGCAATGCTCTTGACACAGTCGCATGATGACGACCGGGAGGGCCCTGTGTCAATAACCCAACCCTGCCGGGGGTGGATATCCGAGGGACCACCAGGTTTGCTCTTAACAATTGTACTGCCAAATCCTTCGGGGATCAAGGCGTCCGTCAATAGATAGATAGATAAATTCATCTTTAGGGCTATTTCTTACATTTTCTTTATCCTGTTAGTGTACTTTATTAAACATTTTGGTAATGTAGTTGGTAATTGGTTTAATTTTACATATTTCAGATAAAAGATGTCAACAGAATAACAAATGATGAGCTGAAGAGACGTTTAGGTATAAAGAGTATTAGCGAGGAGATGCGTACAAGTAAACTGGGATGGTATGGACATGTGGAGAGAATGGATGAACAAAATTGGGTGAAAAGATGCAGGTCTGCGATTGTGGAGGGAGCTGCACCAAGGGGTGGACCGAGTAAGACCTGGGATCGAACTATACGTGCCGATCTCAAATCCAAAAACTTGACAAGTAAAGCATCCCTTAACAGAGTTGCCTGGAACGCCGCCATTAGGAAAAGAGACTGAAACTGCACATCTGTGTGGAGCACTCAGTCTTAAAATGTTATGTACGTATGTATGTATAAATCTGAAGAGCACATGCAATCTATTTAGGCATTTTCAGTCAGTATTACTGGGTAAAGGGTTAACATATTAATCTTTTGGAGTATTTCTTCCATTTATTTATCCTGTTAGTGAGTTTTATTGATTTCCGTGCTACTGTAGTGGTATTTGGTGTAATTTTACATATTTTAGATAAACCTGAATAGGACATACAATATATTTGGGCATTTTCAGTCAGTATTGCTGGGGAAACGGTTACGGTAGCATACTGTAGTCATCTTAGGAAGGGAAGAGGATGTGTAGCTCAGATTTTTGCCCGGAAATGTGTTGTGGAGAAATATCTGGAGAAGCGACAAAAGTTGTATGCTGCATTTATGGAGTTGGAGAAGGCCTATGACAGAATTGATAGAGAAGGTATGTGGAAAGTACCGGTAGCCTACTGAGAATATACGGAGTAGATGGCAAGTTGCTGAAAGCAATGAAGAGCATGTATGAGGGTGCAAAGGTGTCAGTATGTGTGGATAATTAACAGAGCGAGTTCTTTAATCTGAATGTTAGGTTAAAGCAAGGGTGTGTGTGATGTCCCCATGGTTGTTCAATATATACCGGTACAGTATATGGATGGAGTCCTGAAAGAAATACAAGGAAAAGCAGCGGATGTTGGTGTACCGCTGATAAGGGAAGGAAACGAGTGGAAGTTGCCTCAACAGTACAGTACCGGTACTACTGTTGCTGACAACACAGTTCTGATGAGCGATAGTGAATGGGAGTTGCAGGGTCAGGTAAATATGTTTGGAACAGTGTGTGAAAAACGGAATCTGGAGGTAAATGCTAGGAAGAGCAATATTATGGTCTTTGAAAGGGGTGCAACCATAGAGTGTGAAGTGAGGTTGAACGGCTATGAAGAATGTCAGCTCATTTAAGTATTTGGGCAGTGTGTTGAGTAAAGATGTGAGTAGGCCTATTGATGAAGAAGTGTGGGAGAAAGTGTAACAGGGGAAGAGCGTTGTAGGAACTCTGAAAGCAGTAAGAAGAAATAGGGTGGTCAGCATGGAAGTAAAGAAGTCCTTGCATGACAGTGTGGTAATCCCGACATTGACTTATGGGAGGGAAGCATGGACGTATCTGACTGGGATTGATCATTGATAATCATCGGTTATGCTAGTTGGAAAATTAGTGGGATAGAATGTAGAGTTCGGGTGTACCGCCAGCCTTGTTTACAATACGCGGAGCGGCGGCGGACACTGGCCATCATGTTCCCATCTATTTGACTGCTTTTGGATACAATAATAGGTTGAGGGGGGTCACCCCCCCATGACATATTGTCATCATCATATATATTGCCAGCAGGAGGCAAATAACCGAAAAAAACGCCTTCAAAATAGACGCGAATTAAAGGCTGGTTCACACATAGCCGAGTCGGTGCGCGAGTCCAACACGAATGATGAAATTTTGCTATTCAGCAATGACTCGTCGATACTCCTCAACACTCGTATAGACTCGTGCTACGCTCGTGTATACTCTTTGTTCACTCGACACACTCGTGGGTACTCGCCACAGGGTCCAAAAATGTCATGCACGCATGAAATATTTGGGCCCCGTGGCGAGTACCCACGAGTGTGGCATAAATACGTGTAGACTCGTGTACATACGTGTTAACTCGTGTTTGACTCTGAATAACTCTTCGTTATTCGTGTTAACTCGTGTTGACTCGTATAAACCCGTGTAACACTCTTTGGTGATTCGTCGCTTTTCGTCATCATTTCGACGTTGACGAAGCAACACGTGTCTACACGCAACAACACGTATGTAACACACATGCAACACGTATCAACAAGAGTAGAAAGCACGAATGTGAGTGCCAAAATTTGGTGCCCCCATGATGCCAGAGTTTACACGATTCAAACACAAGTGAAAACACGAGTTAACAAGAGTAAACACGATCCACCGAGAAAAAAACACGAGTGTAACACGAAAAAGCAAGTGTCATTTGAAATACCGTTATTTCAAAAATGTAGGACGAATCAACGAGAGTTTACACGAGTTTACACGGATGTAACACGAGTCAACATGTGTGCAACAGAGATCCAACAAGAGTCTCAACGCGTTGTCTTTCGTGTTGATCCGTATAACAATCGTGTTGATCCGTGTAACAATCGCATTGACTCGTGTTAGACTCGTCCATACTCTTTGTTTACGTGCCCTGAAATGTGGCAATTTTTTTTACAAATTTTTGACACTCGTGTTGAGTTCGTGTTACACTCGTTTTGACTCTCAGTTACTCGTACACACTCGTGCATGAACACGTGTTGACTCGTATTGACTCGAGTTAACTCGTGTTACACTCTCCTTGACTCGGGAGCAATTGCTACTCGCGGCCGACTCAGCCTCCAGCGACGGCGATAATCGACGAGTGTGACTCGTGTTGGACTCGCGCACCGACTCGGCTATGTGTGAACCAGCCTTTAACCACGGTGATCGACATATGTAAACATGACGACGTCGGCGTCGGACAATTGCGATAATGTTCCCGTCTATTTTGAATGCCATTGGATACAATATTAAGTTGAGGGGGGGCTTTGCCCCCATGATGTGTTGTCATCATCATATATATTGCCAGTAGGGGGCAAACAACCAAAAAAATTGCCGCAAAGCCCTCCCCTCAACATATTATTGTATCCAATGGCAGTCAAAATAGACGGGAACATGATCGCAAGCGTCCACCGCCGCCGCCGCCGTCATGTTTACATGGTCGATCGCCGCAGTTACTGTAAGTTCGCGTTTATTTTGAGTTTTTGACGACGATTTGTTTTGGTTAGGCCTATTTGCCCCCTGCTGGCAAATTATATGATGATGACAATATGTCATGGGGGGTGTTTGCCCCCCTCAACATATTATCGTATCCAATGGCATTCAAAATGGACGGGAACATGATGGCAAGCTTCCGTCGCCGCTCTGCGCAGTGTAAACAATGGCGGCGGTACGCCCGAACTCTACATTCTACCCGGCTAGGCCTATATTATAGGCTACAATAAATAAGTAGGCTAGGCTATTTTATCTATAGGCTAGGCCTAGTCTAATATTACAATTTAAGGTAGCATTCAAGTTGACTACAGCAGGACTTACCCTTAACCAGGTATAGGCTATCCTAGTGTTTACTAGGCCTATACCCCTTTGAAAGGACATTAGCCTAGCCTAACCTAACAACCTTACCTAACCTATTATAGTAGGCTATTATGGGTGGGGGCTGCTGCCCCCACACCCCGATTTTTGGTGTATTTGTCTATTTTGTCTGTGAATTGGGAATTTTTTCAATTTGTCGATAACGAAAATCCTCCATGCGGCCTATGGAGAAAAATATGGCGAATCTATTGTTGCCTATTATCTCTAATAAATTGTTTCTCATAATGCTGCAGTAGTGTCATTTAAAATACCAACCATTTAATTGTGTGCTTTTAAAAATGACCTAAATTAGTCTATAGGCTACTGGAAGATTAGAAGAATCTTTAAGAAAGACTAGGTTAGGGTTATTGTCGTGCCAAAGCTAGATTATAGCCTCAATATAAAAGGAAGTGAATAAAATGAAATATGCCGAAAAAAATCGCCGTCAAAATAGACGCGAAGTTAACCGCGGCGATCGCCCTATGTAAACATGACGACCGTACACCCGGTAACTACATCCATCCCATTAAAAGTTACTGTGGGACACAAAATATGTTGAGGGGGTCTCTGCGGCTCTGCCCACACACGTCGGCCCGTCACGTATTATGATGTACGGTAAGTCATTATCATCTGTGCTAATTCATAGGATCCCCAATTAAGGACAAAGTCAATCAACAGACGAAATAAGCTGCCAAATTACAATAACATAGCGGCCCGACGTTTATGGGCGACTTTTTACACGTCATTTTAAATGTTACTTTCCTGCCCTGGTCTAGGCCTAATAGATTTTTCCAAAGAATCAAACTTAAATTAAAAGGAAGTAGCCTAGCCTACAGTTTATAGGAAGGCTATTCCAACATGCATTCCAGAACTTAGGCTAGCCTAGGCCTAGGCTATATGAAAATCTGTGGGTGGTCTGCCAACAAAGAATCACTAGGCCTATTAGGCTATGGGTAGGCTAGTATGGGGTGCATTTTGCAAATGTTCTGAACTCTTAGGCCTAGGCTAGGCTAAATTAAAACTCACAAAATCTGAGTAAAACCAGCACTAGAATTTTGTCTTGTCATGTCTTGGGGGTTAAGGGCAACCTCAGGCGAATACTCGCCCGCTCCGGCCCTACCGTAGTCGCGGAGATCCTATGTCACAATTAAATTAGTTTATAGTTAAGGTTAAAATTCACCACCGTGTCACATTCACTCTAGGTCATTCGTAGAACTGTAACACTGTAAAGGCAACAACCCAATAGCAGGTCATCAGGTGGCGAACCAGAGACCTACAAACCGCGGTACTAGGGCCAGAGCAATGTCTTGAAGCGAGGTGCCCTTATCAACCAACCCCAGACAATCCAGTAGGAGCTGTCGGAAGGAATCCATCTTTGAAGCCAGAAAGGGACGCCCATCCACATGCTTAGTGACGGGACGAGGCGAGGCTTAGGAGGCATATGTAGGACGACCAGATGTAGGATGTGGAGGGGAAGAGGTACCGTACGACGATACATGGGATGCGGAGACAGCGGAGGGAAGAGCTCGTCAAAGTCATACAGTTCCTCAGGACCTCAACAATAACCGGGGGACGGCCGGTGCGGGCAAGGGTCGATCGCCGTAGTTAATATAAGTTCGCGTCTATTTTGACGGCGATATTTGTTTTAGTTAGGCTAGGCCTAGGCTATTTGCCCCCTGCTGGCAATATATATGATGATGACAATATGTCATGGGGGGTGATTGACCCCCTCAACATATTATTGTATCCAACGATCTCTAACCTCTGTATCTCAAAAAGGGCTAGAGCAAATTGGCTGTAAATTTCCACATCTAGGCTATTCCTTGACAGATTTGCTCCCTCCAATTAATATTTATTAGCATAAATTCAGCCTAGTTTAGCCTATAAAACAAAAACTAACATTTGTTTAGCCTAGGCCTACATATAAAAAGAAAAAACCCACTCGTACTGCAATTATAAGCATAAATATGAGTATCTAAGTTACAAAGCAAATGTTTTTGTATAAAATAAACCATAAAATTGTCATCTTTCAACTGTTGAGGTCATAAATATAAAAAAATCCGATACATTAGGAAAAAATGCATTAAGAGTTGTGTTAGCGGGTCTATCGTCCCCTTTATTTACGTAGTCGCACGCTCGCAGTTACATTCGCGTCTAATTTGACTGTGGTTATTTGCCCCTGCTGGTGATATACTGTATATGATGATGACAATAAGTCATAGGGGGATAAAGCCCCCTCAACTCATTATTGTATCCCATAGCCAGGCGTTGGGTAAATTGTTTTGTTACCGGCCGGCGGATTGAGGGTGGCTTTACCGGGGGCGTACCCCAGCAGTTAAATTAGAAGCGAATGTAGGCCTAACTGCGAGCGTGCGACTAGGCTATATAAACAAAGCTTTTGGTATGCCCACAACTACAACTCTTACCAAAAGTGCAATTAGCCTATTTTTGTTTGTTTTTTCAGTCTAGGCTAAATTATTTAGCTGTAATTAGCCTAGCCTATTTTTGTTTGTTCTTTCAGTCTAGGCTAAATTGTGGTAGGCTAGGCTAAATTCTTTAACATGTGTACTATTGTGTAGGCCTGTGCTTTTCAATAGAAGTAAAAATATGTAGCCTAGCCTAATGCAATTTTACTAAAACCCAAGCCTACCTGAATATATGCAGAGCTCAACAGCAAAAAAAAAACAAAAAATATGTTGAGCAGTGAAATAAAAGATAATATTCAAGGACAGTAGTGCGACGTTATGAGAAACAATTTATTAGGGAAAATAGGCACCAATAGATTCGTCATATTTTTCTCCATATAGTCCGCATGGAGGATTTTCGTTATCAACAAATTGAAAAATACCCACTTCACAGACAAATACACCAAAAATCTAACTCAAAGCGGGGGTGTGGGGGCGGCAGCCCCCACCTATAATACTAGGTTAGGTTAGGTAAGGTTGTTAGGTTAGGTTAATGTCCTTTCAAAGGGGTATAGGCTAGTAAACACTAGGATAGCCTATACCCAGTCAGAGGTAAGAAGAAGAAGAAGAAGAGTCCTGCAGTAGTCTCCTTGAATGTTACCAAATAAAATTAAGCTAGGCCTAGGCCTGTTTTCTCATAGGCCTAATAACCTAATGAAGTATACTATAGCCTAACCTAATTTAAGTTATTTCACAAAATACTAATAGGCCGGTAAACCTGACATTTTGGACCGACAGCGATTTCAGTAAGTTTTATTTTGATTTTTGTATTTTTTCCTTCAGATATAGTGTTGTTTTATACTGAAGAGGAGCGGAAATGAGTATTTACCCATTATCCAACAATCTAAAAATACACCCCTATTAGACTATTTTTTTTTTTAATGTTCTAGGCTATTAGCCTAACCTATCAACCTTACCTAACCTAACCTAGTATATGAGTGGGGGCTGCCGCCTCCACACCCCCGCTAGTTAGGTTACTTTTTTTTTTTTTTTTTTTGTGCCATTAGCCTAACTTAACAACCTAACCTAACCTAACCTAGTATATGGGTGGGGGCTGCCGCCCCCAGCCCCCCACAGGTTGGGTACTGGCTGAAAAACTTATTGTTTTACAGTAGCCTAGGCCTATACATGTATTTTAGCGGGGTTTTTTTTCTCCCTTGTAATACATTTCCGCTCTTAATACCATATATAGCAATGATGTATATGCTCTACCGGACCTATTAGGCCTAAAAAGATCGATGGGCTAACTGTCGGTCCAAAACATCAGTATAACCAATAGGCCTACCCAGCCCTCCTCATGCATTATTTTCCATTGTAAAATAAGTTTGTGCTTAACTGCAGTAATGAAAGGTAGCCTATAAATAGGCTAGCCTATGTTGGCTGTGCAATTGTCTCGATTTAACTATTTTTACCTAATTAGGCCTAAAGCAGCCTGAGCCTATTCCCAACCCCCAAACAGTATCCCATGTTAAGCCCTAGGCTAGGCCTAGGCCTAATCCCACTCTCAATCAAAATTCGAACTCATAAATTCGTACCTACCGGTAGCGCTGCCTAGGCTAGGCCTATATTTTTCGTGAATAGATATAGAAAATGGTTTAAAGGAAAGACCATCCTATATTATGTTCAAATAATATGTAATATCACTGTGTATGGTGTATTAAATTTAAATAGTGATAGATGTGTATATTAATGGGATAAATACTCCCGAAGTTCGCATAAGTTCAGAAAATTATAGTGCAACACTGTTACCAGATACTAATCAATGCCATTATCATTATATCATAATGCATTTTACTCATTTGATAATTTCAAATACCTAGGACATTAATATAATATTTTCCTATTTTTTTGTAGTGATATTTGTATGATTTAGTGGTATATTGGTGTCTGTCTAGGGTTATAATGCATTGTGAAAGTTACCTCTGAATCTCTGACTTGGTAACAGTTCGGTATGGACCGGCTTAAGTAACCCTGCTTTCTTTGAGTACTACACGGCAAGAGAAGCTTTCGGTTCTGTCATTACTGTTCAAGGTAAACAGCAACTGCTAAATTTGACATCATGTTCAAATAATATGTAATAGCACTGTCTATGGTTGTATTAGACAAAAATCGTGATAGGTTTCTATTTTATGTGGATAAATAGTATTAACCCCTTATTGGCGGCGCTCGACTTAAGTCGTGCACCAATTTGCAGCAAGTTAGGAGCATTATTAAGGCTTTTAACCTGACAAGCGCGAAATAGACCTAGGGGCTAGGGTAGTTATTTGTGCATTTCTAGCCTTGGATTCTGACAGAATTCGTTATATTTACAATATAGAGCATTATTTGTTTTCGGTATGCTTTTATTTTACATATATGATGTATATATGAACCTTCAAGAGTGCTAAAATAAGTGGGAAAAGCATTTGGGTGGTGAAAAACGAAGATATTGGCCACCCGGTCATAATCTCAGGCGAGAGAGAGCCACAGGCAACCCTCCTCTCTCGCTGTCTGTGAGGTAACTGAGACGAGCAGGGCGGTGTGGGCCGGTGTCTGGGTGTTACATAACGATCTTTTCTGCAACCCACTTGTGCTACATTATCGCGGGAGAGAAAAATAACCGATAAATGATGATAATAAGAGGAAAAATAGGTGATAATTGAGGAGGGGAGGGAGGGGGGAATAAGGTGGGGAAGGAGGGGAGGGGGGTGGGTGAGATTTACATGGATGAGTACTGGAGGGGAATTATCTCACCTAGAGACAAATTCCTTTGTTTTGATAGGCCCTTTTTTTTTTTTTGGAAGGTTTTTTTTATGGTCTTGCTTCAGTGAGGCCCATCGCGTTCCCTATAGGAAGCCTTCCGTGAGGCCTATTGCGCTTGCCGGGTTAAAGGGTTAAAATCGAGTGCAAATGGCCGGGAGCACAACGGGCCAGACAGCCGACTCCCAGGGCTTACCGCCGCCCATTAACCCGGGAACTGCGGGAAGACCCTTAAGAGTTCCCCCGGCGGACTGCGGGAAGACTCTTAAGAGTCAGAGAAAAAAAAATTTTTTTTTAAACATCGAAAAAAAAAAAAAAAATTGTTTGCCCTTGGGCCATGCAAAATATCAGTCCTCTACCTCCCCTCCTTCCCCACTTTCCTCCCCTCCTTCAGTTATCACCTATTTTCGTGCTAACATTAGCGAGTTGCAAGCAGGGCATTGTCATCACTGTTAGCAAGCGAGTGCAAGAGAGAGAGAGAGAGTATCGATCGACAGTGTCTCAGTAGCCTTGGGGGAAATTGGCGGGAAAGGAGGTTGCCTCACCCATACATTATGTAACTCGCGCCCTGTATCGCCGATTTTGACCATCCAAATGCTGTTTTCACTCGTTTTATTGTTGTAATAGGTTAATACCTTTATAATCAACCTATAATAGGCGCATATGGATAAGTATTAATGCTATTTATGGTAAAATGAATATTTTAGTGATGGAAACAGCTCAAATACATGCGCACAGGCAGAGGTGTCTAATTACCCCCATGCACACTTAAGAGGTTAACTCATGTTCCCTGTGTTCTCGAGAGGCCGGCAGTGTAGCCAGTAGTGAGCATAGCTGGGAAAAATATACCGATATATGCTAAAATCCCATGTTCGTGGCATCACTGCAAGAGAACCACGAGTGCTACGTAGCTCGTTCTGGTCTCATTTTGAAGCTTTTAGTGCCTATTTTTTTGCTAAATAATCTTTTGTTCATGCAGATGCTTGATTTATCATGCAGGAGGGCCTGAATATGCCCAAATTAGCCCAAAACACCCCGCTAGACAAGGGTTAAGCTGAATAAACTAAATACCGAAAGTTCACTAGAGTGGTTGTTGATACATTTGCTAGATATGAGGGAGGAGGGAGGTAGGAAGGAAGGGCTGGGTAAGTCACACAGGCAATTGCCAAAACTTTAAAGGTCCATATCATTGTTTTAAACAAAGCATTTGGCAAAGGAAGGAATTGTTAAAAACCTTAGCCAATACTCTGTCATTCACCAAAAATAAATTTGAATTATCATTATTATTTGGTAGGGTAGGTATGTATAGGTAGGTTGGCTAAATAATTGCTGGAATTCGTAGGGACTCGAACTGTTTTGAGAGAGTTAAATACAAACAAAATAATAGATCTGAATAATAAAGAGATTATGTTATTAAGCAAACTGGGGGATGTGTGGAAGCCTATAGACTGTAGACGGTAAACTTTGTGTGGGTAGCGAATGCGGTTTTAAAGTAATTTAAGAATAGACAGTTTTCAATGATGCGGCCAAACTATTCCACCCATTTATATTCTTTTGTTATCAAAACGTTCGGAATCGCGAGCCTCACCCAACTACGCAAGCATGGCTTTGATCATCGGCGTAGTTTTCAAGATGTGGAATTTTAAGTGGAATTAGAGTTTTTTTCAAGATTGCCGGAAAAAAAACCATGCGCAAAAGCAAAACCTCTATAACATTTGCGGAGCATTAGTAGGGGAGTCCGTATGCCAAAGCCCAGTCGTTTCCTATGAGTGGGAGAGACGGTATTTAGGCGTCAAGTTTTTCGGGAAATCGGCTGCCACGTACCTGTGTGGCCGCCATGCCGGATGTTTAGCATATCAAAAGTTGCCCAATATAAAAACGCACCTCTTGTGATAGTTTGATCCCGATCCAAAAAGCGGTTCTGGAGTTATTGCGTCGAAACCGGCGCGTAAGAAGAATTTGGATGAAAAACCGGGTTTAATTATTACAATAGGGGTTCCCCGTAGGGGACGAACCCCTAATAATAATAATAATAATAATAAAAACCTAGTGTTCAAGACTGTTTAAACTGATACATCTGAACTCCAAAAATCGCAAAAAACAAAACATATTGTATCGACTGACAAGCCAAATTCTGAAGCCTCTGCAATATTATACAGCCCAGTTTGATCTAGTTTCGGTTCGATAAAGATTCTTACAGTGAATGGTTACTATTGTGATCTCGTTTGGGTTCAATACAGATTCTAACAGTGAATGGTTACTATGGTGATCTTGCTTGGGTTTGATACAGATTCTCAAAGTGAATGGTTACTATTGTGATTTCGTTTGGGTTTGATACAGATTCTAACAGTGGATGGTTACTATGGTGATCTCGTTTGGATTTGATACAGATTCTAATAGTGAATGGTTACTATGGTGATCTCGTTTGGGTTCGATACAAATTATTACAGTGAAAGGTTACTATGGTGATCTCGTTTGGGTTCGATACAGATTCTTACAGTGAATAGTTACTATTGTGATCTCGTTTGGGTTCGATACAGATTCTTACAGTGAATGGTTACTATTGTGATCTCGTTTGGGTTCAATACAGATTCTTACAGTGAATAGTTACTATTGTGATCTCGTTTGGGTTCGATACAGATTCTTACAGTGAATGGTTACTATTGTGATCTCGTTTGGATTTGATACAGATTCTTACAGTGAATGGTTACTATGGTGATCTCGTTTGGGTTCGATACAGATTCTTACAGTGAATGGTTACTATGGTGATCTCGTTTGGGTTCGATACAGATTCTAACAGTGGATGGTTACTATTGTGATCTCGTTTGGGTTCGATACAGATTCTTACAATGAATGGTTACTATGGTGATCTCGTTTGGGTTCGATACAGATTCTTACAGTGAATGGTTACTATGGTGATCTCGTTTGGGTTCGATACAGATTCTAACAGTGGATGGTTACTATGGTGATCTCGTTTGGGTTCGATACAGATTCTAATAGTGGATGGTTACTATGGTGATCTCATTTGGGTTCGATACAGATTCTAACAGTGAATGGTTACTATGGTGATCTCGTTTGGGTTCGATACAGATTCTAACAGTGGATGGTTACTATGGTGATCTCGTTTGGGTTCGATACATATTCTAATAGTGGATGGTTACTATGGTGATCTCATTTGGGTTCGATACAGATTCTAACAGTGAATGGTTACTATGGTGATCTCGTTTGGGTTCGATACAGATTCTAACAGTGGATGGTTACTATACTCTATTCATTATAAGTAGGCCAGAATTCGTAACCTCTATATCCTGTCTGACTCAAAAAGGGCTTAAGTAAATGGGATGTAATATCTTGCAACACCTATTCCCTGGATAACTCTTCCCAAATAGTAGAAACATTAGGTCGATTACTCAAGTCGTTTTTTATTAGTTATAGAGGTTAGTAGTCAAGATTATTGGCCTTATTATAATAAATGGACTATATTGCTTGTGACTGTACAGTACAACCACCTACACTAATACCTATACCCTGCACATTGTAGGTAGGCCAGAAATACCTATACCCTGCACATTGTAGGTAGGCCAGAAATACCTATACCCTGCACATTGTAGGTAGGTCAGAAATACCTATACCCTGTACATTATAGGTAGGTCAGAAATACCTATACCCTGCACATTATAGGTAGGTCAGAAATACCTATACCCTGTACATTATAGGTAGGTCAGAAATACCTATACCCTGTACATTATAGGTAGGCCAGAAATACCTATACCCTGTACATTATAGGTAGGCTAGAAATACCTATACCCTGTACATTATAGGTAGGTCAGAAATACCTATACCCTGTACATTATAGGTAGGCCAGAAATACCTATACCCTGTACATTATAGGTAGGCCAGAAATACCTATACCCTGTACATTATAGGTAGGCCAGAAATACCTATACCCTGTACATTATAGGTAGGCCAGAAATACCTATACCCTGTACATTATAGGTAGGCCAGAAATACCTATACCCTGTACATTATAGGTAGGCCAGAAATACCTATACCCTGTACATTATAGGTAGGCCAGAAATACCAATACCCTGTACATTATAGGTAGGCCAGAAATACCTATACCCTGTACATTATAGGTAGGCCAGAAATACCTATACCCTGTACATTATAGGTAGGCCAGAAATACCTATACCCTGTACATTATAGGTAGGCCAGAAATACCTATACCCTGTACATTATAGGTAGGCCAGAAATACCTATACCCTGTACATTATAGGTAGGCCAGAAATACCTATACCCTGTACATTATAGGTAGGCCAGAAATACCTATACCCTGTACATTATAGGTAGGCCAGAAATACCTATACCCTGTACATTATAGGTAGGCCAGAAATACCAATACCCTGTACATTATAGGTAGGCCAGAAATACCTATACCCTGTACATTATAGGTAGGCCAGAAATACCTATACCCTGTACATTATAGGTAGGCCAGAAATACCTATACCCTGTACATTATAGGTAGGCCAGAAATACCAATACCCTGTACATTATAGGTAGGCCAGAAATACCTATACCCTGTACATTATAGGTAGGCCAGAAATACCTATACCCTGTACATTATAGGTAGGCCAGAAATACCAATACCCTGTACATTATAGGTAGGCCAGAAATACCTATACCCTGTACATTATAGGTAGGCCAGAAATACCTATACCCTGTACATTATAGGTAGGCCAGAAATACCTATACCCTGTACATTATAGGTAGGCCAGAAATACCAATACCCTGTACATTATAGGTAGGCCAGAAATACCTATACCCTGTGCATTATAGGTAGGCCAGAAATACCTATACCCTGTACATTATAGGTAGGCCAGAAATACCTATACCCTGTACATTATAGGTAGGCCAGAAATACCAATACCCTGTACATTATAGGTAGGCCAGAAATACCTATACCCTGTACATTATAGGTAGGCCAGAAATACCTATACCCTGTACATTATAGGTAGGCCTGAATATACCAATACCCTGTACATTATAGGTAGGCCAGAAATACCTATACCCTGTACATTATAGGTAGGCCAGAAATACCTATACCTTGTACATTATAGGTAGGCCAGAAATACCAATACCCTGTACATTATAGGTAGGCCAGAAATACCAATACCCTGTACTTTATAGGTAGGCCAGAAATACCTATACCCTGTACATTATAGGTAGGCCAGAAATACCAATACCCTGTACATTATAGGTAGGCCAGAAATACCTATACCCTGTACATTATAGGTAGGCCAGAAATACCAATACCCTGTACATTATAGGTAGGCCAGAAATACCTATACCCTGTACATTATAGGTAGGCCAGAAATACCTATACCCTGTACATTATAGGTAGGCCAGAAATACCTATACATACATACATACATACATAACATTTTAAGACTGAGTGTTCCACACATAAGTGCAGTTTCAGTCTCTTGTCCTAATGGCGGCATTCCAGGCAACCCTGTTAAGGGCTGCTTCATTTGTCAAGTTCTTGGATTTGAGATCGGCGCGTATAGTCCGATCCCAGGTCTTCCTCAGTCCACCCCTTGGTGCAGCTCCCTCCACAATCACAGACCTGCATTTTTTCACCCAATTTTGTTCATCCATTCTCTCCACATGTCCATACCATCCCAGTCTACTTGTACGCATCACCTTGCTAATACTCTTTATACCTAAACGTCTCCTCAGCTCAACATTTGTTATTCTATCCTGTAGCCTGGCCCCACACATCCATCTCACCATTCTCATCTCATTACGCTCCATTCTGTTGACATCCTCTACTTTAACGGCCCATGTTTCTGAGGCATACGTCATTGCACTTCTAACACATGAGGCATACACCTTTCCCTTCAGGGAAAGAGGCATTCTTTTCATGGTCAGGATTGGCATCAATTCTCTGAACTTCCCCCAGCCACACCTAATTCTAGCAACAGTGGCAGCCTCGGCCCCACCACCGGCAGAGATGGTATCTCCTAGGTAACAAAACTTGTTCACCAGCTCCAAAGACTCATTTCCAAAATTCACAGCCACAGGATCATCACTTAACACAAGCTCGCCTTTGCACACTACGCACTTAAATTTCACTATTTCTGACTTATCCTTCGGCAGGGGCCCCTTTATTCTACTACAGCGCTTACTCCCATGGTGTACCCAACATCGACAGATGCTACATTGAATTGAGTTAACGCCCACTCCCTTTCCACACACTGCACATGGGTATGCACCGCTCTTTTCCACATTACCTAGTCTCAAACTACAATGCATAACCTTGGTTTTGTTAATATTGACTCTTAAACCCTTGCTCGCCATGCCCTCTCTCCACTCTCTGAATTTGGCCTCAGCATCCTGCATACTGTCAGCTATTAGGACTAAATCGTCTGCATCAAACAGTTCCAACGGGAGTCCGCCTCTAAAAGCTCTAGACAGCGCCTCCAAGACCATAATAAAGAGGAGGGGGCTTAACACTGAACCCTGATGGACTCCAACACGGACTGCGAACTCATCACTCAGTACACCCTTCACCCTCACCGAACTTCGCGAATCCTCATACATCTTCATTATCACACGCACCAGCCACTCTTCCACACCAAGTTTCCTCATAGCCCACTGTACAACATCTCTAGGTACCCTATCAAAGGCCTTCTCCAGGTCCACAAACACAAAGTAAAGATCCCTGCCATTTAGTAAGTATCTTTCCTGTATCTGCCTGACTATGAAGATAGCATCGGTTGTACCACGTCCTGGCATAAAACCAAACTGCATATCATCAATAGAGATGCTTTGCCTGATCAAACCCTCAAGGACTCTCTCGCAGACCTTCATGATTTGGTCAAGCATTTTCAGGCCCCTATAATTTCCTCTATCTAGCGCATCCCCTTTTCCTTTGTATATATTTACTATTACACTTTTGAGCCAATCCTCTGGGATTTTCTCATCTTTAATAATGGTGTTAATCAATTCAGTGACTAAGTTTACACCAATCTCCCCTGAGGCTTTTATCATCTCAGCGACAATGTCGGAGCAACCTGGAGCTTTACCGTCCTTCATTTTATTGATTGCGTCGCTCACTACAGCTGGTGCTATCAAAGGAGGGGGCCCAGATATTGGTTTTTCGATACTAAGCTGTTCCTTATCCCATTCAAACTCTACATTTAGCAATCGTTCATAGTGTACCTTCCATGCTTCTCTGATTTCATTTTCTGCATACACAATCTTCCCATTATCATCTCTAACACACTGTTCACCTATAATATCCCTACTGTCATTTTTAACTCGCCTAGCTAGGTTGAAGATCCCATTGGGATTGTCAGTGTTACACACTTGTTCGAGGACCAGGTCCTTAATGCGATTTTTAGCATTGTAAATAACTCTTTTGGCAGTTCGTTTAGCTGCCTGGTATTCCTCCCTGCTGCCTCCTTTCTTCCATGCTTTGAAGCATCTCCTTTTCTCTTTCACAGCATGTTCTACCTCATCGTTCCACCACCAAGAGGTCTTATTCCTGGGGTGACCCTTTGTTTTCCCACAGACTTTGTCAGTGGCAGCGATAAGGCTATGCTTAAGAAAGTTCCATTGGCTATTTACATCGTTAGGCCTAGCTTCCTTATTTCTATTCATTTCCTCCAGTTCATTATGAAACCTATCCCTAACTTCCTTGTCCTTCAGCAGCCACACTTTCCTTTTGGGTATGTAAACCTTCTTGCGCTTAGGATCTCTGTATAAGCTCATGTCGCACACAAGTAGCTTATGCTGGGGGATACATTCTTCGCTCGGGATGACCTTTACATCTCGAACTAGTTTCCAGTCTTTCCTGTTAACCAAGAAGTAATCTATCTGGCTACTGGAGACCCCAGAGTTATATGTGATCAGGTGGCTCTGTCTTTTCTTGAACTTTGTGTTACACACAACCATGTTGAGTGCAACGCAGGACTCCAATATATATTCGCCTTCTAGATTTCTCCTTCCGTAACCAATTCCTCCATGTACCCCCTCGTATCCATCTGCAGATGCTCCCACGTGACCATTGAGGTCCCCCCCCACGATAGTTATTTCGTTCTCCGAGAGGCCTGAAATGACACTGACGGTGTCATTCCAGAAGTCCTCTTTTATCTCTTTCTGTAAACCAGCCTGTGGGGCATATGCAGATATCACATTCAGAATTCTTTCACCAACTTTCAACTTCAAAACAATCAGCCTTTCACTAACTCTCGTAATCTGAAGCACACTTTCCGCCAGCTCTTCAGCCACTAGAACACCCACTCCTCCTTTCGCTTTATCAGTCTCCACACCCATCCAGTATATCCTATATCTTTTCCTCCTTCCGACAATCCACTGTACCCCATGCCTCTTCCAGAGTGTTTCCTGGGTACAGCAGACGTCCACTCGCCTCCTCTCACACATCTCAGCCACTTCATTTGCACGCAGATTCAAACTACCAACATTCACACTAGCAAGTCTGAGTTTGTGGGGGGCATTTGTCATTGTCCTGTGCGGTTTTGTTTCATCGGACTTACGTTTATTTTCTTTGATTTTAGTCATAGTTAGGTAGGTTTGGCTGGCAGATGGGCATCACCCCCCCCAGAACTCCGGCTCCAGTCTACCCCGGGACCATTCCCAGCACCATCCCCCAAGTGATTACAAGGGGGTAGGATCCAGTGGCCTCGGTACGCCCCACCAGAACCAGCCTCAGGGACGCACCCCGTGCGCGTACACGGCACTACGACTGGCCTGATATTTTTCGCCAAATGACAGGGCAGCCTCCTGGAGCGCTACCACCAGGTTCGGGCCCCTATACTATTGGGCGGAAAGTGCCAGTCCGGGGAAACACTACGTACTGTACCCTCTGGACCCATTTCGTCCAGGTTGGGCCCAGAGCGCCAGGGCCGGGTCCAGAGGGAGCGACACCCACTGCCAGTGTGCCGCCATTAGGCAACTTGGAGCAAGTACAATGAAGCCTTGTCACAGCACTATCATATAGAGGCAATGCCAGCGCCAATAACAAGGCTTCATTGTATAGTGATGGCTACTTGGTCCGCAAGTCTATCACCATCCCCTCTATTAGTCGCCTTGTACGACATGCAGTAGGATGCGTGAGGCATATTCTTGTTTTCCTCCACCATTAGATGAAGGCCCCCTTACCCCCTGGGGGGTACATTACCCCCATATACCCTGTACATTATAGGTAGGCCAGAAATACCAATACCCTGTACATTATAGGTACGCCTGAAATCATGACCACTAAACAATATAACTAAAAAAATCGACTTAATGTTTCTACTATTTGGGAAGAGTTAGCCAGGGAATAGGTGTGGCAAATGATTATATCCCATTTGCATAAGCTCTTCCTGAGTTAGAAAGGATATAGTGGATATAATCGAGCTCATTATTTCTACCATTTGGGAAGAGTCACCCAGGGAATACTTTATGGAAATTTACAGCCCATTTGCCCAAGCCCTTTTTAGATACAGAGGTTAGTTAGGGGTTACCATTTCTGGCCTACCAATAATAAATGTGCTATAGTGATACAATTGAAACCGTGAACTTTGACTGAGGGAAAACACTGACTCGGGCGTGTGTTTAATGGGAATGTTTCAAAATATTTCACCAGTGTGTCAGAATTGTTCAAGAACATTTGTACCATCCTCATCCTTCGGCGAATGTACAGTCGCATTCATAAATTATGATGCAATTTGAAGCCACAGACTGATTAAATGAACATGCAAAATACAACTAGTTAGTCAACAATTAAGGGGGGTCACCTCTATTTTTTCTCTTACAATATCGAGTAACCTAAAACCGAGTCAACAATGTTCAGAAGTTGTTAAGAAAGCAAACAAAATAATTGGCTTTATAGGCAGGTCATTTGAACATAAATCCAAAGACGTTATCCTAACCCTTTACAATTCCTTAGTCCGCCCTCTTCTGGAATACTGCGTTCAATCCTGGTGCCCTTATTACCAAAAAGATATAGACAAGCTAGAACGAGTTCAACGTAGAGTTACCAAAATGATACCTAGCCTAAAGAACAAATCATACGAGGAGCGTCTTAGAGAATTAAATCTATTTCCTTTAACCCAGCACAGATTAAGAGGCGACTTAATTCAAGTGTTCAAAATCATCAAAGGCATCGACAATATGAACTGTAGTAAGTACTTCAATATCGACCAATCTAATTACACGCGGGGAAACGGGTGCAAAATTATTGGTAAATCTTTTAACTCACACGAAGCTAAAAATGTCTTCTTCAATTGAGTTGTCAACTTATGGAATGGGCTTCCCCGAGACGTTATAGACTGCAGCACCGTTGATTCATTTAAACTTCGCCTAGACAAATATCTCGCATCAAACCCGCGACTGACTGAGTTTGTAAATGAATAACTTTATTTTATCCTCCCCTCAGTTACTAACTCATCTGTCCCCTACTAACTTCCTAATCCTGCCACGGACATTAGTTCCAGGGCAGTTGTTCCCTTTCCAATGTTCCCTTACCCACTCTAAACCACTGTTTGGACACTTGATCCTCAGTGTTTTGGAGGACAAGCAGCCTAGAAGGGTCACTAGACCTGTTGTTGCTTGATTTCCTTTGTACTCCTTTGTACTTTGTACTCTTTCTCTCCTTTTCTCTCTTTCTCTGGCTTGTATCCATTCGGCCTAATTCAGCCAACTGTTTGAGAGAAAGAGAAAAAAAGCGAGGTGGGCTCCCTTAAGGAGATTCGATTCAACCCAAGAACAGCTTAAACAATTTCTTTATCAGGATTAATAACCTTGACTGTACAATAGAGAGACAACAGTAGTAAGAGAGGCGTCAAATGGAAGGCCCTGATAAAAACTTACTAGTGCCACATCTCCTATCTCTCCAACATCCCGTCTCCCCTCTCTACACTCTTCAGAAAAGTAGGAAAAGTAGAATGTAGGAAAGTAAAAAAGTAGGAATGTAGTAGAAAAGTAGGAAAGTAGTAGAATGTAGGCAAGTAGAAAAGTAGGAAAAGTAGAATGTAGATACGAGGTGCCGTTGTAAAGGCTTATCCCTCAATACCTTCATCTCATCTGATCTGATCTGATCATCATCTGGCCTGTATTTACTCTATACAACCAACACACACACATTTGAGTACAATAGATGGAAATATACAGTAGATAGCCACATACAGAGCTACAGTAGATGGATAAATAGAGAGTTACAAGGAGTTACACGGAATAGTTAGTATCTCAGAGGCCTTGCGATCCATTCCGAGGAGATACTCGAAGTGGAAGGAGAGAGACCGTTTGGTGCACTACACTCTTTACAGAATGTGCAAAATACTATCTACTCTCTTCGTTAACTGCTCTACTGAAGAACTATTTACAACTTCGGAGGGAAGAGGGAGACAGACTAACATATACAAAAAAAAACCCCACAGATAGAGATAAAACGGATAGATAAACAAAATTAATATACAAATACTTAAATAAACACACACACACACACACACGAGATAGGAAGTTTGATATAGAAAAAAACTTGCCGGCCTATTGTTAGTACTCGAATAATAAAATTGAACCTTAGGAAAGCAAATAAAAGGGAAAGAATTGTTGAGGAAATTCGATTGAGGCGAGATTTAACAGCAGCAATATTGTCTTCGCCCTTTCTGTACGGGCCACGTCTCTTTAGTTTAATTCTAACTATATTTAGATGAGTTTTGTGCAGTTTAGAAAGGATCTGTGATAGCAAAAAGAGTTAAGTGAGATAGTTCGAAGTCTGTTACTTACTGGATAAAATCATCTAATAGTAGTTAGAATTAAGGGGAGGCAGACTGTTTGTTTGGTCTATTAATTAATTTATTCATGTATTTTTTTAATTTCCTCCCTAGACCTCCATCAAGCTTAGAAAAACAACCCCTAGATGCATTCAAGATGCATTTGTACATTTTTCGGTAGAAAAATGTCCCGGCCGAAGGCCGGCTCCTCTTAAAATTGCAGGCTCGCTATCGCTCGCCAGGAAAAAATCGATACCTAAATGGCACAAAAGGTCTTAAAATTGACAACGAAATGGGGCGAAAGGTGTTTAAATCGCCAAACTAATGGGCCGAACGTCTTATAATCTCAAAACTAGTGGGGCTAAACATTAGGGAGAAGGGGGTCCAGAATAACGGTCTGCCTCCCCTTAAGCTAAAAGGACGGCACCGGTACTGAAAGGGTTAAACCACACCATGACCGGAATCGAATTACTGCTTCCGTGGCCTCGTGACCCTGAACGCATTACCGAGATAATCCTCTCGGGCATGGAAACATACTTTTAATTTTCCTTCTCTAAGACTAATGCAAAGAAATATTGGTTTACTCACGCTCGTTCTATTGCTGTCCACAATAAGGAGGAAGCATTCAAACACTACCGTCGCCTTCAAACTCAAGAATCTCATACTTCATGTTTCTGCTCGGAATCAAGCCAAATCTGTTCTTCGACTTGCCAAACATTCTTTCATCACTAATAAATGCACTGAACTATCTAATTCTAGCTCTTCCCAAGCCTTCTGACATCTAGCCAAAAACCTCTCCAACAATTTTTCTTCCTCGTCTTTCCCTCCCCTTTTCCGCTCTGACGGCACTACCATCACTTCTTGCTCTGACAAAGTTGAACTCTTCACAAACACTTTTGCTAAAAACTCTACTTTGGATGAGTTTGGTGGTATTCCTCACTCTCCAACCCCCTCTCTCCCACTTAAGCCTAAATATCATAATCTCTTCCAAGGATATACTTTCCACCCTCTCTGGGCTTAATACTAAGAAGGCGTACGGACCGGACAGTGTTCCTCCTGTTGTACTAAAAAACTGTGCTTCCGTGCTGACTCCCTTTCGAGGCAAACTCTTCCGTTTCTGTCTTTCCTCTAACATCTTCCTTTCTTGCTGGAAGTTCGATCTTATTCAACCTGTCCCAAAGAAGGGTGACCGCTCTCAAGCCTCCAACAATCGTCCAATTGCTCTAATTTCTTGCATATCTAAAAAATTTGAAACTATTCTTACCTCAACATTTCTTAAGCATTTATCTTCCCATAACCTACTCTTAGACCTCCAGTATGGCTTCCTTAACCCCTTCTGTACTGACGACGTTTTTTTAATTGATTTCATCTACATTTAAGCGATTTTATGAAGCTTAAGGAAGAGTATATGGCAGCTAAAAGGATTAATGTAGGTAGTCTGTAGCCTTTAATAGGTAGCTGTACAAAATCGTCTAATAGTTGCCAGAATATAATTAAAGGTACATCACTGGTGCAGAACGGATTAAGGGCCGCTAAACTGGTGATCTTCTTTCTTATCTTACTAACTCCTGGCCATCCTTCATTGGGGACTTCGGTGAGATTTGTTCTGTTGCACTAGACATATCGAAGGCCTTCGATAGAGTCTGGTACAAATCCCTCATTTCCAAATTACACTCCATCGGTTTCTATCCTTCCATCTGTGCCTTTGTCTCTAATTCCTTTCTGACCGTTCCATAATTGCGGTTGTGGACAGCCATCGTTCGCTTCCTCAACCTATCAACTCCGGTGTTCCTCAGGGTTCTGTCCTATCTCCATTTATCTTATTATTATTCCTTAACGACCTTCTCAACTGCACCTCCAGCCCCATATACTCATATGCTGACGACTCTACATTACACTATTCAACTAGCCTTCCACAACATCATTCACAACAGGAACTCCAAAACTCACATAAGGAGGCCATAAAGCACCTATCTTCTGATCTCTCTACTATCTCTAATTGGGGCAGAGAAAACCTTGTTAATTTCAATGCTTCCCAAACTCAATTTGTCCAGCTGTCTACTCGTTGCCTCCTTCCAGAAAACTATCTAGAAGGCTTGATAGCCTCTGAAATCCTATTTTAACTAAGCAGAGACGCAGTGGAGAAGTAGAAGATTTGAGGTTATACTTCCACATTATATGTATAATTATGTGAATGTTATGTGGTGTAAAGTTAAATGTTATATATGCATAATATGTGTAAGTAGTTGCCTCACATCCAAAGGGTGCGTATGTCACAACTGTTGTTTAGCTCGTATCGCTAATACATCCGCTCACACTTGATATAATATTAATTTACTTTCATAAGCATTTATAATATTTTACACGGCTTGCATGTATTACCGTATTTCTAAAATCAACCTCAGAGCTACTCGTAAGGGGGAGGTAGTCGCTTTTTCTGGAACCCCTTCTCCCTCATGTTTAGCACATTAGTTTTGAGATTTTATGACGTTCATTCCGTTAGTGTGGCGATTGTAAGACCTTCCGCCCCATTTCTTTGTCAATCTTAAGACCTTTCGTGCCATTTAGATGTCGATCTTTTCCTGGCGAGCGATAGCGAGCCTGTAATTTTAGAAGGAACCAACCTTTGGCTGGAACATTTTTCTACCGAAAAATGTACAAATTTATATTGAAAGGGGGTCTAGTTTTGTTTTGTTTAGAGCTTGATGGAGGTCTAGCGAGGAAACTAAAAAATATATTAATAAATCTATATATACTGTAAAAAAAAAAAAAAAAATAAGCACTACCCCCTTAAAGGCATCTTATCCGTGGTGTGAGCTACCATTAATAATTAAACAAAAGTTAGGGGATGCAACAACACCATCATAGTAAGGGAGGGTTTAAAAGTAAAATCCTGTTTTTCAGATGCCTATTTACTAACAAACATTGAACAATATCTTTGACCTAACCTAATCTAGTATATTAGTGGACTATTTACTAAGAAACATTGAACAATATCTTTGACCTAACCTAATCTAGTATATTAGTGGACTATTTACTAAGAAACATTGAACAATATTTTTGACCTAACCTAATCTAGTATATTAGTGGACTATTTACTAAGAAACATTGAACAATATCTTTGACCTAACCTAATCTAGTATATTAGTGGACTATTTACTAAGAAACATTGAACAATATCTTTGACCTAACCTAATCTAGTATATTAGTGGACTATTTACTAAGAAACATTGAACAATATCTTTGACCTAACCTAATCTAGTATATTAGTGGACTATTTACTAAGAAACATTGAACAATATCTTTGACCTAACCTAATCTAGTATATTAGTAGACTATTTACTAAGAAACATTGAACAATATCTTTAACCTAACCTAACCAAAACCTAACCTAATCTAGTATATTAGTGGACTATATACGAATTAAAATTGTAAAAATATACTGTAACATTACCAGTACCAATTTACTGAGATATAAGTACAGGTATCCCCGCTACACAGGATAATACCGGTTTTAATTTTGAATGAATAGGGATTCTAAAATTCGGATATTAATACATTGCAAATTATCAAAAATCTATAAAATTTCTGCATATCTTCTAGCTATATTTAGACGAATTTGTGCAGCTTAAGAAGGGTCTGTGCTTCAAATAACTATATATCTTTAAGGGGAGATTTCCACTTGAGGGACTTTTTCTTGACCCCTTTCTCCCTCATATCTAGCCCCATTGCTTTTGAGATTTTAAGACGTTTGACCCATTAGTTTGGTGATTTTTAAGAATTTCCGCCCCATTCTGTCAATTCTAAGACCTTTCGTGCCATTTAGGTGTCGATTTTATCTTGGCGAGCGATAGCGAGCCTGTAATTTAAGAGTAATCGGCCTTCGGCCGGGACATTTTTCTACTGAAAAATGTACAAATTTATCTTGAAAGGGGGTCAAGGGGGTGACATTTTAAGATTGCTGGAAGAGTAGGAAACAAACTAGAAACCTCCCTTTAACTCCTTCTGTACCGGCGACGTCTTTTGTATTTGATTCTAGCTATATCTAGACGTTTTTGTGCAGCTTAAGAATGGTCTGTGGTAGTATAAGGCGTTAATTGAGATACTTGGTCTTGATTGCTATAGGCCCTTCTTAAGCTGAATATAATCGTCTAATAGTTGCCAGCATAAAATAAGATGGACGAAACTGATACTGTAAGAATTAACCCTTTGAAGCTCTGACGCGTTTTAGCAGTTTATTTTGCCTATCATTAGATGATTTTATGCAGCTTAGGAAGTATCTCTGGGTATTAAAAGGGTAAATACTATCTCAATCAACCCTCTGACTTCCATATACCCTTCCTAATCTGAATAAAATCGTCTAATAGTAGCCAGAAAACAGAACAGAAACGCGTATTGGAGCTTGAAAGAGTTAACAGCGAATTTACAAAACACTACACTAACAAATGATAGGTATGAAACGGGTATATTAAAGTGTCCATAATATTCTACTCATTTAAAGGTATATTAGTGGCAGTAAATCAGTATAATAGAATGATAAAACAGTTAAGGGGCGATGGGCGAATTCTTTGCTCAATTATTTATATTTTTTATTATTGTTTTTTTTTTTAGTTTCCCCTCTAGACTTATATCAAACTTATATCAAACTTGGGGGGGGGCCCCCAAGACCCTCCTTCAAAATATATTTGTACATTTTTCGAAAGAAAAATGTCCGCCGGTTTCTCTTAAATTATAGACTCGGTATTAGACACCAGGACAACATTGACACTTAACCCTTTTCACGCATTTGTGGACGCAGGCGTTGCCGATTAGTAATCAGAAATGGAGTTCTCACAATCTTATAATTACCTTTCCAAAATTAGTTTTCTGCCCACAGCTAACTCAAAGACAACTGAAGAGGTTGAAGTAAATAAACTAAAGGTTTATAGACACCCCTGATGGTCACAAAGACTTTAAATTATCCCAGAATAGGCTCAGATCACGTCCTGTGCGTGAAAGGGTTAAATGACACAAAAAATCGTAATATTGACAAAGAAATGGGGTGAAAGGTCTTATAATCGCCAAACTAATGGGCCGAACATCTTAATATCTGAAAACAAATGGGGCTAAACGTGAAGAAGAAGGGGGGCCAAACAAACGACCCATTTCCACATAAGCTAGGAAGCGCGGATCTATGGTATTTGAAAGTGCCCGCCAGGCGAAGATATTTGTATTCATTCCCGCCTAAAATAGTAATTTTACCATAAATATCGTTATTACTTATTCATATGCGCCTACTTTACGTTTAATATGAAGATATTAACATGTAACAGCAATAAAACAAGTGGGAATAGTATTTGGGGGTGAAAAAGACGTATTATTCCCGACCGATCGTATCAGGAGGGGAGAGCCGGAGTGCGGTATAACCACTCTCTCTCACTTCCCAATCGATCGATACTGCCATCTTGCAAATGAAGTCTCTCTGTTGCTAGGATCTCTAATTGCCTCCTGAGTGACCCTGAAACAATGGGCGGGAAATTCGCGGCGAAAATTACCCGATAAAAGGGGGAATCAGAGGAAAAATAGATGATAATCGAGGGGGGGGGGAAGGGGGGAGGGTTGGACACATGTGGAGGAGTACTAGGAGGGATGGAGGGGACATATCTCACTTAATCACATAATGATTTGTTTTAAGTGCCAGTGGGATGTTTTGAAAGGCTCCTTTTTAAACACTGGCCTTCGCTCACTACAGACTCAATTGAGGACGCTCGCCATCCTCGGGTTAATGGCAATCATTATAGCCCTCGATCTTATAATATACCTTTATCATACCCTTTATAGTGCTTGTTCCCGTATACAACCGAGACACGAGGTGACTTAACACTAGCTGATGCGATGTTTAGGGGTTAATATGGTTTATATTATATATACATATATATATATATATATAAATATATATATATATATATATATATATATATATATATATACGGTATATATATATATATATATATATATATATATATATATATATATATATATATATATATATATATATATATATATATATATATATATATATATGTATATATATATATATATATATACTAATAATTATAATATAACCCCCCATAATTATGTTACCTGCCACTGGTATAAGGGTTCCGCCCCCCCTCCTCTCCGGCCACATGGTGGACAGTCACTGGACCACTGTAATTCACTACCACTCTGAAAATATATACAAAATGACAAAAAATATATATGAAACATTTATATGATTTTGCTTTATTATCAGCATTCTGAAATTAAAGAAAACATCTATCTATCTATTTATCTATTTTACTCAGGCCCAATCCCCACTTTTCCTATTTTTTTTTTTTTGGGGGGGAGGGCAACTCAAGACAGAGCAAGAACAGGGACAACACAAAACACAACACAAAACAACGAACACACACAAACAAAACACAAATTCACACACATCTAGATATGCATCGCCATCGGCTGCATCGCCTATTACGAAGGTAGAACTAGTGAAAGGCTTTTGGCAGGTCCCGTTGCCGGAAAGAGTGAAGAGAAGTGCCAGTCTTGTGATGAACTGGGCAGTTTATCAGTGTCAGGTGTTGTTGTGCTGCCGGAACACAAGTTGGATGTGTGGCATGCTAAGGGCACTGATAATGTTTTGGCTGATTGTTTGTCACGGGAGGGTTTGTTTGCAGGAGAACCCTCGCCGTTCAGTCAGTGTGTGTTGAGAGTGGAGTAAAATAGGCTTGCCCCTGTAAGGGCAGCCGCCATAAACATATTAAAAATGAAAATTCTATAAAAACTCTTTCTTTATTAGTTAATTTTTGTTTAAGTATGTTATAGCTGAAGTTCTGAGTCGAACCTGTACTTCTCTCAGAAGGCTGGGCTAGTAGAAGCTCGCTCTAGGAGCATAGCAGTATGAATTAAGCTATTGTGTTGGGAGGGGTTGTAATTTTTGTTGTTGATGAGAACTGAGCCTTGCCTTCTTTGTTGCGAAGTGATTAGGGGTGGCGAGTCTTATCGGCGTTCTGCTTGTCAGATATGGAGCTCATGGTTGAGCGTCTAATATCTAGGGGGGGGTGTGATGCCTGCAGCTTAGCAGAATGCCACGTGGGCTCAGCCGCTCGCTTGGCCACTCGCTAACACTCGCCAGGGCAATGTATTTGGCTACAGTCTATCTACAATGTTGTACTTTCTTTCTTGTGAATCGTCATGTCACAGGCAGTACAGAAGTGGTCTTTATTTTCGCCTGTGACAAAGCATTATATTTTATATCATCAGTTATAAGTTTAATGTATAAGACTGAATGATACAGCTAGAGAGTGTGAGTGAGTAAGTACAGGAGGCAGAGGGTAGTCGCGTAGTGTTACACGTTGTCTCGGTGACGTCATGCTACGGCCGGGCCCTCTGAGTGGCTGGCTGCCTCACCACCCTCCCGCCGCGTCAGGAAGTGGTCCCCCTCGCACTCCCTGATGCCTTGTGTCTTCCTTCCTCAGAGCTTGCCTGACCAGCATACCCTTCACATCTCCCTTGTTACCTGTCCCCGACTTCTACCTATAGAACACTTTCTCTCTCTCTCAACTTCTTACCTCTCATTCTTCCAATCTATTTAATATCATAACTCCCCTTTGGTTCTGCACGATTTCATATATCGGCCATCGTATTATATGCTGAAGCTCTCAGATATTACATGTTTAGTTAGGCATTTTGGAGGGGTTACCATTTTGTCTGTAGAGGTTCGTCACACTCACGGTGTCTCCCTACCTTTTGCTTGGCTGTCTGCTGGGCTATTTAATGCTAGACTGGGGTGAGGCTTATGTTGTTGTGATTTCCGATGTGTACCAGGTTTTGTTGAACCTGTACAATCGCAATGGATACGTGGGAAGCCTAGGTGGTCTTTCTGACTGTGTACCTTGTAAGTTTAGCACTGTGTTGCGAGTGAGGGCTTTTGCCTCTGCCACCCAACACTGTGCTAACCCGTTTTGCTTTGACTTTGAGAGGGTCGCCAGGAGAGAACCAGATACTAGCGATCTGGATCTCTCAAGAGAGCACCCCGTCAATTAACGTAATTTGGCCGTACAGTCTTAAGGACCTCGCTAGGCTACGAGCCGCTTGCTCAGCCATTGTTTCCTAGCCTACTACATCCCAGCTAGACTTTATTCGCTTAGCAGACACCCGATTAAGTTTATAAACTCGTATGTTTTGTATGCAGCATTTTTATTCACGTTGATTGTAAGCCTTGGTTGTTGTTGAGTTGCACAACCCGAGCAGGCTTTTGTGTTGCCTGAGGAAGTACTTCTTTTGTTGTTGGAGATACTACTATTGTGCATTTATCATTATTCCCGTGCCAGTTAACACTGTATGTCCCTGCACTTGTCATATCTTGTTCCTGCTTTATATAACAGTTCAAAATCCGATTCGATCATCTTAAGCAGCATCAGACTTTCTTCAGAAGATTCCGGCTCGATGCTTTAGGACTTTCGTTAACTTTCTTTAATATAGGAGTGACAGTTTATTATTGTTTAGAGTAACTTTAATTATACCTTCTTCTTGTTTGCATTAAATCATTTCAGTGATTTAATTAAGCTCTCTATCCTTTTCCTTGTATACATTATTAACGTAATTGTATGTTGTTGTGATCAGGCTGTATCAGAGATCATCAGCCTGTAGTAGTAGTGCCTTTATACCGAGTTATAGGATACCCCGTTATCGCAGATTTAACTCTGGAGGGTATAGGTGTTTTTTTGCGCCGGCATTATAAGTTCGAGGGTTGGATCTAGTGTTACCGTTGTGGCTGTGTGCCTTCCTAGTCCAATGATTAAGAGCCCTTGTTTTGTACGAGTCCCGGTCATAACAAGGCAAACAGCCTAAGGACTAAGAAGATTGATTAGCATGGGTCTAGATTCCATAGACCTAGTCATACAAAATTGCACTTCCACCTACGGGAAGTATCTGCTCCTCTTGAATCTCGTCTGGGCTAGGAAATGAGCGTGCCGAGTTCTGTGTTATAGCAGCGCCTACTATCCAGACTATCCATCAATAATAATTTGTTTAGCAAAAATACAAGGCGTAGGCAGTGCCAGTAACACAACCACTTAATCACGGGTATTTATAAGGGAGGATCGGTGAGAGAAATTGAGGAAAGAGTCCTAGAGTCCCATTAATCAATCATACAATGTTAACAAAACATCAATTCCGATCTTCTCAGCCCAGCTGCTCGGTCACCCACGCCAGTATTCAAGGCTACGTGAACTTTTGAATTTAATAACTTTTAACATGAAAATATTATGTTATATTACAAATAATGTTTAAAAGCTTATTGATTATCATAAAATAAACTGACATTATTATACAATATCAAAAACTGTAAGGGTAAATACAAATATTTGAACAAAATGTTCCATCACTGAAGAAAACAGACATGGCAGCGTAATTATCTGGGATAACTAAATATTTTCTACCAGGTAAACGGATTTCGCCTCCTCTCACACATCTCAGCCACTTCATTTGCACGCAGATTCAAACTACCAACATTCACACTAGCAAGTCTGAGTTTGTGGGGGGCATTTGTCATTGTCCTGTGCGGTTTTGTTTCATCGGACTTACGTTTATTTTCTTTGATTTTAGTCATAGTTAGGTAGGTTTGGCTGGCAGATGGGCATCACCCCCCCAGAACTCCGGCTCCAGTCTACCCCGGGACCATTCCCAGCACCATCCCCCAAGTGATTACAAGGGGGTAGGATCCAGTGGCCTCGGTACGCCCCACCAGAACCAGCCTCAGGGACGCACCCCGTGCGCGTACACGGCACTACGACTGGCCTGATATTTTTCGCCAAATGACAGGGCAGCCTCCTGGAGCGCTACCACCAGGTTCGGGCCCCTATACTATTGGGAAAGTGCCAGTCCGGGGAAACACTACGTACTGTACCCTCTGGACCCATTTCGTCCAGGTTGGGCCCAGAGCACCAGGGCCGGGTCCAGAGGGAGCGACACCCACTGCCAGTGTGCCGCCATTAGGCAACTTGGAGCAAGTACAATGAAGCCTTGTCACAGCACTATCATATAGAGGCAATGCCAGCGCCAATAACAAGGCTTCATTGTATAGTGATGGCTACTTGGTCCGCAAGTCTATCACCATCCCCTCTATTAGTCGCCTTGTACGACATGCAGTAGGATGCGTGAGGCATATTCTTGTTTTCCTCCACCATTAGATGAAGGCCCCCTTACCCCCTGGGGGGGTACATTACCCCCATATACCCTGTACATTATAGGTAGGCCAGAAATACCAATACCCTGTACATTATAGGTACGCCTGAAATCATGACCACTAAACAATATAACTAAAAAAATCGACTTAAGGTTTCTACTATTTGGGAAGAGTTAGCCAGGGAATAGGTGTGGCAAATGATTATATCCCATTTGCATAAGCTCTTCCTGAGTTAGAAAGGATATAGTGGATATAATCGAGCTCATTATTTCTACCATTTGGGAAGAGTCACCCAGGGAATACTTTATGGAAATTTACAGCCCATTTGCCCAAGCCCTTTTTAGATACAGAGGTTAGTTAGGGGTTACCATTTCTGGCCTACCAATAATAAATGTGCTATAGTGATACAATTGAAACCGTGAACTTTGACTGAGGGAAAACACTGACTCGGGCGTGTGTTTAATGGGAATGTTTCAAAATATTTCACCAGTGTGTCAGAATTGTTCAAGAACATTTGTACCATCCTCATCCTTCGGCGAATGTACAGTCGCATTCATAAATTATGATGCAATTTGAAGCCACAGACTGATTAAATGAACATGCAAAATACAACTAGTTAGTCAAAAATTAAGGGGGGTCACCTCTATTTTTTCTCTTACAATATCGAGTAACCTAAAACCGAGTCAACAATGTTCAGAAGTTGTTAAGAAAGCAAACAAAATAATTGGCTTTATAGGCAGGTCATTTGAACATAAATCCAAAGACGTTATCCTAACCCTTTACAATTCCTTAGTCCGCCCTCTTCTGGAATACTGCGTTCAATCCTGGTGCCCTTTTTACCCAAAAAATAGACAAGCTAGAACGAGTTCAACGTAGAGTTACCAAAATGATACCTAGCCTAAAGAACAAATCATACGAGGAGCGTCTTAGAGAATTAAATCTATTTCCTTTAACCCAGCACAGATTAAGAGGCGACTTAATTCAAGTGTTCAAAATCATCAAAGGCATCGACAATATGAACTGTAGTAAGTACTTCAATATCGACCAATCTAATTACACGCGGGGAAACGGGTGCAAAATTATTGGTAAATCTTTTAACTCACACGAAGCTAAAAATGTCTTCTTCAATTGAGTTGTCAACTTATGGAATGGGCTTCCCCGAGACGTTATAGACTGCAGCACCGTTGATTCATTTAAACATTGATTCATTTGTAGGTAGTAGGGGTAGGCAGCCCCGCCCAGGGAAGTACTACCGCCAAGGTTTCGGGAGACTCAGGGAATAGCCTGAATTCCATTTTCTCTCCCAGGCCTTGGTAGCTGGATACATATCTTTCTGCCTCACACATCAGGGGTATCAGGAAAACCCTCTTTATATAACATACACATCCAACTTCACGACATTGCCCTACATTGCTATCCTCTATCCATAAAACACTACTCTTCCCACTACATATCATACATGTAACACCATACACCTTACCCAATAAACATGGCAGTACAATTGTTAAGAGCAAACCTGGTGGTCCCTCGGATATCCACCCCCGGCAGGGTTGGGTCATTGACACAGGGCCCTCCCGGTCGTCATCATGCGACTGTGTCAAGAGCATTGCAACGTCCCAAAGCTGCTCGTCGGTGCAGCTTTTTCTTTAGTAATATAAGGGGACTTCACTCTAACATCAATTCTGTACACCAATTTCTTCAAGCAGAATCCCCTACTCTCCTTTTTTTGACAGAGACTCAAGTAACATCCACATCTGACACGTCTAGATTTAATTTTCCAGGTTATCAACTGCTCCAAAATTTCAGACCTAAAGGAGGTGTATGTTGCTTCGCAAAATCTGAAATTGCCCTGGAGGAGGTTACTAGTTTCAATTGTCCCTATTTTGATTATTCTATATACAAATTAATTTCTGCTGGTAAATTTAAATACATATGTTGCATCTACCGTTCCCCAAATACTCCTCCAGAGCAAAGTCTTTTTGATTCTCTGTCCTCACAACTCAGTGTCCTCAACTTAAATGCTTCTTCTGAAATCACTGTGTTGGGTGATTTTAATGTCCATAATGTTGAATGGCTCACTCATTCAGCCAGGACTGATGATGCTGGTCTTGAATGTGAGCTATTTGCAGACTCATTTAATCTCACTCAACTAGTCAACCAACCCACCCGTGTACCAGATAATCCTAATCATAATTCCCACCTACTGGACTTATTTTTAACAACCAATTCAGAAAATTATGATGTTACAGTGAGGTCCCCGCTTGGATCTTCTGATCACTGTCTGATACAGGCCACCTGTCTATCACCTACCACACCTTCCCACTCTGAACCTGTTTTGGTGACTAAATGGCATTACGATAGGGCAGACTGGGAGGGTCTTCAAGGTTTCTTTATTGATATTCCCTGGACCTCTTTCTTTTCTAATGATGCACACTCCACCTTGAGCCACATACAAGATTTTGTAAAAATTGGAATGGAAACTTTTATTCCTCATCAAAAGTACAGTAAAAGATCTAATTCACCTAAATGGTTTGACCATAATTGTGCTAGAGTAACTGAACAAAAAGCAATAGCCTACAATGCATACACAAGATCAAAAACACATGAAGCCTTTAATTACTTTAGAAACATCAGAAATCATGCCAAAACTGTATTAAACCTAACTAAATCAAACTTTCTCCACAAGCAGGCAAATAAACTTCTAAATAATCCAAATGATAACAAAATATTTTGGTCTACTCTTAACTCATTTAAATCCAACTTCACTACTGCTTCATCCATTCCACCATTAAAATCTCCGACTGGCAATCTTGTAAGTGACCCACGAGGAAAAGCTAACCTTCTTGCGGATATTTTCTCCACCAACTCAACCTTAGATGAAATAAATCAAGATGTCCCTGTACTTAATTTTAATTCGCCTGAAATTCCCTCACTTAAGATCCACACCAGACATGTCAAAACTATTTTGCAGAATCTCTCGGTAGATAAGGCTCCTGGTCCAGATGAAATTCCTCCAATAGTACTTAAGAATTGCTCCTTGGTGCTCGCTCCTGTATTGGCAAAATTTTTCCGTCTGTGTACTCATACCTCATGCTTCCCAGTACCCTGGAAAGAAGCAAACATCCATCCAGTTCCTAAAAAAGGTGCCTCTTCAGATCCATCAAACTACAGACCAATAGCTATAACTTCCACTCTTGGTAAAGTCTTTGAAATTATATTAAATAATCACATAATTAAGCATCTTGAGAATAATAAATTAATCAGTGATAGGCAATATGGTTTTAGACGATGTCGATCAACTGCAGACATGCTATGCCTTCTTACGCATCAAATCAACCAAGCTACAGACCAACATGGTGAAACACATACAATAGCACTGGATATATCAAAGGCATTTGATAGAGTCTGGCATCAATCCTTATTGTCGAAGATGTCACACTACGGCCTTGCATCATTAGTTCCACTAATTTCTTCTTATCATAACAGAAAAATACGTGTAATGGTAGATGGCCTTTATTCTCAATTTCACTCAATAAATGTTGGTGTTCCCCAGGGATCAGTTTTGGCCCCAATTCTGTTCCTCATTCATATCAATGATCTCATATCTACCACTCATAATCCAATACATTCCTACGCAGATGACTCAACACTCCACAGTTCCTTCACATTTACCAATTCTTTCACCCAACCCGATCTTATAAATTCAAAAATAAACACTGCAATTTCTCTGAACCAGGACCTTTCTAGAATTAATGGATGGGGACAAAAGAATCTAGTTTCCTTTAATGCACAGAAAACCAAGTACATTCAATTTTCTAACCGACAGAATCTCACTGACTCCCATATTTTTTAATGATGTAAATATTCCCACTTCCCCTAGTATTGACATTCTCGGTGTAACATTAACTACTAACTTGAGCTGGACACATTATGTTAGAAGCATTGCTAAGAATGCCTCTAAAAAACTGGGACTCCTGTACAGAGTTCGAGAATTCTTCACTGACGAGCAGTTGGCCGTGATATGTAAAAGTCATGTGCGTTCTCAGATGGATTACTGTTCACCTCTGTGGGGTGGAAGTGGAGTGGTTGCATTGAGGCAGTTGGACAAAATTCAAAATAAAGCTATTAGATTAATCAATAACCCTGCAATCACACAGGACCTTCCTACATTATCCATACGAAGAAACGTTGCATCCCTTGCATTATTCTACAGATATTTTCACAGCAATTTTTCCGAGGAACTTGCTTCAATTGTGCCGCCTCTCCACATCTTTCCCCGTAGAACTAGGGCAGCTGAGAGCGCCCATGAATTTACACTTTCTCCTCCACAATGCAGAACTTCTGCTTATCAGAATTCATTTATCCCCAGAGCTACTACTCTTTGGAATTCACTTCCCTCGAATTGCTTTCCACAAACTTACAATCTACAAATGTTTAAATCCAGTTGTTACAAACATTTTATGAATGGAGGATGCCTTTAGGCACATGGACCTTTTTGTTTTATCTGTGTTTTTCCTTCCTCCGTTCATTGTCTCTTAAAAAAAAAAAAAAAAAAAAAAAAACTTCGCCTAGACAAATATCTCGCATCAAACCCGCGACTGACTGAGTTTGTAAATGAATAACTTTATTTTATCCTCCCCTCAGTTACTAACTCATCTGTCCCCTACTAACTTCCTAATCCTGCCACGGACATTAGTTCCAGGGCAGTTGTTCCCTTTCCAATGTTCCCTTACCCACTCTAAACCACTGTTTGGACACTTGATCCTCAGTGTTTTGGAGGACAAGCAGCCTAGAAGGGTCACTAGACCTGTTGTTGCTTGATTTCCTTTGTACTCCTTTGTACTTTGTACTCTTTCTCTCCTTTTCTCTTTCTCTGGCTTGTATCCATTCGGCCTAATTCAGCCAACTGTTTGAGAGAAAGAGAAAAAAAGCGAGGTGGGCTCCCTTAAGGAGATTCGATTCAACCCAAGAACAGCTTAAACAATTTCTTTATCAGGATTAATAACCTTGACTGTACAATAGAGAGACAACAGTAGTAAGAGAGGCGTCAAATGGAAGGCCCTGATAAAAACTTACTAGTGCCACATCTCCTATCTCTCCAACATCCCGTCTCCCCTCTCTACACTCTTCAGAAAAGTAGGAAAAGTAGAATGTAGGAAAGTAAAAAAGTAGGAATGTAGTAGAAAAGTAGGAAAGTAGTAGAATGTAGGCAAGTAGAAAAGTAGGAAAAGTAGAATGTAGATACGAGGTGCCGTTGTAAAGGCTTATCCCTCAATACCTTCATCTCATCTGATCTGATCTGATCATCATCTGGCCTGTATTTACTCTATACAACCAACACACACACATTTGAGTACAATAGATGGAAATATACAGTAGATAGCCACATACAGAGCTACAGTAGATGGATAAATAGAGAGTTACAAGGAGTTACACGGAATAGTTAGTATCTCAGAGGCCTTGCGATCCATTCCGAGGAGATACTCGAAGTGGAAGGAGAGAGACCGTTTGGTGCACTACACTCTTTACAGAATGTGCAAAATACTATCTACTCTCTTCGTTAACTGCTCTACTGAAGAACTATTTACAACTTCGGAGGGAAGAGGGAGACAGACTAACATATACAAAAAAACAAAACACAGATAGAGATAAAACGGATAGATAAACAAAATTAATATACAAATACTTAAATATACACACACACACACACGAGATAGGAAGTTTGATATAGAAAAAAACTTGCCGGCCTATTGTTAGTACTCGAATAATAAAATTGAACCTTAGGAAAGCAAATAAAAGGGAAAGAATTGTTGAGGAAATTCGATTGAGGCGAGATTTAACAGCAGCAATATTGTCTTCGCCCTTTCTGTACGGGCCACGTCTCTTTAGTTTAATTCTAACTATATTTAGATGAGTTTTGTGCAGTTTAGAAAGGATCTGTGATAGCAAAAAGAGTTAAGTGAGATAGTTCGAAGTCTGTTACTTACTGGATAAAATCATCTAATATTAGTTAGAATTAAGGGGAGGCAGACTGTTTGTTTGGTCTATTAATTAATTTATTCATGTATTTTTTTAGTTTCCTCCCTAGACCTCCATCAAGCTTAGAAAAACAACCCCTAGACGCATTCAAGATGCATTTGTACATTTTTCGGTAGAAAAATGTCCCGGCCGGGCTGGCTCCTCTTAAAATTGCAGGCTCGCTATCGTTCGCCAGGAAAAAATCGATACCTAAATGGCACAAAAGGTCTTAAAATTGACAACGAAATGGGGCGAAAGGTGTTTAAATCGCCAAACTAATGGGCCGAACGTCTTATAATCTCAAAACTAGTGGGGCTAAACATTAGGGAGAAGGGGGTCCAGAAAAACGGTCTTCCTCCCCTTAAGCTAAAAGGACGGCACCGGTACTGAAAGGGTTAAACCACACCATGACCGGAATCGAATTACTGCTTCCGTGGCCTCGTGACCCTGAACGCATTACCGAGATAATCCTCTCGGGCATGGAAACATACTTTTAATTTTCCTTCTCTAAGACTAATGCAAAGAAATATTGGTTTACTCACGCTTGTTCTACTGCTGTCCGCAATAAGGAGGAAGCATTCAAACACTACCGTCGCCTTCAAACTCAAGAATCTCATACTTCATATGTTTCTGCTTGGAATCAAGCCAAATCTGTTCTTCGACTCGCCAAACATTCTTTCATCAATAATAAATGCACTGAACTATCCAACTGTAGCTCTTCCCAAGCCTTTTGGCATATAGCCAAATACCTCTCCAACAGTTTTTCTTCCTCGTCTTTCCCTCCCCTTTTCCGCTCTGACGGCACTACCGTCACTTCTTCCTCTGACAAAGTTGAACTCTTCACAAACACTTTTGCTAAAAACTCTACTTTGGATGAGTTTGGTGGTATTCCTCCCTCTCCAACCCCCTCTCTCCCACTTATGCCTAATATCATAATCTCTTCCAAGGATGTACTTTCCACCCTCTCTGGGCTTAGTATTAAGAAGGCGTACGGACCGGACAGTGTTCCTCCTGTTGTACTAAAAAACTGTGCTTCCGTGCTGACTCCCTGCCTAGGCAAACTCTTCCGTTTCTGTCTCTCCTCTAACATCTTCCTTTCTTGCTGGAAGTTCGCTCTCATTCAACCTGTCCCAAACAAGGGTGACCGCTCTCAGCCCTCCAACAATCGTCCAATTGCTCTCATTTCTTGCATATCTAAAAAATTTGAAACTATTCTTACCTCAACATTTCTTAAGCATTTATCTTCCCATAACCTACTCTTAGACCGCCAGTATGGCTTCCTTAACCCCTTCTGTACTGACGACGTTTTTTTAATTGATTTCATCTACATTTAAGCGATTTTATGAAGCTTAAGGAAGAGTATATGGCAGCTAAAAGGATTAATGTAGGTAGTCTGTAGCCTTTAATAGGTAGCTGTACAAAATCGTCTAATAGTTGCCAGAATATAATTAAAGGTACATCACTGGTGCAGAACGGATTAAGGGCCGCTAAACTGGTGATCTTCTTTCTTATCTTACTAACTCCTGGCCATCCTTCATTGGGGACTTCGGTGAGATTTGTTCTGTTGCACTAGACATATCGAAGGCCTTCGATAGAGTCTGGTACAAATCCCTCATTTCCAAATTACACTCCATCGGTTTCTATCCTTCCATCTGTGCCTTTGTCTCTAATTCCTTTCTGACCGTTCCATAATTGCGGTTGTGGACAGCCATCGTTCGCTTCCTCAACCTATCAACTCCGGTGTTCCTCAGGGTTCTGTCCTATCTCCATTTATCTTATTATTATTCCTTAACGACCTTCTCAACTGCACCTCCAGCCCCATATACTCATATGCTGACGACTCTACATTACACTATTCAACTAGCCTTCCACAACATCATTCACAACAGGAACTCCAAAACTCACATAAGGAGGCCATAAAGCACCTATCTTCTGATCTCTCTACTATCTCTAATTGGGGCAGAGAAAACCTTGTTAATTTCAATGCTTCCCAAACTCAATTTGTCCAGCTGTCTACTCGTTGCCTCCTTCCAGAAAACTATCTAGAAGGCTTGATAGCCTCTGAAATCCTATTTTAACTAAGCAGAGACGCAGTGGAGAAGTAGAAGATTTGAGGTTATACTTCCACATTATATGTATAATTATGTGAATGTTATGTGGTGTAAAGTTAAATGTTATATATGCATAATATGTGTAAGTAGTTGCCTCACATCCAAAGGGTGCGTATGTCACAACTGTTGTTTAGCTCGTATCGCTAATACATCCGCTCACACTTGATATAATATTCATTTACTTTCATAAGCATTTATAATATTTTACACGGCTTGCATGTATTACCGTATTTCTAAAATCAACCTCAGAGCTACTCGTAAGGGGGAGGTAGTCGCTTTTTCTGGAACCCCTTCTCCCTCATGTTTAGCACATTAGTTTTGAGATTTTATGACGTTCATTCCGTTAGTGTGGCGATTGTAAGACCTTCCGCCCCATTTCTTTGTCAATCTTAAGACCTTTCGTGCCATTTAGATGTCGATCTTTTCCTGGCGAGCGATAGCGAGCCTGTAATTTTAGAAGGAACCAACCTTTGGCTGGAACATTTTTCTACCGAAAAATGTACAAATTTATATTGAAAGGGGGTCTAGTTTTGTTTTGTTTAGAGCTTGATGGAGGTCTAGCGAGGAAACTAAAAAATATATTAATAAATCTATATATACTGTAAAAAAAAAAAAAAAAATAAGCACTACCCCCTTAAAGGCATCTTATCCGTGGTGTGAGCTACCATTAATAATTAAACAAAAGTTAGGGGATGCAACAACACCATCATAGTAAGGGAGGGTTTAAAAGTAAAATCCTGTTTTTCAGATGCCTATTTACTAACAAACATTGAACAATATCTTTGACCTAACCTAATCTAGTATATTAGTGGACTATTTACTAAGAAACATTGAACAATATCTTTGACCTAACCTAATCTAGTATATTAGTGGACTATTTACTAAGAAACATTGAACAATATTTTTGACCTAACCTAATCTAGTATATTAGTGGACTATTTACTAAGAAACATTGAACAATATCTTTGACCTAACCTAATCTAGTATATTAGTGGACTATTTACTAAGAAACATTGAACAATATCTTTGACCTAACCTAATCTAGTATATTAGTGGACTATTTACTAAGAAACATTGAACAATATCTTTGACCTAACCTAATCTAGTATATTAGTGGACTATTTACTAAGAAACATTGAACAATATCTTTGACCTAACCTAATCTAGTATATTAGTAGACTATTTACTAAGAAACATTGAACAATATCTTTAACCTAACCTAACCAAAACCTAACCTAATCTAGTATATTAGTGGACTATATACGAATTAAAATTGTAAAAATATACTGTAACATTACCAGTACCAATTTACTGAGATATAAGTACAGGTATCCCCGCTACACAGGATAATACCGGTTTTAATTTTGAATGAATAGGGATTCTAAAATTCGGATATTAATACATTGCAAATTATCAAAAATCTATAAAATTTCTGCATATCTTCTAGCTATATTTAGACGAATTTGTGCAGCTTAAGAAGGGTCTGTGCTTCAAATAACTATATATCTTTAAGGGGAGATTTCCACTTGAGGGACTTTTTTCTTGACCCCTTTCTCCCTCATATCTAGCCCCATTGCTTTTGAGATTTTAAGACGTTTGACCCATTAGTTTGGTGATTTTTAAGAATTTCCGCCCCATTCTGTCAATTCTAAGACCTTTCGTGCCATTTAGGTGTCGATTTTATCTTGGCGAGCGATAGCGAGCCTGTAATTTAAGAGTAATCGGCCTTCGGCCGGGACATTTTTCTACTGAAAAATGTACAAATTTATCTTGAAAGGGGGTCAAGGGGGTGACATTTTAAGATTGCTGGAAGAGTAGGAAACAAACTAGAAACCTCCCTTTAACTCCTTCTGTACCGGCGACGTCTTTTGTATTTGATTCTAGCTATATCTAGACGTTTTTGTGCAGCTTAAGAATGGTCTGTGGTAGTATAAGGCGTTAATTGAGATACTTGGTCTTGATTGCTATAGGCCCTTCTTAAGCTGAATATAATCGTCTAATAGTTGCCAGCATAAAATAAGATGGACGAAACTGATACTGTAAGAATTAACCCTTTGAAGCTCTGACGCGTTTTAGCAGTTTATTTTGCCTATCATTAGATGATTTTATGCAGCTTAGGAAGTATCTCTGGGTATTAAAAGGGTAAATACTATCTCAATCAACCCTCTGACTTCCATATACCCTTCCTAATCTGAATAAAATCGTCTAATAGTAGCCAGAAAACAGAACAGAAACGCGTATTGGAGCTTGAAAGAGTTAACAGCGAATTTACAAAACACTACACTAACAAATGATAGGTATGAAACGGGTATATTAAAGTGTCCATAATATTCTACTCATTTAAAGGTATATTAGTGGCAGTAAATCAGTATAATAGAATGATAAAACAGTTAAGGGGCGATGGGCGTATTTCTTTGCTCAATTATTTATATTTTTTATTATTGTTTTTTTTTTTAGTTTCCCCTCTAGACTTATATCAAACTTATATCAAACTTGGGGGGGGGCCCCCAAGACCCTCCTTCAAAATATATTTGTACATTTTTCGAAAGAAAAATGTCCGCCGGTTTCTCTTAAATTATAGACTCGGTATTAGACACCAGGACAACATTGACACTTAACCCTTTTCACGCATTTGTGGACGCAGGCGTTGCCGATTAGTAATCAGAAATGGAGTTCTCACAATCTTATAATTACCTTTCCAAAATTAGTTTTCTGCCCACAGCTAACTCAAAGACAACTGAAGAGGTTGAAGTAAATAAACTAAAGGTTTATAGACACCCCTGATGGTCACAAAGACTTTAAATTATCCCAGAATAGGCTCAGATCACGTCCTGTGCGTGAAAGGGTTAAATGACACAAAAAATCGTAATATTGACAAAGAAATGGGGTGAAAGGTCTTATAATCGCCAAACTAATGGGCCGAACATCTTAATATCTGAAAACAAATGGGGCTAAACGTGAAGAAGAAGGGGGGCCAAACAAACGACCCATTTCCACATAAGCTAGGAAGCGCGGATCTATGGTATTTGAAAGTGCCCGCCAGGCGAAGATATTTGTATTCATTCCCGCCTAAAATAGTAATTTTACCATAAATATCGTTATTACTTATTCATATGCGCCTACTTTACGTTTAATATGAAGATATTAACATGTAACAGCAATAAAACAAGTGGGAATAGTATTTGGGGGTGAAAAAGACGTATTATTCCCGACCGATCGTATCAGGAGGGGAGAGCCGGAGTGCGGTATAACCACTCTCTCTCACTTCCCAATCGATCGATACTGCCATCTTGCAAATGAAGTCTCTCTGTTGCTAGGATCTCTAATTGCCTCCTGAGTGACCCTGAAACAATGGGCGGGAAATTCGCGGCGAAAATTACCCGATAAAAGGGGGAATCAGAGGAAAAATAGATGATAATCGAGGTGGGGGGGGAAGGGGGGAGGGTTGGACACATGTGGAGGAGTACTAGGAGGGATGGAGGGGACATATCTCACTTAATCACATAATGATTTGTTTTAAGTGCCAGTGGGATGTTTTGAAAGGCTCCTTTTTAAACACTGGCCTTCGCTCACTACAGACTCAATTGAGGATGCTCGCCATCCTCGGGTTAATGGCAATCATTATAGCCCTCGATCTTATAATATACCTTTATCATACCCTTTATAGTGCTTGTTCCCGTATACAACCGAGACACGAGGTGACTTAACACTAGCTGATGCGATGTTTAGGGGTTAATATGGTTTATATTATATATACATATATATATATATATAAATATATATATATATATATATATATATATATATACGTATATATATAGATATATAAATATATATATATATATATATATATATATATATATATACATATATATTTATATATATATATATATATATATATATATATATATATATATATACTAATAATTATAATATAACCCCCCATAATTATGTTACCTGCCACTGGTATAAGGGTTCCGCCCCCCCTCCTCTCCGGCCACATGGTGGACAGTCACTGGACCACTGTAATTCACTACCACTCTGAAAATATATACAAAATGACAAAAAATATATATGAAACATTTATATGATTTTGCTTTATTATCAGCATTCTGAAATTAAAGAAAACATCTATCTATCTATTTATCTATTTTACTCAGGCCCAATCCCCACTTTTCCTATTTTTTTTTTTTGGGGGGGGAGGGCAACTCAAGACAGAGCAAGAACAGGGACAACACAAAACACAACACAAAACAACGAACACACACAAACAAAACACAAATTCACACACATCTAGATATGCATCGCCATCGGCTGCATCGCCTATTACGAAGGTAGAACTAGTGAAAGGCTTTTGGCAGGTCCCGTTGCCGGAAAGAGTGAAGAGAAGTGCCAGTCTTGTGATGAACTGGGCAGTTTATCAGTGTCAGGTGTTGTTGTGCTGCCGGAACACAAGTTGGATGTGTGGCATGCTAAGGGCACTGATAATGTTTTGGCTGATTGTTTGTCACGGGAGGGTTTGTTTGCAGGAGAACCCTCGCCGTTCAGTCAGTGTGTGTTGAGAGTGGAGTAAAATAGGCTTGCCCCTGTAAGGGCAGCCGCCATAAACATATTAAAAATGAAAATTCTATAAAAACTCTTTCTTTATTAGTTAATTTTTGTTTAAGTATGTTATAGCTGAAGTTCTGAGTCGAACCTGTACTTCTCTCAGAAGGCTGGGCTAGTAGAAGCTCGCTCTAGGAGCATAGCAGTATGAATTAAGCTATTGTGTTGGGAGGGGTTGTAATTTTTGTTGTTGATGAGAACTGAGCCTTGCCTTCTTTGTTGCGAAGTGATTAGGGGTGGCGAGTCTTATCGGCGTTCTGCTTGTCAGATATGGAGCTCATGGTTGAGCGTCTAATATCTAGGGGGGGGTGTGATGCCTGCAGCTTAGCAGAATGCCACGTGGGCTCAGCCGCTCGCTTGGCCACTCGCTAACACTCGCCAGGGCAATGTATTTGGCTACAGTCTATCTACAATGTTGTACTTTCTTTCTTGTGAATCGTCATGTCACAGGCAGTACAGAAGTGGTCTTTATTTTCGCCTGTGACAAAGCATTATATTTTATATCATCAGTTATAAGTTTAATGTATAAGACTGAATGATACAGCTAGAGAGTGTGAGTGAGTAAGTACAGGAGGCAGAGGGTAGTCGCGTAGTGTTACACGTTGTCTCGGTGACGTCATGCTACGGCCGGGCCCTCTGAGTGGCTGGCTGCCTCACCACCCTCCCGCCGCGTCAGGAAGTGGTCCCCCTCACACTCCCTGATGCCTTGTGTCTTCCTTCCTCAGAGCTTGCCTGACCAGCATACCCTTCACATCTCCCTTGTTACCTGTCCCCGACTTCTACCTATAGAACACTTTCTCTCTCTCTCAACTTCTTACCTCTCATTCTTCCAATCTATTTAATATCATAACTCCCCTTTGGTTCTGCACGATTTCATATATCGGCCATCGTATTATATGCTGAAGCTCTCAGATATTACATGTTTAGTTAGGCATTTTGGAGGGGTTACCATTTTGTCTGTAGAGGTTCGTCACACTCACGGTGTCTCCCTACCTTTTGCTTGGCTGTCTGCTGGGCTATTTAATGCTAGACTGGGGTGAGGCTTATGTTGTTGTGATTTCCGATGTGTACCAGGTTTTGTTGAACCTGTACAATCGCAATGGATACGTGGGAAGCCTAGGTGGTCTTTCTGACTGTGTACCTTGTAAGTTTAGCACTGTGTTGCGAGTGAGGGCTTTTGCCTCTGCCACCCAACACTGTGCTAACCCGTTTTGCTTTGACTTTGAGAGGGTCGCCAGGAGAGAACCAGATACTAGCGATCTGGATCTCTCAAGAGAGCACCCCGTCAATTAACGTAATTTGGCCGTACAGTCTTAAGGACCTCGCTAGGCTACGAGCCGCTTGCTCAGCCATTGTTTCCTAGCCTACTACATCCCAGCTAGACTTTATTCGCTTAGCAGACACCCGATTAAGTTTATAAACTCGTATGTTTTGTATGCAGCATTTTTATTCACGTTGATTGTAAGCCTTGGTTGTTGTTGAGTTGCACAACCCGAGCAGGCTTTTGTGTTGCCTGAGGAAGTACTTCTTTTGTTGTTGGAGATACTACTATTGTGCATTTATCATTATTCCCGTGCCAGTTAACACTGTATGTCCCTGCACTTGTCATATCTTGTTCCTGCTTTATATAACAGTTCAAAATCCGATTCGATCATCTTAAGCAGCATCAGACTTTCTTCAGAAGATTCCGGCTCGATGCTTTAGGACTTTCGTTAACTTTCTTTAATATAGGAGTGACAGTTTATTATTGTTTAGAGTAACTTTAATTATACCTTCTTCTTGTTTGCATTAAATCATTTCAGTGATTTAATTAAGCTCTCTATCCTTTTCCTTGTATACATTATTAACGTAATTGTATGTTGTTGTGATCAGGCTGTATCAGAGATCATCAGCCTGTAGTAGTAGTGCCTTTATACCGAGTTATAGGATACCCCGTTATCGCAGATTTAACTCTGGAGGGTATAGGTGTTTTTTTGCGCCGGCATTATAAGTTCGAGGGTTGGATCTAGTGTTACCGTTGTGGCTGTGTGCCTTCCTAGTCCAATGATTAAGAGCCCTTGTTTTGTACGAGTCCCGGTCGTAACAAGGCAAACAGCCTAAGGACTAAGAAGATTGATTAGCATGGGTCTAGATTCCATAGACCTAGTCATACAAAATTGCACTTCCACCTACGGGAAGTATCTGCTCCTCTTGAATCTCGTCTGGGCTAGGAAATGAGCGTGCCGAGCTCTGTGTTATAGCAGCGCCTACTATCCAGACTATCCATCAATAATAATTTGTTTAGCAAAAATACAAGGCGTAGGCAGTGCCAGTAACACAACCACTTAATCACGGGTATTTATAAGGGAGGATCGGTGAGAGAAATTGAGGAAAGAGTCCTAGAGTCCCATTAATCAATCATACAATGTTAACAAAACATCAATTCCGATCTTCTCAGCCCAGCTGCTCGGTCACCCACGCCAGTATTCAAGGCTACGTGAACTTTTGAATTTAATAACTTTTAACATGAAAATATTATGTTATATTACAAATAATGTTTAAAAGCTTATTGATTATCATAAAATAAACTGACATTATTATACAATATCAAAAACTGTAAGGGTAAATACAAATATTTGAACAAAATGTTCCATCACTGAAGAAAACAGACATGGCAGCGTAATTATCTGGGATAACTAAATATTTTCTACCAGGTAAACGGATTTCGTGTCCTGTTTTAAAATAAATATAACGCAATCATTACACATTTAATGCTCATTATTTTATGTTCTAAAAGTCATAATGCCATTCATCCATAACAAAAATTAATAACCGATAATGCAAACTGTGAATAAACTTTCTCGTTTTTTTTTTTTTTTTTTTTGTTAAAGCCAAGGTGTGGGCCCCTTGGGGGCGCGGGGCCCTAGGGGGCGTGGGGCCCTAGGCCATGGCCTACTCGCCCCCCCCCCCCCCTAAATCCGCCACTGTCTACCACAATTACTATCAAGCTACTACCACCACTACCAAGCCACTACAACCACCAAACTACCACAACCACCACCACCACCATCAAACAACCACAACCACCACCACCGAATTACCACCACCACCACGACCATACATCACTACCACGTACGACATACACCACAACCACGACTACTACTACCATAACCACAATAACCACCACCACCAATACCACTAGCCTAAACGCAAATATACCGATTAATATTATCATTATTATTTCTATTATTATTATTTGTATTATTATTAATAATACAAAAACGATTCTCACGGAAGACAGGCCTTGGTGGCGACCATGTAGAGTTGTGTTGCGGACATCTGTGAGAGTGTCCGCGAGAATTCCTTCATGTCAACAACACCCTCCTGTCGAGCATACTCGACAAATTTAGCTTGAAGGGAGTCTGAATGGGCATTTTGTATTTGTGAACGAAGTCTGGGAAGCTTTTTTTGTCAGCCTAGGGGATAAACTAAAACACATTGCTCGAAAATGACAAAACAAGCAAATTCCTCAAATATTTACTGTACAACATAACATGATAACCCACAAGAGTTCGGCTCAGATAGTGTTAACTTACCGAGCAGTGAGGTGTACGTGCGCTTCTGCAGACGTGACAAGCAGACTGGTGGCGGGGGCTGATAATTTGACTCCGGATGTCTGGTGAACGTATTGAGGGATAAGCCTTTACAACAGCACCTCGTATCTACATTCTACTGTAGTTTTCTTACTTTTCTGACGAGTGTAGAGAGGGGAGAAGGGGTGTTGGAGAGAGAGGAAGCTGTTGGAGTGGCTTTGTTATGTGTGTTATTAGTCTGTATACGTCGTCGAGGTGTACCCCGACTGAGTGCAAGCATGTGAAAATTGCTAGGACGTACTACACCACCCACTAAATGTCCGCCTGGACTGGGATCGAACTCAGGTCAAGCAGATTCATACATTAGCATGCTCACCACTGGACCGCCACGGCATGTCGGATGTGTCACTAAGGAGCAAAACGCCTTAGCAACGGCCACTCCTGAATTTCTGAGTTTACTTGATATCTCCTAGTTTACAGTCAATTATTAACTCTGTCTTACTTATATGTCAAACTTTTCATTACTATTTCTCTCTTCTTCCACATCTCATATAAAGTCTCCTTTTTATCTTCTAGATTTTCTTCTTTGAATAAATAATCTCCTTTTATCCTCAGTTCATCTTCCTGGTATGGCTGTTGTTCATTCTTTCATTATTTGTTGATGGGCACACTAACATAAAATGTTTCAAATCTTCATATTCATGGCCACATAGAGTGCATTCTACTTCTCCATTCGTGTGTCTTTTCCTAGCATTTAGTTGTAGAGTTCCATTCCTGGGCTTATGCCGGTGTCACACGAGCGCATTTTCCGGCAATTTTCGATGAGCAAGTTTTTCCTCGTACTATTTTGAGGTTCTTTCGTATTGGAATCGGAAACTAGATCGAAGGTAGATTATGTTGGCTAGTTTATTCCTTAGGGAACTTATATTTTCAAGCTGCCAGACAACAACTGCTCGTAAAAATTGACGGAAAAATTGCTCGTGTGACACCGACTTTATACAGTTTATTGAAGATGGGCCGTTATCATACATTTTTCTTCTTTAATATTTTCTTACCATCTTTTGTATATTACAAGACTTGATTTACTATTTACTTCTTCTTTCCAATTTGCAGAATCCCACTTTCTTGTTGCTTCTTTGATTTATGTTTCCTTCATTATTATGATATTTTCTTTTCTCAGTCCCACAGTATACACATAAGCTTTTGTCACTTTCATCCATATATTTCTATCATCCTCACACATTTTCCTTACTATTTCTTTCAGCAGCTGATTTTCTCCTTCCTCCATACTTTTCAAATATTGCAATCTTCCATTTGTGATTCTAGTTTTCATTAGTGAAGCCCCTATTTCACCTCTCCATGTACATATTGATGCACATTTTGCTGCTCCCAGTATGTGTCTATATACTCCATTTACTATTCTTTGTAATGTTTTAATTTCAGCTTCGCTTATATTGATTATGCTGGCTCCATATAATATAGATGGTATTATTACACCTTTCCATTATATTGATTATGCTGGCTCCATATAATATAGATGGTATTATTACACCTTTCCATTATATTGATTATGCTGGCTCCATATAATATAGATGGTATTATTACACCTTTCCATTATATTGATTATGCTGGCTCCATATAATATAGATGGTATTATTACACCTTTCCATTATATTGATTATGCTGGCTCCATATAATATAGATGGTATTATTACACCTTTCCATTATATTGATTATGCTGGCTCCATATAATATAGATGGTATTATTACACCTTTCCATTATATTGATTATGCTGGCTCCATATAATATAGATGGTATTATTACACCTTTCCATTATATTGATTATGCTGGCTCCATATAATATAGATGGTATTATTACACCTTTCCATTAAGCCTTTCCAACCATTATTTGATTACAGCTTTTGGCTACTACTGAATATGTAAAAAAGAAAAAAACAAAAACAAAAACAAAAAACATGTTAACCTTTTGCTGTTTATATATATTTATTTTGTTCTAAAATTCAAGTCCTACATATTTTATTGTTTCAGTTACGTTCACCCCTTTTACTATTTCTGATTGTTCTTACATATTCCACATTATAATGTTACTCTTATTCTTATTCATATACTGTATTTTTCTAGCCCACATTATTCTCCTATATTCATTAATATTCTCAGATTTCTTGCTGCATCCTCCAGATTTTCTGCCAACAATAAGCTATCATCTGCGTAAAACAGTACTTATATATTAAACTTATCATTCTTGAATCTTCTTCCCTTTTCTTCAATTTCCTTTATTATTATATAAGTTAATAGTTGGAAGAGCATTGCTGAGCCATTACATCCTTGGCGTATTCCACTGGTAATAGGCAGGACCTCCTTCATATCGTCGCTTATTTCAATACTTGTTTTGTCCCCTACATAAATATTTGCTGCTGTATCTATTATTTTTGGAATAATTTTAAACTATTTCATGGTGTTAATCGGCAATTCCGTTTTTATCGAATAATTTTGTGTCTTCTTTTCATCGTGCTTGCTGTTTCTTATGTCCTTCTTCTTACTACTCTTTTGTCTGTCGTCTTCCCGTTCTCGTATTTCATAACCCACTGTTTCTATTTGTGCCTCACCTACACAAAGTAATCCAGCTAACTCTCACAAACACTTCCTCCTCTCCCTCCTATCAATTTCACTACACTTACCAAGCACACCCCTCACCCCACTTCTTTCAAATATACCTAAATTACCTAAAACGTATTTTGATTCTGGCTCTATGTCACTCCTTCAACCTAGGGGGGGGGGGGACTTATTTCAGACAGCATTGTTTTTTGCCTCCTTCGTGCACACAAGAACAAAATCAATAACACAAAAATAATGACATTCAAAGAAACAGATGGCCGCGCTCTCTTTTTATAGGATCTCTTGCGTAATTCATTCTGATGACATTTTGAAGGCATTATCAAACATCCTGTCCACTATCTTGTCTGGCACTATCTACAAGCGCTCTGGTGACTTGGGCTACAGAAGGGTTGTTGTACTCTTTTGTTTAATCTGATCACTTAATGGGACCAGGGGTGTCAAACTCATTTGCTCTGGCGGGCCAAATTCTACATGGTACAATATTGTAGGGCCGCATTAACCCCTTCTGTACCGGCGACGTATTTTATATTATATTGTAGCTATGTTTAGAGCATTTTGTGCAATTTAAGAAGGATCTGTGGTAGTAAAAAGGATTAAGTGAGATTGTTCGAAGCCTATCAATTGCTGGAGGCCCTTTTGAAACTGAATAAAATCGTCAAATAGTAGCAAAATTAGTTAAAAAGACGTTGCCGGTACATAAGGGGTTAATGTAGCAGGCCAAATATAATATACCGGTAATGCCTCCACCCGCCCTAATATACATTCAAATAAATGTTTCATATTATTCAGATTTAACGATTTCAGAAAATATTCAAAACACATACACATAATTATATTATTTAAATAATATGAATTTACGGCAACTGTGCCACCTGTCGCACTAATTTACGAAGAGCCCTCACTGACCATGGATTGACGACACTGGTTTGCCATTTTCCCAAGACTTATCAGGCGTAATTTGTTAGTACAGGAGATAGACCAGTGACCTCTCTCTCTCTCTCTATCTATCTCTCTCTTCCTTTATTCCATTTCTCATTATCAACCGCCAGGTGATTTTGTTCAAATTAGGAAGGACCTCAGAGAGAGAGAGAGAGAGAGAGAGAGAGAGAGAGAGAGAGACCAGACCAGACAGACAGAGAGGGAGAAAGAGACAGAGACAGACAGACAGACACAGTGTGTGTGTGAGAGAGAGAGTATACAATTCAGAAGTATGAGTAAACTATTATATTGCTTATTGTTTGGATGGGTTATGCACATTCTATAAAGTCAATGTTTGAATTAAGATTCTCTTAGACTTGTATTACTTGTTTTGTCTCCTCTCTTTTTCCTACCCTTCTCTCTCTCTCTCTCTCTCTGAGTTCCTTCATAATTTTAATACAATCACCTGGTTGTCGTCACTGTATTAAAATAATTGATAATTAGAAGTAAATGGAATAAAGGAAGACGAGAGAGAGAGAGAGAGAGGGAGAGAGAGAGTTAGTTAGTTAGTTATAGTTAGTTGTGTATTATCTCCGTAGCCTTGGGCCTCATACTGACCATGATTGCAAGAACCGTCTCACTGGCACCGAATTGAGCATATCATAAACCCGTCGACGATTTTATTCAGCTTAAGAAGAATGTCTAAGGGTGAAAGAGTATTTAATCTCCTTTAAGCTTCTTACTCTCACAAATACTTCCTAGAATTAGAACTTAAGTTATTATAGTATCAACATATAATATATTTAAGAAATAATAATTATGTCTAGCTAAATTGTCTAGTATAAAAATACAATATTTTACACAACTTGGCCAACCTGGTTTGGGGCCGCATGCTAGAGGGAGGGGGGCCGCTTGCGGCCTACGGGCTGCATGTATGACACCGCTGCCCTAGACCTTCATTTTACTTTGTTCAATGAATTTTAAGATTATTGTTTGTTTTATTAAAAACTTCCTATGCCACTGTACAATCATAGGAAACATCAAATTTCCACATCTGACACCCATTACTCACCCTATGGGGGCTCCCCCCCCTCTCCCCACCCCCCCCTCCCAAGTATAAAATTACCCTCCCTATTTCTGAAATATTTTAGTTACTCAAATAACTACATTTTCTATCATGCAGAAGGCCTAGCTACTTAGACTAAGAAACTAGAATAATAGGGGTAACTATTCTATAACCAAACCTTTCACACCAGGAAAATGAGTTATGACATGTCAACTTATAAAGGTGCATATGTAAAATAATGCTTATCTCAGGTGGGCGGGGATAGTCGGTGGTCTGCGGTCGTGATTGGCTGGCTGCTGCTAACCTCAACCTTCGTCTGTTGATTGGCTGGCTGGGCACCCTGGCATCTTCAGTTGGGCGAAAGCGGGAGGGTGTGGGATGCTCGCTATATACATATATCTATATATATATATATATATATATATATATATATATATATATATGTATATACTGTATACTGTCATAGACTGCAGTAGATCTGGACTGGACACGAAAATGGAACTTTGCAGTAAGGGACCCAAAATTGGAGAACGAACCCCCAAGTTTGAACCCTGAAACCGCGAAAATTTACATTTTGTGGTTTCGAGGTTCGAACTTGGGGGCTCGTTCTCCGATTTTGGGTGCCTTACTGCAAAGTTCCATTTTCGTGTTCAGTCCAGATCTACTGTAGTCTATGATACTGTATATATATATATATATATATACTGTATATATATATTATATATATTATATATACTGTATATACGGTGCCACTGTGTTAATTAAATTTCGTTCAGATATTATGGTACAGAGCATCTACATTAGTTTATTTACCAGTGTTGACCTAATCGTTATGGTTCCGTGGTCATTCTTCATCCTGCCTCTCTACCATGACTTTCTCTCTCCCTATATCAGCCAAGCAATCTGAATCTAATTTTGACTGCTTAACATTTCACAACTGATAGTTTCCTTGTAATGCAGTCTTAACTATTAGTTCTAGCCACATCATTATATATTCATTATTATGATGGCAACAATATATCACGAAGCTAGTAGTGATACATACTGTATATACAGTATATGATATTGAAGCATATTTCATAATATGGTAAGCATTCAAGGAAATATTGAGAGGCTGAATTTCAACCTCAAAGTTCATTCATTTACCAGCAGCACTCGAAGGAAATATATTTCCCACAACCAAAATATATACTGTATATACTATATTTGACACATTTAACATTGTATTTAGTAAGGTGACTGTAGGGATAAAAATATAATGTATCTATAACATAATATACTGTAACATTCAATTGGTATGCTATCAAAGCATCCATCTTATATAATTGAAATCGTGTTGTGTTTATTATAAGTGAACGTTAGCCGTAAAAAATGCATTGCATATAATGGAATACTAGTTACATTAACTTCTCGTATGTTCTGTTATATTCTCATGTCGCTTGCCCTACTTTATCTTCCTTATTCCTTCCCCTCACCCTTCCGTGTGTTGGTTCAGTTCATCACAAGGTCTCCGTTAACTGGGTGGCTAACCGTGTAACAAAGAGAGAGAGAGAGAGAGATGCCCCTTTCCCACTGGTGAGACAAGTCACGATTTTCGTCGCCGAAACCAATAAATTGGCACATTCGTGACATGTCTCAACACCTCTCATGAAAAATCGTTTGACTCTCAAGGCCTTTCAGGCCTCGCCCCCCTCGTGGATCGTCGCATAATGTTCGCACAGTTCAAAATTTTGGACGAAGACTCACGATGATTGGTTACCCTCGCAAGCATCGTCGAGCATCGCCGAAGGGTTTGAAGGGTTTCTGCGATCATCTGCGATATCGGCGAGACATCGCAGAGTTTGTCGCACGAAGAAAACGTTGAAATGTTCCAAAACGTCGCACGACGGATCGCCGATGCTCTCAGATGTTCCGAGAACATCGACGATCATCGGCGATTTCCTCGTCGATTAGTCGTCGACGTGCGCACGAATACTCGCCGAGAGTATACCCGCCAGGGGTATGCAGGGGCATGCGAAGGGCCTTGCGACGTCGCGGAATGCTCAAGACACACCTGCCGAGGCCAAAGAGCAACTTCGGAGAGGTGGGTAAACAAAAAATATTAGGCCTATAGTGAGATATCTTTCACCTACGGTGAAGTTTCACATATTGTTATATTTGTTGTTGTTGTTGATGAAATCTTGTAGAATAACCTTTCCTCTTGCCGTTCATGAAAACAAAACAATATAATAAACAATTATTATGGGTGAAAACCGACTGAGAGTTAGGGCAAATACGGGCGGACTGATGATATGCCTTCACCTACGGTGAAATTCCACATATTGTTATTTTTGTTGTTGTTGTTGATGAAATCTTATAGAATAACCTTTCCTCTTGCCGTTCATGAAAACAAAAAAATATAAAAAGCACTTATTATTGGTGAAAACAGACAGAGTTAATATTTTGCTGCGGAATGGATTCTATAAGAGCGAAAAACTATTGTTATAGATTTATTTCTATAACATCCAATAATGATGATAGAATAATCTAAACACCGCCATCATGTTCAGCGGACATATATATATATATATTTGTTTTGAGAGTAAGCTAAATTTTTACATTTTTCGATAGAAAATGTCTCCGGCGAAGCCGGATTTCTCCATACAATGTCCTGGACTTCCTGGTCTACAGCGGGAAGGAAGGGGACGTGCTTGTGGACCGCCTCATTGGCTTTGGCGGAGCAGTGGTGCAAGCCATGATGGACCGCTATTTCCATAAAAATCACGTCCTCTACACGGACAATTACTACACGTCCCCCACTCTCTCAAGGTACCTCCATGAGCGCAAGACGGGGACTGTAGGCACAGTACGAGGGAGAAGGAAGGGCATGTCACCTTTCCCTCCAAAGACCAAGATTAAGGCGATGTGTTCCGGAAGAAGTCGGGGCCCATTCTGGCTATCCACTGGCACGTCCAGCGGAAGGTCAACCTCCTGACCACCGTTCACAAGGGGGAAATGGTGGAGATTGGCAAGGTAGATCGCCGCACCCAGGCCAGGGTGACCAAGCCCGATACTGTCATGGACTACAACATCAACATGAGGCTGGTGGACAAGTCCGACATGCAGATAGGCTTCATTGACTGTCTGCGTACCTCGTGCAGATGGTACAAAAAGTTCTTTCTGCACATGGTGGACATGTCCATTCTGAACGCTTACAATATCTACAAGCTTCGGAATGAGAACACACCCGGGAAGTTCAATAGCCTGTGGAGGTTCCAAAAGCAGGTGTTGAAGGAGCTCCTGGAGAAGTATGCTACGCCACAGAGGGCAGTGGCACATGCTGGGCCCGCCGCTACTGACCGCTTGCACTGTGCATATTACATGAATATGCACAGGCTCGTTTCCCTGCCTCAGACAGCAGCAGGAAGAAAGCAGCAGAAGCGGTGCCATGTCTGCTACAATACCAGGCTGAGGGCGAGGTCAGATAAAAAGTCCACCCTGGAGTGTGTGGAGTGCAAGGTGGCACTCTGTGCTGAAGGGTGCTTCTTTGATTACCACTCCAAGCAGGAGTTCTAATAATCATAGTGAAAGTACCAAAGACAGTGACAATATGTATATATATAGGCAAAAAGTGGAAGTAAAACAATTTATTGTAATACAAAAGTCATGTATTATGAGAACATTGATACAAATACAATTACACCATAATAATATGTGGAAGTGACACATATGTATATAATAAGTGACATTCATATACTTTTTACTTTTTTTTTGTACTTTTTGTAGATGTTTAGGTGACAATCACCACGGTCGATCTGGAGATCCGCCGCTATTGAGCTCGTCCTGGAATCTTTACGACTCTGAATCTTACGATTCTATACAGGACTGTCCATGCCATTTGTATCGGCACTAGCTCAGAGAAGAGTGTTGAGAAGGGAGAAGGGGTGTTGGAGAGAGAGGAAGGTGTTGGAGTGGCTTTGTTATGTGTGTTTAGTCTGTATACGTCATCAGGATGTCCCCTGACTGGGTGCAAGCATGTGAAACATGCTAGGACGTACTACCACACCCACTAAATGTCCGCCGTGGCAGGGATTCGATCCCGGGTCTTTGATTAGAACTTATAGAAATATAGAAATCAGTGAAAAAAGACACAATAAATTGTATATAAAACGTTTACAAAGCATATAACTAAGTGGAAGTGACACAAGACCTAATATTTGATGCCCAAAGTATAATAAACACCTGTGATAACGAATAATCAGTGCCTAATATAACAATAACCTACCTCAATTACTAATAAAGCGTACGGTATCGAGTGAAAATGAGCATTATCAGTGACAGTGACACTCTCTAAAGCATATTTACCAAAGTGAAAGTGACACAAGACCTAATATTTGATGGCCAAAGTATAATAAACACCTGTGATAACGAATAATCAGTGCCTAATATAACAATAACCTACCTCAATTACTAACAAAGCGTACTATCGAGTGAAAAAGAGCAATATTAGTGACAGTGATACCCTAATACACATACTTTATACAATTGGCCTCAAAATAACTATAAAAATATCAAATAAACATCGAATTCTCAATATCAAACACTAAAATCGTCTAAGGGAGGTAAACACTCTGGCGCGACGAGTGGCTTGGTGCGTGGTAGCCGTGCCCGAGGCCGCATCCGAACGCGGGAAGAATTTTCCGCCGAAAATCACTCTACTTCTCGCGCTCGCCATTATGCAACCACTGGGGCTAGAGACCTCTACTCAACGGCATTCTACATAGGAAGGTTTGTGCAACATTTTAGGTTTTTATTCATAACATTACATGCCCTATTTATTGAGTTACAGGTGAGTTAACATAGCCCAATAAACGTCAAAACACCCGGTACCACAGTACAGTCGCGAGCTAGAGGCCCCGGGTCTGGAGGGTTAAGGCAGAGAGTCTAGTTATAAGCTATTTTTGTAAAGAAAAAGGGGGGGGGGGGAGTATCCTAGCTAAGGACTCTGACCTGCCTCTTATGTGATACAAGATATGACGAGAATGAAAGGTCATGTGATAAACTTAGTTCTTGCATCACCAGTCTATTTACGCATGGTGTCCTGCCGGAGTCTATGATATCCGTAATATTTGTTCCTGTCATTAAAGATAAATCAGGTAAAATTACAGCTAAAGACAACTACCGCCCAGTAGCACTTGCTAGTGTGGTGAGTAAGGTAGTTGAAATGATATTGCTAGAAAGAATGTCTGCATATATTGTCACCAGCAGCAATCAGTTTGGCTTTAAGAAAAATCATGGCACAGACCAATGCATATATGTGCTGAAAGAAGTGATTGATACATACAACAGGCTAAATAGCTCAATTTTCTCTTGTTTTCTTGATGCAAGTAAGGCTTTTGATAGGGTGTGTCACAAAACCTTATTTGAATAATTAGTTAACATGGGAGTGCCTAGGTATATTATTAGGATACTTATTTTCTGGTATGCTAATCAAAAAATGTGTGTAAGATGGGGCAACATCCTGTCAGGCTCTTTCGCCGTAACCAATGGTGTTAGGCAGGGGGGGATATTGTCTCCGTATCTTTTCAACGTCTACATGGATGATCTTAGTCTGGAGCTGAACAAGAGTCGCACTGGGTGCTGCATTGGCAACTCCATTGTAAATCATCTCATGTATGCTGATGACCTAGCCTTAATCATGCCCTCTGGAGCAGGACTGGATAAATTATTAAGAGTATGTGAACAATTTGGAATCGAACATTCAGTCAAATTTAATCCGATAAAGAGCAATATCATAATATTTAAATCTAACCTTCTATTGAAATCAAAGCTACCTAAATTCCATTTGTATGAACAAATTATAGAAGAAGTAAGTAAAGTAAAGTATCTAGGACACTATATTTCAAGTGATCGCTCAGATGATGAGGATATGGGTCGTCAGCGAAGGCAACTTTACATGTAGGGAAATTCAATATTAAGAAAATTTCATATGTGCACATGGGATACAAAAATAAACATTGTTCAACTCCTACTGCTCACCAATGTATACAGCATAACTATGGTGGAACTATAAGAAAATTATAGTAAATAGACTAAGTATCTTGTATCAAAATATCATGAAAATGTTTCTGGGGTTCTCAAAATATGAGAGTACAAGTACGCTATGTGCCTATATGAACTTACACTGTTACCAATCACTCATTAGAAAGCTAACATATAAATTCATTCAGCGCCTTAACACTTCTGAGAACAGTATTATTAAAATGCTACAAACTCCCAGCATAGTGTACACCTCTAGGATTCAGGCATACTGGAGGAAGTTGCTCTATATTTAACCTTAAGTAATGTATTCAGGTCTGCTACTCTACAGAATTAGCATACCGGTACTGAACCTCATAGTGCAGTACAGTACCGATATTCCTAAACTGTACTGTAGCAATATACTGTACCGGAAGCTATAATATTATGATGTGAGGCATGGTACTGTACACAATTAGGACAGTGGTTTTGGTAACACAGTAGTTTGATGACCACTGTTTTTGGTTGAAGCAGTGCTGTGAACTACATGATAGCAAGCTGGGTATTATTTTTTATTTTTTTATTTTATGTAGCCTATGTACAGTAGCCTATATATATTTATGTTACTGTAAGGTATATATGGACCCCAGTATAGTCCCCTCTGTACTGTGTGAGTCTGAAATAAAGCATTATTATTATTATTATTATTATTATTATTATTATTATTATTATAACCCATTCCTAACCTTACCTTTGGATGTGTTCGCCGCTCTTCTAGCGGCACCAAGGAGCGCGACGCCCCTCGTTATGGGTGGTGATTTGGTGCAGTAGACTGTTTGAAGCGACAGCTCGTTCCCTTGCGAGGATGGGCTCGTCTGGCACTTTTTGCAGTTCGACATCTAGGGCTCTCTTGAAGTTGTCTAACGAGATGTCCCTCATGTCTCTTACTCGCCATGGGAGTTTGTTGAAGAGACGTGGGCCTCTGTGTGATAACCAGCCCTCTCGCAAAGAGCCCATAGCACCCCTGTTATTCATCCGGGGGATTTCGCATTCCCAGCCTCTCCTATCACTGAATTTCATGACTATCGGAGTATGTAGGTTTGGTACTAAACCCTCTGCGATTTTCCACGTGTATATTATTAGGTAACGTTCTCTTCTACGTTCCAGTGAGTACAGATTCAGTGCTCTTAAACGCTCCCAATAGTGTAGATGTTTTATCGAACTTATATGCGAAGTGAAATTTCTTTGTACACTCTCTACGTCATTTATTTCACCTGCTTTGTATGGGGATGTTAATACGCTACAGTATTCAAGCCGCGGTAGCACTAGAGATTTGAAGAGCGTTATCATAGGCAATTCACCGCGTGTTTTAAAAGTACGCAGAATCCAACCCGTTAGACGTTTCGCAGCCGCCACTTTGACCTGGTTATGTACTTTGAAACCCATATTTTCAGACATTAATACCCCAAGGTCTTTCACACTGTCTTTCCGTTCTATTATGTGGTTAGATTCTGTTAAGTAATTTGTAATTTCTTTAACACCATTTTTATCTCCGTACCGTATTAATTGGAATTTTTTCCCCATTGAATTGCATGTTGTTTTCCCTGGTCCACTGGAACACTACATTCATGTCTTCCTGCAGTCAGCCCGTGTCCTCTTGTGTGTTTACTATCTTGCTTAATTTTGTGTCATCAGCAAAAGACGACACCGTACTGTGTCTGGTGTTGGTATCTATGTCACAAATTAGTATGAGGAACAGAAGGGGCGCTAGCACTGTTCCTTGGGGCACTGAGCTTTTGACATCCGAAGGCTCAGAAGTGACTTGGTTTACTGCTACCGATTGTTTTCGGTTTACGAGGAAATTGTATATCCACCGTCCGATTTTCCCAGTTATACCTTTTGCTTTCAGTTTGTGGGCTATTATACCATGGTCACATTTATCAAATGCCTTAGCAAAATCGGTGTAAATGACATCCACGTTTTTCTTTTCTTCTAGCGCTTTAAGAATTTTGTCATAGTGTTCCAAAAGTTGTGAGAGACATGATCTTCCCGCTCTGAACCCATGTTGACCGGTGTTGTGTAGTTCATTTGTCTCCATGAATGTTGAAATTTTGCTTCGCAGGACTCGCTCGAAAACTTTAATGATGTGAGAGGTTAGAGCTACCGCGCGGTAGTTTTTTGGTAGTGCTTTACTCCCGCCTTTATGCAGTGGGTCAATTATTGCGTTTTTCAAGCTATCTGGTATGTCACCAGTGTCTAGACTCCTTCTCCACATTATAGCCAGGGGTTTTGAGAGGTTTTCCTTACATTTTTTCATTAGGATCGAATTCCATGAGTCCGGGCCTGGTGCCGAGTGGGATGACTCAAATAAATCTAGTCAGGAAACATTTTATGTTTACTTTATTGATGCAATAGAGTTCACTATTTATCTCATTAATCTTAAGGATTAGGATTAAAATAGAGAGTACAAATATTTTGTAATATAGTACCTGGGGCCATAAATATATAGGCCAACTTGTTATCAGCAGTGATAACTGATTTATTTTATTTTTTGTATTATAAGTTATTAGTATAGTTTATGTGTTTTACCAACTGGTCTGTCAAACATTAAGGTGACAACACCGCAGGCTACCTTTAAGGAACGCCGCCTGTACAATACTTTATTATTTTTATTAAACTGATCTTTTTAGTACGTGTATCCTTGGACCTCCGTAATTTATTAGTGGTTTTTGATGTTCATGATGAATGTCCCCCTCCAGTCTTGAGATATCAGGCGCATCGTCAATGATGAAGGGGCCACTAATAAATTATAGGTTTGAGTCCCGAAGGGAAGAAGGAAAACCTAATATGTAGTAGTGGCCCCAGAATCATTGACGATTTTGGCCTTCCCTTCCATCCCCTTCCCATTCATATACTATGTTTTGAGAGTCTTGATATATCAGATTAAGGGCGAGCTAGTGCTTCGATGAGTGAAGCGAAGCATACACAAACAGCAGACGTATGAGAAGGCAATGCTAAGATCAAAGTTTAATTTTTCATTTCATTATTTTTTACTAGTTTTTTCTAGTAGTGGTACCCACATCATATAGGACGAGTCCGTGAGTGTTTTTTTAAGAGCGTTTCGCTCACGTTGTATGGCAATCGTATTTTGTTCTCTCCCGGGCGGAAAGTTTGAAAGACAAGCTTGAGTTTAAAGATTGGCCATTACCTACGTTAAGGCGCATCGTCAATGATTCCGGGGCCACTACTAAATATTAGGTTTTCCTTCTTCCCTTCGGGACTCAAACCTATACTGTAATAGGACCCTTAAGGGCCGCCAACAGACTTACTAAAGAGAGATAAAATGCTAGACAAACCCAGTGGTACCAACCATTAAAAATAGATGTGTTCCTATAGAACAAAATAAAGCATGAATATAAAATAATGAATAAATAAAGAGATGCAGTGTTGAGAGAAAATAGCTGTTAATGTTAGAGAAGGCTCCATGCCACTTAGCTATCAATAGTATAGAACCTTCTAGGTTAGTAAGTAAATGTAATTACTAAAGAAGAATCATATGGGAATCTGATTAAATAATTGTTAACAACAGGGATAACGGGGTTATGAGAAGTATCCAAGAAAAGGGAATAAATAATATTTGCCGATAGGTTAGACCTAGCTTGAGAAATAGTTAGAAAGGACTCTAGTCCATCTGATGAAATATATTGCTTTTGTTATAAAGGAAACATCGTTATTCGACTAAAGAGATTATTGTAAGGAATACATTTCAAATAATAGCATCTAAGAAGGGCAACCCGCCCACCCAGGAATTAGCGATATTGTAATCATGACATAAGTAACAAGTCGAGTCGACTATTGAAATATTGTAACCTTGAAATAAACAGATAATGCATTGATAGATATAGTAGGCCTACTCATGATATAATTGAGTTGAACATTGAGTCGGATATTGTAATTCTGATAACAAAATTATACGAAGTGATCAAGTGTCAAATGTTGTAATGATGATATAGGTACTTATGAAATAGTGATTATAATGGACTATGTAATGAGCTATATTGTTTGAATCTGTATAATATTGAATTTCCATTCACATATTCATAGCCTCCGATAGTGCAGTTGGAATGATTGTATGTACAGTACATGCTAAGATTGGTATGCAGGATTCGAAACTGCATAATAAATCGTAGGCTTGTGCAGCATTCTTTAACTGTCTTCGTGGTGTAATGAATAAGTGTGTTGATTTTCGGTGTGAGCGTCCTGGGTTCGAATCCCCGGACTGCCACATGTGTTTGTTAATTTCATTAATCGAGTTTAGGAGTTTAGGAGTTGTTGTTGTTGTTGTTGTTGTTCCCCAAGCTGCCTGGCCGAACAGCCCCAAGGCCCTGAGCAAGGCCAAGGCCATAACCGAGCACCCCCACAGAACCCTCCCCGCCGACCACAATAAAGCCTGGGTGACCGAAGCCACTCCATGGCGGGGAGCTGAGGAGGGTGCGGAAATGCCCGGGAAACCAAAGCCCCACCCAGGGCCCTGTGTCCCTCAGCAATTATGAAGAGAAAGTTGAGGGGCAAGGGAAAAATGTGACGCTTTGGCTTCCAATCTTGGTAGATTGGGAGGTCAATCCACGTTAGAGACGCCGTCACTTGAGATCTAGAAAATATATAAGTAAAAGGAACAGTCAGAGTAAGCTATGGGTATGGCAGAGATTGCTCAGTTATCACTCTAATAGACCAGCCCATCACCACATGACTAGAACCCAATCCTCTCAGCATCAGCTAGGAAAGGCCCTAGAAAGCCGCCTTTGGCGGGGGGATAGCTCCCCTATTTCAACCCTTTTCGGGGTTGGGCACCCGCCTAGGAGTAAAGTTGGTTAGTGGAGAGAACATAATCATTAATTCTGGTTCAGTAGTAGTTTATCGAGAGGCCTTCCTTAGGGTTAAGCGCCCCATTAATTACTATTTCCATTCACATATTCATAGCCTCCGATAGTGTAGTTGGAATGATTGTACATGCTAAGATTGGTATGCAGGATTCGAAACTGCATAATAAATCGCAGGCTTGTGCAGCATTCTTTAACTGTCTTCGTGGTGCAATGCATAAGTGTGTTGATTTTCGGCCCTGGGTTCGAATCCCCGGACTGCCACATGTGTTTGTTAATTTAATTAATCGAGTTTAGGAGTAAAGTTGGTTAGTGGAGAGAACATAATAATAGTATAAGGGCTAAGTTGTATTGTGTTAATTCATCTGTAAGATAGGAAGCACGAGTGTGGGACACTCCGGAATAGAGTTATATTTAAGTAATTGCCTACGGGTACGTACATATTCACACGTTTTGAGATAGGTGATATATAGATATGCTATAAATATAGGGAAGTTTAGATGAAATGTATTAAAGCCTTGGTCTTACGATTAGACATATTAACGCGCGGCAAAGTTTGTCATTTCATTTGGAAATAGTGATGTGCCTTTGGATCGAAGTCAGAGTGAGTCAATACCTGCATAACGGGTATCCAAATAAGTGGTAACGGGAACTTAAGAGTTCCAACGAACAATCTATATTGGGTCGATGATATTATTCAATTTGTGGATTGAACTCATTCCGGCCCGAACGGAGAATCAATTGCTAGGAGAATACATGCTACTGGGGAGTTTGTTAAATAAAGGTACGAACTTCTGAACAACTGTCGAATTATTCCCACCTTAGTAGAATACTTAGATTTGGAAAAATAAGTACTACAATTATTATTATTATTATTATTATTATTATTATGTTCAGTTTATTTATATAGCGCCATTTCTCTCTAGCCCTCGTTCCGAGGTTCAATAGCGGTCAACCAAAGTTTATTATCAGATACCCATTTACTTGCTCAAAGGAAATGGTACCGGCTACCAGTGTATGTGAAAAACCTTCATGCCTGAGCGTGGAATTGAACTTGGGTCATTCCGGGTGGTAGCCCGAGACGTTCTCCACTACACTACCGAGCTGTAATAAAGCAAGGATTCCTTTTTTGTTTTTTTTCCCTGTGTGTGTTGTTTGTATTCCCTAATTTTATGTCTATTAGCTAGTATATAGGCATGAGGCTTCTTTTAGATGCTGTGGGGTCCGCTTTTTGGTCATCAAATTGGGTAGGTTTAGCGGTTTTCATCTCTTCGTAGAGGACCTTGTGCGTTTCAAATTCTCTTACGTGGTAAGAAATTTAGCTACAGGTCATGACGCTTGTTGCCTACGTTCGTTTTCTGCGTGATGGGGGAAGGAGCACCTATATATAGTCTAACTAGGCAGATGAGTGTATTTCATCAATTCGTCTGTCTGACACCAGCCTACCCCTGTTAGTTAATAATAATAATAATAATAATAATAATAATGCTTTATTCCAGACTCACACAGTACAGAGGGGACCATACTGGGGTCCATAATCACCTTACCATAACATACAAGTATATATACATACAAAAAATAGAATACTACCCAGTTTGCCAGTATGTAGTTCACAGCACTGTCCCAAGAACAACAGTGGCCATCAAACTACTGCGTATTTTAATGACCAGATGTCTTAATAGTGTACAGTACCATGCCTCACATCATTTAGCTACCGGTAGAGGAAATTGCTACAGTACAGTATAGAAATACCGGTACTGCATGATGAGGTTCAGTACCGGTATGCTAATTCTGTAATTCGATCTGTAGTTCATTAAGGCCTTCTTGTAGGTGACATTTTTATGGCTAGGATGTTTGTATTATTATATTAATATTAATATATATATGCCATAATTAGCATGTTGGGTTACACTTAGTGCTGAGGTTTGGAACCTGTCAGGCAAGGAGTGTTATCAGTCTGGTGCTGATTCAACATGCCTCGGGGTCTTAACACTTGCCCCCTATGTGATGATGTGTAGGGTGCTTTCGTTGTATGAGATCTTGGAATTGTGTAGAATTCGTTTTATCTGTAGTCTTAGTTTTATCTTCCCCCCCCCCCCTCAGGGGGTAAGGGGGCCTTCACCTATGGTGGAGGAAAAAAAAGAATATGCCTCACGAATCCTACTGCGTGGTGTGTCGTACAAGGCGACTAATAGGGGGGATGGCGTTAGACTTGCGGACACACAGCCATTACTACAGTGCATTCATTCGACATATATCGACAGGCCCCGCCCGCTTCCACCAGCGCCGTAGACGAAGTAGAGCTTATCATACCGCAATCTCATCTCGGACAAGTCACTTGTCACCTTACCACAGAGCTGATGAGAGCTCCAAGTAAAATTAATTATACGATGTAAGAGCGCTTTAATACATGGATATTTGCAGTTATTCTTTACTATACAATATTACCATATACCATAGTACAGATAAGTAAACTCCATTACCATTGTTACCTCGTCTACTTGGGCAGAGCAGAGGTAGAAAATTATTAAGCTAGGCTTAGCGAGCGACTGTGTTTGGGTGTATAGGGTACGGTACCGTAACCGTAATGCCTCTCCCTCCCTCCCTCTCTCTCTCTCATATTGTGAAGTGATCAAAGTTGTCAATGGTCCAAGTATGGGTGAAAGCCGTTGCTGGTAAACTGGTGAATGAAAGACTCCTTCAATCTTCCTGCCTTGAGTTCTGATCTTATTAATTAATGGCTGTGAAACTTTCGTTGCCTCAGAGGTTTTCATCACCACATCAACTGGCTCAGTTTTCTCCTTATCAAAATACATGAATACATTCAAGACCATATTCCTGGCTTGACTGACAAGTCGGGGAGAACCAGCGGGTCTGCCAGGGGTATGGGCAGGAGACGCCATCTTCCCACTTCAGAAGACAGGAGGGAACTGAACTGACGTTTGAATGGCAGCGCAGTGACAGTTGAAACCTTGAGAGAGAAGCGTTGCCAATGTAGCTACCTTACTGCTAGATCAAAAAGTATTTACTTGAACAAGGGAATGGAGCTGTTAAAGACAGGCTCCAGTCTTAACATTTCTTTCTCACTCGTTGATGTAGAAAGGTAGATGGCTTTGTAGGCCATATTTAATAATTTAAAATAAATAAATATTGACTTGATCTAGCGGCAATATTTTACACCTAGCAATAAGAATGCTGGCTATACTCCGAATCTTTTAGCACATGTTATCAATATTGGAGTAATATTCTAGCAATATTAGGTAGGCATTTACTAGTTTGTATTTTTCTAGTTACTTCTGCAAACAGATTAAATAATATTTTGGTGCTGATTTGGTAACCCTGTTGGACACCCGTACCTCGCACAGTCATGCCAGCCATATGATAACGGTTGGGGAAGTGGGCGGGGCCTGTCGATATATGTCGAATGAATGCACTGTATACAATGAAGCCATGTTATTGGCACTGGCATTATTTTCATATGACAGTGCTGTGACAAGGCTTCATTGTTCTTGTTCCAAGTTGCCTAATGGCGGCACACTGGCGGTGGATGTCGCTCCCTCTGGACCCGGACCTGGCGCCTTGGGCCCGACCTGGACAAAATGGATCCAGAGGGTACAGTGCGTAGTGTTTCCCCAGACTGGCACTTTCCGCCCAACAGTATAGGGGCCCGAACCTGGTGGTAAAGCTCTAGGAGGCTGCCCTGTCATTGGGCGAAAATATAGGTTTGAGTCCTAGAGGCAAGAATGAAAACCTAATATTTAGTAGTGGCCCCGAAATCATTGACGATATGCCTATTAGTATAAAAGTCCTCTTTCAAGCAACCGCGGTCAGCTTGTTTGAAACACCCGCCGCAGGGGAAAGACTCACTTCGACTTCGCTCCAAAGTCACGTTACTAGTCTCTAAAATAAAATAGTTTTACCGGGCCCTGCCTTGTCTACTCCAGAGACCACAGCATTAATAAATCTAACCTTTATGTCCCTATATAGAACAAGATAATTATTATTAACTAAACTTCAAAATAAGATAACTTTACCGGGCCCTACTGTGTCTTCTCAGAGACCAGAGCGTTACTACCTCTGATACTTTTAGATTCTATTTTCTCTTAACCCTATACAATATATCTACTCAAACGACCAGGGTGTTACTAAACTCTTAGATTATATGTTCTCTTAACCCTATACAATATATCTACTCAAACGACCAGGGCGTTACTACACTCGTAGATTACATGTTCTCTTAACCCTGTTACCAATAAATCATATGTTACATATATCACCTATTCAATAATAAAACTCAGTAAATTACTTAATATGATCAGTACCTCAAACCCCTACGAGAACAAGATTCACCACTTTAATCCTCTACATAGATTCTGCGATTATATTATTCTCCTGGACTTAATGCTCATAACGCTTACCACGAAACTGACCGAATATTCCTTCAAACAATATAATTGATAATGTTTCCTTGATAATAAAAGATGTCGTAGATCATACGGACTAGTGTCCTCCCTACCTGTTTTTCAAACTAAAGCTAATCTAATTGCAACTATTCCTTATTACCCCTGAGCCCTACAGTCGCTTATCTACTTAAAAATTACCCCCTCTTACTTTAATGTTAATATCTAGTTGCTGTCCTATCAGATCCTATACTATTGATAGCTAATCGGCATGGAGCCTTCTCTATCAAAAATAACTATTATCCTATTAACACATCATCATTTTATTTACATACATAAGTCTAGTATTTTTCTCTATAGTTTTTCCTATAAGAACACATCAATTATTATGTATGGAACCACTGGGTTAGTCAAGCATTTTCTCTCTTTCTTTAAGTCTGGTTCGGGCCCAATATGGGTCCTTTAAACAAAATTAGTACTGCTAGGTGTTTACTGGAACAATTTCACCACCTCAGAGCTGGCCAATAGCTCAACTGGAAATCCTCGCTCCCATCTACTATCTGCCGCTTGGCTGTAGGTATGCAAGCCAGCGATGTGATGACAGGCGGCCGGATACTGGAGTGTATCCACCTAGTAGGGGAGAGCGATGCTAGGCCCGAGGTTGGCTTTACTGGAACAAGTGATGAGGGCTGGGAGGCTGGAATAAGTGAATCCGAGTTCCCTTTAGTGCCCAAGCGAGAGAAAGAATGTGGATTTTAAGAAGTTAGCCCAGTGGCATCCGAGAGGTGAATGACCCCGGCAACCTCCCCCACCCCCTTGATATAGTCCCGCCTCCCGCTCTCCGGCACTGTGATTGGCTGAGCCGTCCACTCGGCCGTGCAACATTCTGGCCGTGCGCTTTGAATATTCCTACCCTTCGCCTCCACTCTTCTCTCTTCATAATACGTTCCTGGAAGCTGGTTGCGAATGTCTTTTAGTGGCTTACGGGAGTATAGGACTGGCACTGATGCATTAGACCCATGGCAACCAGAGGAAACGGCCTGTGAAGAGAGCGAGAGCGAGTTTAAATGCGAAGCGGTACGCGTAGCCGTCAGCTCCGAAAATGGAGGCTTCTGATTGGTCGGCCGGGAGGGCACGGCATGTTTACTCAGTGGGCCCGGAATGTCAAACTCAGCTGGCTTAAAGGGAGCGCGGTGATTGGCGGATGGCCTTTTTACCTTATCACTCCCTACTAAATTAAGGCGAGCTCCTGATCGCCGTAATACAGTTCCTTTGAAATCCCTACCATCACTCTGCCAATCCACCAGTCCACTATGTTCACAAATACATCTGTGTAACTGTAGTGCTGGATTTTGATTCCCAACCTTAGTTTTGGCCAATAGGACTTGCCCCGGTTGACTGAGGAGTTGCTTGAATGCTCGGGTAGTTTGCACTCTCTCTCCCTTTCCATCGACCAGGGCTATTAGGCGACGGAGCCGGTAATGAGGGTCAGTTGGGTTAGGCATGGCACCTTTCAACTGGCAGGCACGTGCCTCGGGGGCCCTATTTATACCCTCGTCCGGATACCTGATTGGTGGACGGCTAATTTTGCCACTGCGGGTAATTGTTTCTGCGGGGCCCATTGGCTTAGATAATTTTGCTGGACTCTTACCCGGGAAGTTAGTTGTTCGGTTCTCTTGTGACTCCTTTAATTTGGTTGAAGGAGAGCCAAGGGGGTTTTTATCCTCAGGAAATACGTCTTTTTCCTCTACTTCTGCTCTGAAACACTCTTCCTCACTACTTAATGTCTTATTGAAATCTCTCGGGAGGTCTGAAACTTCGCTTTCGGGGACCGTGGACTTATCATCATTAGTACGTTCACAGTCATCTCCGTCCCCACTTGTCATAGTTGCCTCGTCTCCCCCATCCTCCTCTTGCCCGGACACAGAAAGACTCGTTTGGCTTGTGATTAGAAGACCACCAGAACTGAGAGTCCTCAGCATAATTCCTTCTCAGATTGGGACCTTCAGTGTTGCGTCGAGCGAAGGGTGTATTAGGGTTATCCGCCCCAATTTCTATCTCCTCCTCACTTTCTTCCGCACTACTCCACTCGCTCAGGTCTGGTGGCAAAATACCCTCATATCGTTTGGTATGATGGATAAGGGTAGCCAACACAATGCCTCCATGATGCAAGTACAACACTTGGTATGGCCCGTTTATCTCCACAACCCGGAAGGGACCCTCGTATTTCTCTTCCAGCTTACCAGCTCGGGTGGGATCATGTCTCTTTACCAGAATATATTCCCCTCGGTAATATGGATTATTTAGGGCAAGTTTCTTGGGCTGTTGCTGTGTAACATGGTCATGAACTTGTTGCCGTCGCTCCCCTTGCTTCCTCAGATAATGTTCTGGTTGGGAGTATTTGGTAGAATGAACGGGGTAAGTTAGTAGTCGTTCCTGAAGCAGTTTCGGAGTGATTCCAAAAATAATCTCATAGGGGGAATACCCAGTAGTTCTACAAACAGTGGTATTTATCCCCCAGACAATCTCTGGCAGAAGTTCCGGCCAACTTCGGAATATCTCTTCCCCTTGTGGGCTCAGACTAGCCCGTACACAATTCGCTAGTACCCTATGGTTCCTTTCACATACAGCGTTCCCCTGGGGATAATACGGGGAGGTGTGTTGAATCTGGTAGCCCAAGGTATCTCCCAAGTGTTGAAAGATTTCATTATTAAATTCTTTTCCCCTATCACTCAGAATGCATCCAGGGGTGCCATATACAAAAATTACCTTTTCCAAGATAACCCTAGCCACGGTTTCAGCTTTCTTGGCCGAAATGGCACAGGCAATCGTATATTTTGAAAAGATGTCCTTTTGCTCGTCTGTCTGGGTAGAAGTCCCATAATGTCTACAGATAACTTTTCCCACGGTTTACCTGCCGTAATGTGTCCAGGCGACTGTTTACGTCCCCGTCCATCTTTCTCCCTTTGACATCCCAAACAATTTTGGATAACTTCCTTAACAATTTGGTCGGCTCGCGAGGTCCAGTACCTTTCGTTAAACTGTTTCAACACTCTAGACCCATGATCCTTTGAAGATTTTGTAGTGAAATAAGGTTCTAATTATATAAACTTGGTTTTAACATGACATAATAGTTTCATATTTTTTCCATTAAGTATAGATAAATAGGCTGCTAGGGGATTCAATTTACCGTCAGCTGAAAAGAAAGAGAGTAGAGTCAAGCTAACAGTTCTAACATCAGATATTCTCCTCAGTTTTGGAAAGACATTTAGGAATCAGTGGAAATACAGTACATACATACATAGATCAAGTTTAAAGACGGCTTCGTTCACAGAGAGTGTGGTTACAGTCTCACATATTAAATGGCGGCTTTCCAGGCGACCCTGTTGTGGGCTGCCTCTGTTGTCAAGTTCTTTATTTTGAGATCGGAGCGGAGTACCAGATCCCACGTCTTCCTAGGTCTACCCCTACGTGCAGCTCCCCCCACATTCACAGTCCAGCATTTTTTCACCCAGTTCTGATCTCCATTCTCTCCAAGTGTCCAAACCAACCGTATATATCTTAATCTTTTGACCACCAGCATACATACATACAAGTTTTGAAGACCGTTTTGTATGTACAGTATGTATGTATGTATGACAGTATGTACAATATGTTTTTTTTTTTTTTTTTTTCTATATTCCAACTACTCCCTCTCGGGCATAGGCTGATAGCCTTTACACTCTACCGCTGAACACGGTGAGGCCCGTGAGGTCTTGCTCCAGTCTAGGGAGTGAGACATGCGAAGCTTCACGGCTCGAAGCAACTACATCTCTGAAGCCGCCTCGCCTCTGCGCTTCACAGTCTCATCCCCCACACTCGGACCCTCACTCTCAGAACACGACCTATTGAGCATTTAACTCACTAGGCATTGCCCCCCTGTAGCATATTTTTAAATATGGGAATATTCATACAATGCTATTTTAATCAGGGAACAATGAGGGTATTTTTTTGGCATTTCGGTGTGCTGTGGTGATGCACTGATACTAGGTACAGCACAAATTCCATCCCAATAATATCTTCCCATTGACATATTGGGATTCGAACCCGGGTCCATTGGAATACCAGTCCAGTGGCAAGACCACTCCGCCACACCTCCCCTATGTATGTATATATGCCACTCAGCGATCCTTCACAATCTCAATTCAGCAAGACTTTCTATTGATAAGAGCAAGCAAGGCATCCACGTACCAAATGGGTTAAACAATGATAAATGAATATGCAAGAGGCAGCTTCATGACGTGTGCAACTCCTAATAAGTAAGCTGAATATTAATGACTGCACTGAGAGAGAGAGAGAGTGAGACAGACAGAGAGAGAGAGAGAGAGCGTGAGAGTGAGACAAGAGAGAGTGAGACAGAGAGAGAAATAGAGAGAGAGAGAGAGAGAGAGAGAGAGACAGAGAACGAACTTCAAATAACTACACTGTATAAAAGTGCTGAATATTGATGAACTAGAGAGAGTGAGAGAGAGAGAGAGAGGGAGAGAGAAAGAGAGAGATGGAATCCTGCTATAAATAACACAATGAGGCCTGATATGACATCTACTAATTTAAGCCGGTGTGACGGTGTCACACAACCGGGTTTTTCAGCATTTTTTTAAGGGGAGATGGGCTGTTTTTTGGTATATCAATTAATGTATTCATTTATATTTTAGTTTTCTCGCTAGACCTCCCACTTAGAAAAAAAAAAAATCAAGATAAATTTATACATTTTTCGATAACAAATCTTCGGCCGGTTCATCTTATAATTACAGGCTCGCAACCTAAATAGCACGATAGGTCTGAAATTTGACAACAAAATGGAGCTCAACATATTAAAATCGCCAATGTAATGGGCCAAAAGTTTAAAAATGTCAAACTAGTGGGGCTAAACACGAGGGAAAAGAAGGTCCAGCAAAACGACCTATCTCCCCTTAAAGTAATTGTGGTCGGGCGTCTATTAAGGGGAGAATTCCACTTGAGGGATTTTTTTATTCACTCCTTTCTTCCTCATGCTTAGCCCCATTGCTTTTGAGATTTTAATACCTTCGCCCCATTAGTTTGGCGATTTTAAGAACTTTCGCCCCATTTATGTCACTTTTAAGACCTTTCGTGCCATTTAAGTGTCGATTTTTTCCTGGCGAGCGATAGCGAGCCTGTAGTTTAAAAAGAACCGGCCTTTGGCCAGGACATTTTTCGACCAAAAAATGTACAAATTTATCTATCAAGGGGGTGTAATTTCAAGCTTGGTGGAAGTCTAGGAAACACACTAAAAAGTTCCCCTTAGAGTTATATATTTATATTATTTTATGTACACTCGGTCCAAGAAGTATCTGCACCCCTACGCTGATCATCTTATGTGTACAGCTTGATAGGGTTGGCACCTCTGCCTGCAACTATATCCATGTGTCAGAGACGATCGTCTCTGACACATATATATAGTTGCAGGCAGAAGTGCCAACCCTACCGAGCTGTACACACCAGATGATCAGCATAGGGGTGCAGATACTTCTTGGAGCGAGTGTACAGTACTATGAAATTGTGACAATAAAGTCATTTGAATTTAAATTGAATTTACTGTACTGTATAGCCTATACTCTGGCACATACACCAATGAGGGAAAATAAAACGTTGTCTGATGCTCTTTCTCTTACACCCAATAGTAATCATTTTCCATCCAGTGAGTCGAAATATATAGATTGAAGTCATCAAAATATCACTAATTTCTATATTCATTAATGTTACAGACATATTACTCTCAAATTCTATTCAGTACATTGCCCAATACACAAAGTATATTCAGTACATTGCCCAATATACAAAGTATATTCAGTACATTGCCCAATACACAAAGTATACTGTATATGATGAATAAAACACAATATATTAGGCCTACAGAGACATTTGGCAAGGATTCCAAACTTTAGGGATCCTTGCCAAATGTCTCTGTAGGTCTAATATATTCTGTTTTATTCAGCAGGGCTGCATATGTCTAGCGAGATATGGCTGACAGCCCTCAGTGTCCCGCACTTGTCTCCACAGGCTTGAAGAGCCTGTAAATTGCTTTAAATTGCCAGGGCATTCCAAAACGTTTCCAGCAGCCAATGGGTTAATATTGGCAAAACAAAATGAGGCGAAAGATCTTAAAATTGCCAAACTATTGGGCAAATATCTTAAACATCTCAAAACTAATGGGCTTAAACATGAGGGAGAAAATGGGCCAGAAAAAAAAAATCCCCCCTTTAGCATATGAGTAGCTTACAGTACTAAGGAGGTTCCAGGGATGGTTTTAAAAAGAGAAAGCTAAAAAAAATAAAAAAATAAAAAAAACATCACTTGACATCGCCTTTACTGTCTTCTTCAGTATGTTGAGTTTATTATCATAGTGCTGCCCTCTTAGGATCAGGATATGACTGGTACTACTGGGACTCATAATCTACACAGGATGAGTGTACCATAAAAATGGTAGGAAAAATACGAGTGTAAACCGGACTTCTGTTTTTAAAGTGCATATATGTACTGACATATGTTGTGTAAGTATAACACAATACAGTGTTATATTTAAATAAATCACTCACTTATTCAGACAGACAAACTTAATCTCTCTCTCCACCCTGCAAAAACGTTCTACCTTTTGGCTACATTTAGCTTTGCACTCACCGCTGCTGAAGATTGGCACACTCCCCCAAACACACTAAATCATTAGCTATCTAGTTATCTATCTATTGCTAGACGCCATACTCCCCTTTATAACGGTGGCCATACACATAATGCCCCCAAGCGGACCTGACCCGCGTGAGGACAACCCATTCCAGTTTATTCAAGGACTTACAGGATTGACCATTCAACTTAGGGACGTCGGACCCCGAGGTCCTCTATATCTTTTTAGCACTATTTTTCAACAGTGGTGGCTGGCTAGTCCATCCACCAACCTGTTTCACCCTTACGTGAGCAGTAAGGATTTGGATAAGGTTTATTCTTCTAGACGGGTTCTGGCTACTATTACACCATTTTATTCAGATTAGGAAATGTATGCAGAAATCAAAGGATTAATTGAGATAGTGAGACTTTATCTATTGCGCTAGACATAACGAAAGCCTTCGATAGAGATAGTGAGACTTTATCTATTGCGCTAGACATAACGAAAGCCTTCGATAAGAGTCTGGCACAAATCTCAGATCTCCAAACTACCCTTCTTCGGTTTCTAATCCTCCACCTGTGCCTTTGACTCTAATTTCCTTTCTGGTCATTCCATAGCTGCGGTTGTGGACGGACTTCGCTCACTTCCTCAACCTATCAACTCCGGTGTTAATCAGGGTTCTGTTCCATCTCCAGTTCTCTTTCTAATTTTCATTAATGATCACCTCAACTGTACCTCCAGTCCTATCCATTCATATGCTGATGACTCTACCTTACACTATTCAACTAGTTTTCCACAACGACCCAGCATGCAATCACTCAAATACTAACATGATGATGCCATAGCATGCTTATCTTCATATCTATCAACTATTTCCGACTGGGGTAGAGAAAATCCTATTACTATCAATGCTTCCAAAACCCAATTTCTCCATTTATCTACCCGTCAAGAACTTCCACATGTCTATCCCTTATACTGTACGTCAACAATACACAAATCAACCCTTCATCTTCTCTTATAATTCTTGGTGTTACTTTTTCTTCTGGCTTTTCTTGGAAAGATCATATTACTGTACCACTCTTGCTAAAGCAACTTCCCAGAAGTAAGGTGTAATCAACCGTCTCCATGGGTTCTTCACCCCCGCACAGCTTCATTGCTCTGTATAGGGGCACAGTGTGCCCATGTATCAAGTATTGTTCGTATGTGTGGGGAGGTTCAACCCATACCACACTTCTCGAAAGGGTAGAGTCAAAAGAAATACGTCTGATCAACTCACCTCCTCTCACTAGAGAAGTAATACAGGAAAATTAATGACATTGCACTATTTTAGCTATTATTATCACTTCTAAAGACATAATAGGAACCATAATTTCACAACAATGACTAAAAAGAAGGGGCTTGGCTTAAGGACTGTTTTTGAATAGCTTCCCGTTTGTCAGCCTGATCCTCAAAACTCAAAAAATATAGTGGGGCAATAATATCCAGTCTAGTTGATGTTGTTCCCTAAGCTGCCTGGCCGAACGGCACCGATATCCAGTCTAGTAATAGTTAGTTGTACGTGCAGTGGCAGTGCCAAACATCACCTACTGGCCTGTATACTACTCCACAGAGCCTTGCTACAGTCACAAGTTACTATACATACATACATTAATACCGGTATATAGATCGAGTGTTCCACACAAATTGCAGTTCCGATCTCACGTCCAAATGGCGGCGCTCCAGGCAGCCCTCACTTGTCATTTTTTTTATTTTGTATTCAAGATCAGACCATAAGATCTTATCTGGATTGTTGTAGTGCAGTGGAGGAGTATGATGGTGCAGTTCTATAATGCCATCCACTCCCTTGTATGACAGGGCCAGAGTGTGCCATTGTTACAAGAATTTTACTGGACATTTGTTTTGTTTTTTGGAGTGGAAGAAGAAAAAGAAAAGAAGCCAATCCAATGTAATCTAGACAATCCTACACACAAAAGGGTTATTTGCGGAACAATATGGTGAAAAGTGAGATACAAATAACAATACAACAATGGCTGCCACTCATATTGCTGACAGCCGTACAATAGCAATACAGTACAATACAAACCCTGAATAACAATAGCTATACTGTAGTCTGTTTCTTTTCAACTAACGGTAAATTGCAAATTTCCCAAGATTCCCTAGTTATTTTGAATATTTTGTAGTGAAATATGGTGCTAATTATATAAACTTGGTCTCAATATGATGCAGAGACATAGTAGATTAATGTTTTTCCATTAAGTATCGAGAAATTACCTGCTAAGGGATTCAATTTACCGTCAGCTGGAAAGAAACAGAGTATAGTAATATTATTGGATTTGTGCTCATCCAAACAGAAAAATATACCAAAAATTAGAGAAATACACAACAATAACCACTCTAATAATTATAATAATAATAGTACTGTAGTAAGAAATGTACAGTACTGTACAGTACAGTATTTGTATTGCTCAATCAAAAACTAATTTTGAGATTATAGGCTATGAGATTAAGAGAATTTTACTACAGTACTGATTATTAAACGGAAATTCTGGTGCATGGAAGGGTTAAAACCACTGTATAATGATGAAAATAACTAAATAAGAAAAACAAATAAAGATAATTTTTTTGGTCAGTTCCTTAATATTTTCTGAGCTCGGCAGGATATTGAGTATAACTTTATTTTAATACCACAAATTTTGTTGATATATTTGAAGATAAATATGGTATCTATATGCTCTAAATGATCATATGAATTTTTGTTTAACCCTCGGCAAAACCTAATAAATAGTATGGTACTAAAATGTCTTTTTTGTAATAAGGTTGTCAATGCGGTACTTCCAGTTATCGACAGCTCTAAAGATCATATGAAATGTGTTTTAACCCTCGGAAAAACCTAATTATAAAAGTACAGAATGCGGTCAATATTTACGAGACGCAACAATATAGGTAACACATTTCTAATATCAGTTTTGGGTTCCTGTCATCATATGCTTCGTTGCTATATAATTTTATCCTCAGGGGGAAAAAAAAATCTTGGGATTTTTAATTTTGTTCTTGGGATTTTGTTTAGGGGGGGGGGTCATTAACCTAACCTAATCTAATAGCCCCCAAATACATTTAGGTTAGGTTAGGTTAGGTTGGCAAGAATGTCAAGTGCGGGCATACCGCCAGCCTTGTTTAAACTACACGTAGTGGCGTCGGACCTTTACCATGATGTCATCATGTTCCCGTCTATTTTGACTGCCTTTGGATACAATAATATGTTGAGGCCCCCCCCCCCCATGATATATTGTCGTCATCATATATATTGCCAGCAGGGGGCAAATTACCGAAAAAATCACCGTCGTCAAAATAGAAGCGAACTTAACCATGGCGATCGAGAAATGTAGACATGGAGGCGGCGGGGGAGACGTCAGACCTTTGCAATCATGTTCCCGTCTACTTTGAATGCCATTGGATACTGAGCTAGTGCCTGTATAGAATCGTAAGATTCAGAGTCGTAAAGATTCCAGGACCAGCTCAATAAAACGGCGGATCCCCAGATTGACCGTGGTGATTGCACCTAAACACATACAAAAGTTACATATGTTGAGGGGGGGCTTTGCCTCCCCCTCACCCCCCCATGACATATTGTCATCATCATATATAGGCTATTACCAGCAGGGGGCAAATAACCGAATTAATCGCAGTGAAAATAGGCCTAGACGCGAAGTTAACCGCGGCGATCGCCCTATGTAAACATGACGACCGTACGCCCGGAGTCTACATCCATCCTGTTAGTTTTTTTTGTTAGGTTAGCTTAATAAAAAAAAAAAAAAAAAATCCAAGAAAAAAATTAAAAATCCCAAGATTTTTTTTTTTTCCTGGGGGATAAAATGTATATAGCCTAGAAATGAAGCATATGATGATAGGAACCCAAAACTACCATTAGAAATTTGTTACCTAGCCTATATTGTTGCGTCTCCTGTATATTTACCGCAAATTATATAGCAGACCTCCTAGACGGCAGGGTAAGATAGTTGCAGCTGACCCCTGATGATCCGTTCTCTTTTATTATGACATTATTACGTCCTCACATTACCTAATTACGGGATATTACCTTATTTATTATATTATAAGATGAAACTAAGTATAATAAACTAGTCAGCATCCATACCCACACAATATATTCGTGGTTTTGACTACCGAGGTGTTGTGTTGGTGGAGTGAAGAAGGGTAACATGTAACCCTCATGTGGAGGTGCCGACAAGTGCCACCCAGGCAGCTGATCCTGGCTGTCAGTGTTACCAAGTGTCATCACAAATTACGCTAGATTACTTCTCAAAGTTGCTAGTTAGTAAAACAGCCAATATTCAGCTGGAAAACACATTACAGTTTATATGGAATCACTAAGATATAGCGAAAATATCGACAATATCTTATAATTCATGCGGCTTAGTATAAATAACGAAACGCTAAAATAGAGTAAATACCTCGAGATATCACATAAAAGCTGCTACATTGGCAACACTGTAAGTTGCTCGTACACCAGTCATCTATAGAGAGTATTGACCTTATCGAGATTTAAAGGCCATGCTGCATACCGAAGGTTTATTTTTCCAGAGTTCCTGTTATATACAGACGTTCATTGTGGAATAATTTACATACCATGTCAAATAACACAACATAAAATACTTTGGAAACAATGAACATCTTGAAAATATTGATGGTTTCAAACGCTAGGTCTTCAGAATGGCGACTACTACGAAATGCGTGGGGAAATTCCCTAGAGATGGCTTTGCTCTTACGCCAGCAGGATAGCCAACCCTCCTTACATTTACTCTATAATTATCCTCATAATGACCCCATTTCACATTTTAATTAATTTGTTCTAATAAATATATAATATTTAATACACAGCTAAGTGGTATCAAAGTGAAATAATCTTCTCAAAATATACTATTGCAATTTTGCAAAGGGGTAATTCTGATTTATGACGTCACTGTTTGTTTAGGTCTTCTTTGCTTGTGATTGGTTGATACTGAGCTGAGACAGTCACGTGACATCTCTGCATATCCCTCAAGCATCGATTTTATCTCATCTCTGAGCTTGTATAGGTTTTATTCTCAATATATTTTCATATATTCTCATATATTTTACCAGTCAAGAATTATATGTAATTACCACTCGTGCTGCAATGTAGACACATTTTTTTTCCATCTTATAATATGGAAAAATAATCACCCATAAGGGGTTTATTATAACGGTATCTCCGGCATCGACTACATTAAAACAACGACAACAACAATAAAAAGTCGTCGACGCGAAAGCTTCTGCGCATCCACTAAACACGTAAAAAGTCCGGAAAACATATCGTACTAAAAGGAGTTCTCCAGCGACTTCTTAACTCGGGGTAAAAATGTAGTCAGCTGCGCGCGCAGGCAGATATTCTCGAGAGAATATCTCGGAGTTGCCAGATTCAATGGATTATAATACGGGATATGATTAAAAAAACTAATGTAGCAGCCCATGCAACTGAAATTTCCTCTTGGGTATAACAGTGTTGTGTATTATAATGCTTTAACGGTCGTCAGTGGGTAAATAGAATGTTAGACCAGAGAATAAATTAAATATAATGTATACAACATTATCGCTCACCACCACCCCTCCACCCAGATTCGGCCGACCAGCGTTTCTCCGCTTTCTCGAAATTATCGTTTCAGTTCTGTGTTTACATTGATGGGAGGTAAAGCTAACCTTCTTGCGGAAATTTTCTCCACCAACTCAACCTTAGATGAAATAAATCAAGATGTCCCTGTACTTAATTTTAATTCGCCTGAAATTCCCTCACTTAAGATCCACACCAGACATGTCAAAACTATTTTGCAGAATCTCTCAGTAGATAAGGCTCCTGGTCCAGATGAAATTCCTCCAATAGTACTTAAGTATTGCTCCTTGGTGCTCGCTCCTGTATTGGCAAAATTTTTCCGTCTGTGTACTCATACCTCATGCTTCCCAGTACCCTGGAAAGAAGCAAACATCCATCCAGTTCCTAAAAAAGGTGCCTCTTCTGATCCATCAAACTACAGACCAATAGCTATAACTTCCACTCTTGGTAAAGTCTTTGAAATTATATTAAATAATCACATAATTAAGCATCTTGAGAATAATAAATTAATCAGTGATAGGCAATATGGTTTTAGACGATGTCGATCAACTGCAGACATTCTTTGCCTTCTTACGCATCAAATCAACCAAGCTACAGACCAACATGGTGAAACACATACAATAGCACTGGATATATCAAAGGCATTTGATAGAGTCTGGCATCAATCCTTATTGTCGAAGATGTCACACTACATTCTTGCATCATTAGTTCCACTAATTTCTTCTTATCTTCATAACAGAAAAATATGTGTAATGGTAGATGGCCTTTATTCTCAATTTCACTCAATAAATGCTGGTGTTCCCCAGGGATCAGTTTTGGCCCCAACTCTGTTCCTCATTCATATCAATGATCTCATATCTACCACTCATAATCCAATACATTCCTACGCAGATGACTCAACACTCCACAGTTCCTTCACATTTACCAATTCTTTCACCCAACCCGATCTTATAAATTCAAAAATAAACACTGCAATTTCTCTGAACCAGGAACTTTCTAGAATTAATGAATGGGGACAAAATAATCTAGTTTCCTTTAATGCACAGAAAACCAAGTACATTCAATTTTCTAACCGACCGAATCTCACTGACTTCCATATATTGTTTAATGATGTAAATATTCCCACTTCCCCTAGTATTGACATTCTCGGTGTAACATTAACTACTAACTTGAGCTGGACACATTATGTTAGAAGCATTGCTAAGAATGCCTCTAAATAACTGGGACTCCTGTACAGAGTTCGAGAATTCTTCACTGACGAGCAGTTGGCAGTAATATATAAAAGTCTTGTGCGTTCTCAGATGGATTACTGTTCACCTCTGTGGGGTGGAAGTGGAGTGGTTGCATTGAGGCAGTTGGACAAAATTCAAAATAAAGCTATTAGATTAATCAATAACCCTGCAATCACACAGGACCTTCCTACATTATCCATACGAAGAAACGTTGCATCCCTTGCATTATTCTACAGATATTTTCACAGCAATTGTTCCGAGGAACTTGCTTCAACTGTGCCGCCTCTCCACATCTTTCCCCGTAGAACTAGGGCAGCTGAGAGCGCCCATGAATTTACACTTTCTCCTCCACAATGCAGAACTTCTGCTTATCAGAATTCATTTATCCCCAGAGCTACTACTCTTTGGTATTCACTTCCCTAGAATTGCTTTCCACAAACTTACAATCTACAAATGTTTAAATCCAGTTGTTACAAACATTTTATGAATGGAGGATGCCTTTAGGCACATGGACCTTTTTGTTTTATCTGTGTTTTTCCTTCCTCCGTTCATTGTCTCTTTAAAAAAAAAAAAAAAAAAAAAAAAAAAGTAGTGATTGCATGCCTCTCCAAATCTAGAGTAGTCTGCATACCATACATATCTTCGAATATAGGAATACTAATGTGTGGAATATAATAGTTGTGTTTAAATTATCCTATATGAATAACAAAAGTGAAATGTGAAAGCCAATTGGACATAATTACATAACTAAAGCGACGTGCCTAGGCCTGTAGGATATGCCTTTCGCTCTCCTCGTCCTTAAACAGGCTGCTAGGCTAGCCTAACATGCTTTCAATGCCTAGATAATTATTTCGATAATTAGTATTGAAACGGGATTAGGCCTAGGCAATATTAAGGGCTACTAGTCAAAGACTAAATACTGTACTTCAAACTTCAATAGGCCTATTTGTATTTGCCTAGGCTAATCTCACCTGGTAGGGCCGCCAATCGGTAGCGCATGACAGGCCAAGGATCAGGAAGCCCAGGAGATAGCATGACACGCCAGTCAGATGCAACATTTGAATGTACTGGAGATGCTTGACAATGGGGTGACTGGTAGTGTGTGTCGGACCAATAATATGATGGGGTAGTTTATCAGGGGTTGAGATGTTGCTAAAAAATGGGAAGGGGGATTTTATGGGTTGAAGAGTGAGTTGTGGAGGTGTTGGGTCAATTTAGATTTTAATTGAGCAAGGGAGGGGGAATCTACTATTTCAGCTGGTAGGGAGTTCCACTGATGGATTATACGACAGGAGAAAAACCTTTTTCTTGCTTCGGTTTCTGTGTGGGGAACAAATATCTTGTATTTATGACCTCTTTCTCCTTGGTGGGGTGACATAGTGAACAGGTCATGGGGTTTAATGGGCGAGAGATTATGGAATTTTTGTAACGCTGAATCAAAAGTCTATTTTGGCCTAGGCCTAGGGGGTACATTCTAGTTGGCAGTAAAAGAGCCATGAAGGAAAATTAAATTGTGGTTTGGATTATGGTCTAGGCCTAGCCTATTTCTGGACATTTTATTTAAGGCCTAACCTAGGCCTATTTATATTTAGTCTAGGCCTAGGCTATGCATATTTTGACTTTAAGGGATGGAGCGAGATTGCAGCCTTATGCAGTGTCCTAATCCACTCGAATAAAGATAATATAAATCCCAATACTAGGCCTAGGCTATAGGCTAGCCTATTCAAGGGTTTGTCACAACCTGTCCAAGTAACAGGTAGGCTAGGCCTAGGCGATTGGTAAATTTTTACAGTGTGATAGCCGAGAGTTTAACCATTTAGGCTAGGCCTACTATTAGGCTAGCCTATAGCCTCCTAATCCACTCGAATAAAGATAATATAAATCCCAATACTAGGCCTAGGCTATAGGCTAGCCTATTCAATGGTTTGTCATAACCTGTCCCAGTAACACTACGCGGAGCGATGGCGGACGCTTGCCATCATGTTCCAATCTATTTTGACTGCCGTTGGATACAATAATATGTTGATAGGGCCCCGCCTCACCATCCCATGACATATTGTCATCATCATATATATTTTGCCAGTAGGAGGCAAATAACCGAGAGAAAAAAATCGCCGTCAAAATAGACGTGAACTTAACCTAACCGCAGCAATCGACCTATGTAAATATGACGATCGTACGCCCGAACACTACATCCACCCGTGTTCCTTGTACCTTGTTTATTCCATACCTACTACCTGATCCCTTGTCATTAACCTAACCTAACCTAGACCTAGTATGTTGGATACAGTACTAACCTTCACCTACCACCTAGTACAGCATATGTTAATTCATAGTACGGTACCCAGTACGTGGGATATAATACTAACCCTTATCTAACATCTAGTATATGTTCATAGTACCCAGTACGTGGGATACAATACTAACCCTCATCTAACATCTAGTGGATGACCTTGGGTCTAGGCCTAGCAATTAGTTTGAGGTTCTGAATTGGCTACAAGATCTTGAAGAACAGTCAAGTTATACTGAATTTGTTCCTGTTAGTGCATTGCAGGTAAACCAGTGTTTGCTACGGTACTTTTAATGGTGATGTTCTTTAATACAATATCTTGTTTAACACATATTTTGATCATAGAACTTTAGAAGTACCATTCATTGGCATTGGGCTTCTTGTTGAGTGATATCGTCCTTAAAGGAGAATGAATATAGGCCTAGGCTATGATAAATGGCTAAAACATCATTCTGTGGTTCCCACCATACACAGAAGAAATAAAGGAACCTCTATTCCAGCAACCATACATAGAAGAAGACAAGTTGCTAAAAAATGTATTTGATAGACAGACCATATATAGGGTAAAGGAACTAATCTATAATTTTTTGGAGAATAAGAGAAAATCATACTGAACATAAACTAAAAACAAAAATGCAAAAGGGAGGTGCCGTTTTAAAGGCCTAGCTTCTTGCCCAACAATTGAACTGTGAATCATACGCCTGATAACGAAATTCATTCGTGTTTTATGCCACCAGGAGAAGATTTCGAAGATTTCGAAGTTAATGTGAAAATCAAAAGGTGGCATAAAAAACGCCTATAGCTAGGTTATTGATAGGCTATATGTCTTGCAGGTATTGATGAGGATGAAAGGGCATGATAATTATATGCTTAACTATACAGCGAATAACAAACACAGAACAAATAGAATAGGTACTCCGTAAAATTTATTATTGTTTACAACTATCCGTTTTCTATAAATGTATTTTAATGATAAACTAATTCATAAATTTTACCCTCAGTGCTATTCTAAAGGGTAAATAAAGAATAAACTCGCCCATAACTTTCACACGTGCAACACGTAGACACACCACTATACCCTACTCCAGATAAATAGAGCAAAACAGTATTATTGAACATTAACCTCTATAACTTACAAACGACTGGAGTAATCGACCAACTATTACTACCATTTGGGAAGGGTCAGTCAGGGAAAGGGTTTACTATTGGTATAGCCCTTTTTGAGTTACAGAGGTTAGGTGTCACGATTTCTGGACCACTAATTTGGAACATGGTGCAGTATATAACACACACACACACACGATAAAATACTTAACCAGCTTTGTATAAATTTTAAAGGGATAAAGATGTAAATGAAAAAATCGAAAAGGCAAACAAAGAACTCTATCTAGAGAAGATAGTAATAAAGGTGATAGCTACCACAGCCGACCAGAAGTGAGTATAAAGAAAAAACACTCGCTTTTTGGCCAACTAGGTAGTTTCAATTTTTGTAATGCTACAACATCAGTGATGCCCAATTCTCACAGAACTATAGTCTAGTCGCTGTAAGTAGGCGAAAAATCATTACCTCTAACTTCTGTAACTCAAAAATGACTAGATTTATCGAGATATGTCTACCATTTGGGGAGAGTCCGTCAAGGAATAGATGTGGAAATGTATAGCCAATTTGCTGTACCTCTTTTTGAGTTAGAGAGGATAGAGGTCATGATTGCTCGCCTACTTACAGCGAATAGACTATAGCATATGAAGGATTAGGTTATTCAGAGGGTTTATTGAGATTGCATTTACCCATTTCTGTCCTAGTGGTCCTCCGCTATGTCTGACACGTTGACCCACCTTCGGGTACGTGCGGGGGCTGACGGAGGTGACATGGGGTGAGTGCTGGTGTTCCAGCCCACCCCTCCTGCCACCTCCAACCAAGTGAGCAGGCCCTTTCACTTCTGCTATATTTCTTTTCATTTTTCCCTCTTCCTCTATCATGGGGGGGAAGTTCTGCTTCTCCCCTCGAGGATAAATACTCGCAAACGATTGAGCATCTCGGAGTCAGATAGGATGCCACACGCTCTGCACAAAGTAGACAGCATGTCGTCAGAGGCCATATTACGGGAGATCGTAGTGACAGTGCGGGAGATCATATGATCGCCCAGGAGGAACCGCCGTCCTATGGTCGCCAAGGAAGAACCGCTGGTCCATTCATGTGCGCGCGAAACGCGATTCCCGGAGTGTGAGGTTGATTTGATGGATGGGTGGTTCCTTATTGCCCTTTTGACGGGGAGTTAGCATAATCCCTACTCAGCTTTGCATCTAGGCCCCTCTATGTTGCTATAGTCGGGGGTGCTATCGCGGTTGTTCACTGAGACCTACATATGCAATTTGGGCGTAGGTTGCATGTGCACGGTGATATCGTGAGTAACGACAACTACCTATATGGGCCTCCTCACTTTATGCCTGGCAGCATAGTTTTGTAGGTAATGTGGGTCTGGCCCTGCCCTACCTTCCTTATTGCTTTAAGTGGGCCTCCTTCAATTCCCACCATGATGACGACGATAGATGACCACCAGTTGTTGGCTGACCCCCCTCCTGCCCCCTCGTCTTCTTCTGGTGAAGTCAGTACTCTTCCTGCGCCTATCCCGTGTGGGGACATGGACCTGAACTCTGATAACGTCCCTTGCGTGACACTGATCACTGATTTGGACACAACCCACCCCAATGTGCTCCCTGACAAGGTGTCAGGTCGAGAGTTGGGAAGTTCTACTATACCACCTTCGCTGGCTGATGTAGATCGCCACACGACTCAACCTCCTCCTCAAATCGTTCGACCTGTAACGTCCAGTGGTCCTGATGCTTTTGCGACTTTGCCAACACCGCGACAGACAGTAAATTCTCCTCAGTCGGCTTCTTCCAAATCTGACGCAATTCATATACCTTCATCCAATCCATTACGACTCTCGAGCCCTACGCCGGCCCTTCCCAGCCACGCCGGCAAAGAAGGAAAAAGTTTACTACACCGTCGACTGCCACTCTACAGGAAATGTTTGCCCCTCCAAGTTGGCCACGATTTTTCTCGGTTGCGAATGATCCACTGGATGATATTAATTTGTATACTTATCTCCAAACTGAGGTTGGTGATGTCAGTCTGTTCACTGCATCCGACTCAACGAGATTGGTGGAAGTTTCCAATGAGAATCAATCAATGGCCATGCAGTTCCTTCTGGGTGACCCACAGGAGGGTTTTGCTGGTCACGAAGAAACAAAACTCAACCAATGCGTCGGCACTATCTCTCTCCCTTCAGATATCAAAGTCCTCGAGGATAAATTTGCTGACTCTGCACCAAGGATGTTCTCCATGCTACAGAGGATTGATCCCACTGTCATTGCTGTTGATGCATACGCTATTCCTCCGCGTCGCGACCAAGATACTCGACCGCCCTTGCGTATTGTAAAAGTCTCTTTCGAACGACATGACCTGCCATCTACTCTGAATGTTGCAGGCTGTATATTGCAAGTAAGACCCTATAAGAGGCGCCCGCGCCAATGCAGGTCCTGCTGGAAATTTTGCCATCCTGAGAAATATTGTCGATCTCCCACTCCCATTTGCCGACACTGTGGCTCTGACTCTGATCCTCATCCGCGTGTCTGCACACATGATGCCTTTTGCGCTAATTGTAATGAAGCTCATGCAGCGACTGATAGATCTTGTTCCCATTATGATTTCCAGGAGAATGTTATCCATCTCCAGGATACTAAGGGCCTGTCTTACCAAGCAGCTTAGAGGACTCTCAGAGACCAGGGCCTTGGCCCGAAACGTAGGTACGCTACGGTAGCGCGGCCGCTCTCCCAGCCTCATCAACACCTACCAGGAGCGCCTCCTCCCACTGTTCCCCAACCGACGTCTCATGTACCACCTACTGCTAAACCTTCTGTGCCTGCTCCTCCGATCTCGATTTCCCACAGCTTTGGAAGTCTGACAGACGATATGGAGGTCTCTCCGTCCTTCATAGACCATTTCGCTGAAGTATCCACCCTTTCTAATTCTGCCCCGTCTCGCTGGTCGAGACCCTCCCACCCCGCTGCTCTGCGACCCGTACGGCCTACCTCCTCTCTGATTACTAAGCCCAAGCGATCGGTCATTCGGCCGGCTCCTGTCAAGCAGTCCACATCCGCTGCTTGCCGTCGGGGGTGTACCATAGCCTTTTCGTAGATGATTTTGCAATCTTTTACACCTCTTCCAGTCTAGTGCACATTCAACGCCGGTTAGATGCGGCGCTCGCAAGTATTCATTGTTGGGCCCTATCTACTGGATTCCAATTTTCCGCTGAAAAGACCAAGGCACTGGCCTTTTGCCATGATGCGAGGGTGCTACGCGGCCAGTCAATCACCTTGCGGATGGGCGCGGTGGATATTCACTTCAGCCCGACTTTAAGGTTTCTTGGCCTGATATTTGATATGCATCTCAACTGAAAGGCGCACGTCTCTGCTTTGAAGGCTCGGTACCTGGGACGCTTTAATGTCATCAAGGCGGTTGCCAGAGTCCACTGGGGGGGGGGGGGGGGGTAACCGGACAACAGTACTTAAATTATATAATGCCACTATTTTATCTGTTCTTGATTATGATTGTACTATTTACGGTACCCTTGCCACCCTTAACCCGGTCCATCACTTAGGGGTACGCATTAGTTCAGGTGCCTTCCGGTCTTCACGTATATGCAACCTTCTCACGGAGGCGGGTACATTGCCCCTTCCAATGCATCGACAGTTGGTAACGATGCGAATGGCGATCCGATGTAGGGCTGACCCTTCCCTGCAAGATCTTTTTAGGGATACCGTGGACACGTCGTCGTCTAGACATGTTACTTTTCCGGATGTCTCGAGTCAACTCCTTTCAACTTATGGAATACCTTACCCCTCACTACCCCCACCCCTTGACTTTACTCCGTGGTGCCTCTGGTGCCCTGATGTTTGCTTCCTACTCGCCGACCTCCCTTCCTCAATGCCGCCTTGCGCTCGGCGCTCTGCGGCCCTCAATCACCTATTTGGCCATACTCCTGCTACTTTTATTTTTACGGATGGGTCCAAGGATGACTCCTCTGTGGGCTATGCCGTTGTTTATGAGTATGGAACTCGTCAGTGTACTCTCCATCCACACTCTTCCATCTTTACATCGGAAATTCTTGCAATAAAGAGTGCTCTAAGCTTGGCAAACACACTACCTGTTAATGTCCCCAGTATTGTCATATGCAGTGACTCTCAAAGCGCACTCCTAGCACTTAATAATTTTGCACTCAAGGAAAATCTGACTCGTAGTATTATCCGGGAAATCCATGATCTCCTTAAGTCGGGACGTCGCATTACATTCTGCTGGATCCCCGCTCATGTGGGGATTCCTGGGAATGAGGGAGCAGATTCTTTGGCGAAACGGGCGTGTCAAGGCTCGCCGTCACCTTGCCTCGAGCGCCCCATAGACATTTTCCCCATTCTCCGAGAACGGGTATGGGCGGCTTGGCAGAGGGAGTGGTCGGCTATTGACACTAGTAATCATGTTCGCTCTCTTCAGACTATGGTTGATCATTGGCCATCCTCACTTGACTCTTGTCGCAGGAATCAAGTCGTCTTAACACGCTTGCGCATCGGGCACACGCGGTATACGCATGGTCATCTTATGACTTCACCCCCGGACCCTCCACCATATTGCCGACGTTGCCAAAACCCGCATCACGGTTCGTCACATTCTCTGTGAGTGCCCATTGTATGAGCGGGAACGCCGACTTCATTTCCGTACCGATTCTATCCACGCTATCTTAGCTATTTCACCTTCGTTTACCTTCTCCCCTATCCGCCAGTACCTGACAGCGATTAATTTATTTCATGAAATCTGATTAACGTCTTTCATATACAGTATCACCTTTCTTTACGTACCAATTCTATCCACGATCTCCTGGCAATTTCGTCACAGTTTACCTCCTTCCCTATTCACCAGTTCTTAAAAGCGTTTGATTTAATTCCGTAATATTTCCCTTCACCAGCCTTATGAGGGCTCCGGCCCAGTAGGCTGACAAATTACATCTTTCTCTCTCTCTCTCTGTCCTAGAGGTATGGTAACCAGCATATGATAATAATTACGTCATAGTGCTGAGAAAGTTGAGAGAGAGAGAGAGAAGGCAAGATAGTGGGGGCTGGTTGCATCTAAATGTGCTTCACATGTCTCACTCCTTAAGCAAGTGTCACACTATGCCGTTTTAAGTGCCGACGCTCCACGACTTAAGGGTCGGGAACAGGTCTTTGCCTACATCGCCGCGCGACGTGGGTGGGCGCCGACTCAAGAGAGCCGTCGGGAGAGGTCATCAGGGGCCTCAGGAAAAGTTCGACACGCACAACTCTCATGAGTTGAGTCGGCGGCTAGTAAATGGACGGGACGGGGACAGTAGGCTGGCGGCATCAGGCGGCGTCCAGTTGGCGTCAGACGGTAGGCTACAAGGGCGCCGGCCTGTCTGCGCCAGACGCCGCTATAAGGTAGGTCGCCGTCAGGCAGCGACCCGGTAACGCCCAGGCGGCGTCATAGGGGGAGGGCATACCGTGAGTCTGAGACCTGGCAACGTCGCACGGGACATCGTTGATAGAGGCGTTTTTTTTTTTTTTTTTTTTTTTTTTAAGCTTGATGGAGGTCTAGCGAGGAAACTAAAAAAATAAATGAATATATAAATAAATAGACCCCAAAAATCACCACTGTCCTCTTAATCCGATCCCATCAACGAGTGACTATCTATAAACCCTTTCAATAGCGGTGGCATCTGTTTCGCCTTAGTTCTGCCATACTTAGATTATTTTATGCAGCTTATGAATGGTCTATGGGAGTTAAGAGAGATAAATGAGAGGAATGGAAGTCATGTGATTGCCGCAGGCCCTTCGTAAGCATAATACAATAACCTAATAGTTGCCAGACTATAACGAGAAAGATGTCGCCGGTACTGAAAGGGTTAACTATAGATGGCCTTGTTTTACCAATTACTCAAAGAACCACTAAATTAAGGGGAGATGGGCGTATTTATTTGCTCATTTATGGATCTTTTTATTATGCTTTTAGTTTCCTCCCTAGACCTCAAGCTTAATACCCCCCCCCCCCTTCACACACACACACACAAACGTCGCCTCCGACGGACCGGTTTGCCTCGGTCGGGATCAAGTGTGACGGAGTAGGGGTCCAGTGTGACAGGGTGGCTGTCCATTGCCGCTGTAGTATCTAACGGCGCCGCCCTACCTCCTATAGGCGCCGCTCGTCAGGAGCATTGTCGCCAACCAGTTTGTGCGCTACGGCGCATGACGCCGCCCCAGCGGCGGCATTTATCTTCCTTAGGTCTTGCATGGTTGCCGCTCGACCCCATCCAGTTGCCGTTAGGCGGCGTGCCCGTCCATACTGCCCGCCGTGGGCGTCCCGTCCCTTTGATCACCCACGATACTCGGCAGTGGTCTCCCCCTTGTATCGCCACTCCTTAAGTCGTGGAGCGTCGGCACTTAAATCGGCATAGTGTGACACTTACTGAAGACTGGAGCGAGACCTCACGGGCTTCACCGTTGTACTGTCTGTACAGTTTGCCGCACATATTCCATTCCGTTTGGGTCGTGATTTGGCATCACTGCACCCACTTCCCCAACCCCCCTCCCTCACTCCAGCTCCTAACTTCCACTATTGGTTGGAGGTGGAATGAGGGAGGGGGGTTGGGGAGGTGGGTGCAGCGCTGCCAAGTTATGATTTGCTCGTATGGTTGAGAAATGGAATATGTGCGGCAAACTGTACGGTTGAATGTACAGGCTCTCAGCCTATTCCCGAGAGGGAGTAGTTGGAATATAGAAGAAACAAAATATATGGATAATCAAAACACATAATGATATAACATGTTTTTATTGCATAATACAATAACGTCCTATACATTATAGTCGTATTATTTAAAGCTGGCCATAAACTGAATTATCCCTATCTTAATTACTCAGAAATTACAAAGTTTTTATAGCCAAATATATTGAATGGACTTCTATAAAATTCACAACAACAACAATATCTATAGATGACATCTAAAAACATTATCTCCCTTCCTATTCTTGATTATAGCTAATTTATATATATGATACTTTATATATCCAAATTTACATAAGTGTACAGTTGTTTTTGTCTTTCTCTCTCTTTCCCTGGCTTGTATCCATTCGGCCCCATTCAGCCAACTGTTTTAAAACGTTTATCCCCATCCAGGTGTCGATTTTTTCCTGGCGAGCGATAGCGAGCCAGCATTGTATGGAGAAATCTGGATTCGACGGAAAAAAAAATCTATCGAAAAATTTACAAATTTAGCTTGCTGTCAAAACAAAAATATATATATGCTGGCTCACTACCGCTCGCCAGGAAAATATTGACACCTGGATGGGGGTAAACGTTGTACAACAGTAGGCTGAATGAGGCCGAATGGATACAAGCCGAAAAGAGAGGGAGATAAAGAGAAAACAGCGAGGTGGGCCCCCTTAACCACGTAAGTTCTATTCCTCGCCATGATCTTATGGGTGGAAGTAAAATGGAATTAATAAATTGACGAGTTTCAGGCTATAAGGAAGTTGGAGCCGTGAACATCGATTTTATAGGGAAATGCAATAATAATGTGGGTTTCTAATGTATAAAAAGTATGATCAATTTCGTGTTTATGTACTTATATATGTATTATGACCGCATTTTAGCTGATAGTTCTGCAAAATATTGATGGCCACAGCTCCAACTTCCTTATAGACTGAAACTCGCAAATGGTCAATTGCGAGTGTGGTTTCTATTAATGGTTAAGGTGTCTAAAAATCTGTGTGTGATAACCCGGGTTCGAATCCTGGTGGATCACATATATGCTGTCATTAATTTCATTGGAGGTGTTTGGTGTTGTGGTGAAATTAATACAAAATAAATTATCAGTTGACTAATCAAATTAATTACCCACTGCATAAGAATCCACGCTCATAATTCAATCATGTGACTTATATAATATTTCTATGTATATAAGATCACGGAGAGGAACAGAACTTATGTGGGCAACTGTACATGTTTATATATAATACCGGTACTTACAATGATATATTACAATCTTAAGGGAGCCCACCTCGTTTTTTTATATCTATTTCTCCCTCTCTCTTTGGTTTGTATCCATTTGGCCCCATTCAGCCTACTGTTTTAAGACGTTTACCCCCATCCAGGTGTCAATATTTTCCTGGCGAGCGGTAGTGAGGCAGTATATATATATTTTTGTTTTGACAGCAAGCTAAATTTGTACATTTTTCGATAGAAATTATTTTCCGGCGAAGCCGGATATCTCCATACAATGCTGGCTCGCTATTGCTCGCCAGGAAGAAATCGACACCTGGATGGGGATAAACGTTTTAAAACAGTTGGCTGAGTGGGGACGAATGGATACAAGCTAGGGAAAGAGAGATAAGGAGAGAACGATTAAATAAAAGCCGGTGACCCTCCTTAACACTTGGAAGATTCGGTCACATTACGACAGTTTATTCTGGCTATCAGTAGACGATTTTTATGCAGTTTAGGAAGGATCTATTTGAAGTATAAGGGTGAAGACACTGATAAACCTGACTTCCATAATACCTTTCCTAATCTGAATATAATCGCCTAGTAATAGACAGAAAACAGAAAATAAATGCGTCATCGTATCTTCTAAAGGTTAAATGTGACTATTCGTAGTCACAAATTTGTTGATATAAACTTGGTAGAGAACTGTACACCGACAAGTAAATATAAACAGTAGTAAACACCATATGAGGAGGAGCACTTTATTGACAAGGTTTCACAGATAGTTTCTTCAGGTCACTAACAAAAAAAACAAAAAAATCTGCGAAACGTTGTCAATAAAGTGCTCCTCCTCATATGGTGTTTATATTAATTCTGTTAACTTTTCAAAGTTTTTTCAACAAACAAATAACATGAGAATATACTGTATATACACATTAACGGCCCGAGACTTCCACACTTAACCCTTTCTGTACCGCCATATCTTTTTAATGATATTCTTGCTATATTTAGACTATTCTGTGCATTTAAGAAGGATCTGTGTTAGTAAAACGGGTTAAGGGAGATAGTTCGAAACCGGTTAGTTGCTGGAGGCCCTTTTTAAACTGAGTAAAATCGTCTAATAATAGCCAGAATATAGTTGGAACGACGTCGCCGGTACAGAAGGGGTTAATACACTATTACACACTATATCATCATATCAAATATTGTGGTGTGTGGCCCTCCATAGTGTAGTGGGTCAGGTGGTGTCGCGGTAAGGTGAACACCGCCCCACAGTCTACAGATATAAGGTCGGTCCGCCAGCCGACCCTTTGACGTCGTTGGTCCCGCGCTCCAGAGAGACAGAGGGAACGAACTAAGCGAGAGAGAAAGACAGAAGAAGGAAAAGGAAAGAGAAGGAAAGAGCGCGGTTAGGGATCTATGACGTCAAAGGGTCGGCTGGCGGACCGACCTTGTATCTGTAGACTGTGCACCGCCCAACACATCTCACATCGATACTTCCCCACGTAACAACCTTCACCGGAGCGGCCACAGGTGTTACTGACTGATCTTTCGGGCGACGAATCCGGAGAACTACTGCCGCTGCTGGTGTTGCTGTTGGACTCTTGAGTAAATCCCCGAACTATAAGATGATGGCATACGTGTTCGTTCTCTTTGGGTCTCTTGTAAGCCGACTTGTTGCCAAACCTTGAAGGGTTCTATCTTATTATGGACTTCGTTACACTTATCCACCTCCGCCAAGTCCTTATCCCTCTCCGTCAAGTCCTTATCCACCTCCGCCAAGTCCTTATCCACCTCCGCCAAGTCCTTATCCACCTCCGCCAAGTCCTTATCCCCCTACATCAAGTCCTTATCCACCTTCGCCAAGTCCTTATCCCCCTCTGCCAAGTCCTTATCCCCCTCCGCCAAGTCCTTAGCCCCCTCCGCCAAGTCCTTATCCCCCTCCGCCAAGTCCTTATCCCCCTCCGCCAAGTCCTTATCCCCCTCCGCCAAGTCCTTATCCCCCTCCGCCAAGTCCTTATCCCCCTCCGCCAAGTCCTTATCCCCCCCCGCCAAGTCCTTATCCCCCTCCGTCAAGTCCTTATCCCCCTCCGCCAAGTCCTTATCCCCCTCCACCAAGTCCTTATCCCCCTCCACCAAGTCCTCATCCCCCTCCGTCAAGTCCTCATCCCCCTCCGTCAAGTCCTTATCCACCTCCGCTAAGTCCTCGTAATGAGTCTGGGATGGCACAGACTCCTGCAGTGGTGGGGGACGACTTGTTGACGCAGAGTTGTCAGATTTGGGAGGTGTCACGAGGAACTTGGAGCTATTTACCGGCTGGAGGCTCTCGTTACTCGAAGGTGGCGCTGTAGATGTAACAGTCAAGGTCTTCGCAGTAGTGCCAGAAGTGAGGGGCACCACATAACACTTTGGGTTACATAGTGCCTCAAGGTTCTTGTTATCTGAAGGAGGCACAGAAGGGGTACAACTAGATGTATTGACAGTGTTGCCAAAGCTGCAAGACAAAACGGAGCTCTTAGAGGGATGCAGCGCCCCAAGGTTCTTTTTACCTGAAGGTGGCACAGAAAGGGTACCACTAGATGTATTGACGATGTTGCCAGAGCTGCAGGACACTCCAGAACTCTTAGAGGGATGCAGCGCCTCTAGGTTCTTGTCACTTGAAGGAGGCACAGAAAGGGTACCAATCAAGATCTTGAGGGGGATCCTTGTGGTCGCCTGCTGACCATACTTATCACAGCTCACAGACTGGGAGGACATCACCTGAAATTATCAAATGTTAGTTACGATACTTTTATTATCTTATCGTACCTAAACCATATCTAATGTCATAGCATAAACAAATGGGAGTATGCAGAGAGCAGATTGGCCCACACAAGGCAGATCCCTCTCACACCCAACCCATCACGTCCATATACAGTATATATATATATATAAATCTGATTTTATCTTGAAGCTCTTTATCGTTCTTGATCCCACTATAGCACTCGGAAGCCTATTCCACATGTCTACAACTCTGTAATCAAACCAGTATTTGCCTATATCTTTAGTAAAACAAAATGTATCCAATTTGAAACCATTTGTTCGAGTTCTTTCGCCATCACTGAGCTTAAGTACATCTTTCATGTCCCCTTTATTAATACCATTAACCCACTTGAACAACTCTATTATATCCCCTCTAGCTCCGCGTCTCTCTAACGAATGTAAGCCTAATTTGGAAAATATAAACGAAACTACCACTAATTTTCCCATTGTTTATCTTTTTTGTTTTAGGTAGTTTTCATCATTATACAGTAGTTGAAATTAGTTACAATCCCCGGAAATTTTTATTTCTCCCATTATCCAACGATCTTAAAACACTCAGATGTAAGTAATTTTCAGAGTAAATATACAATTTGTTTTGCCTTTGGATACAGGATGGGTTGAGGGGGGGCTTCGCCCCCCCTCACCCCCCCCCCCATTACTTATTGAAATCAGCATCTATTTTAACAGTAGAGGGCTTAATAAGAGTTTCACTGCCGTCAATAGGGAGATTATAGGGAGATTTTGTGTGTGTTTACAGTACTTTATTATAGTGCACATAAAATGTATCTCCGGAGGTTGAAACACATTTTAATATGATCTTTGCAACATCCTTATTCTATAATAGCCTTCGGTATATATTAAGCAAATCATCCACCAATTTTCACGACAATTTTGAAATGCATGTTGGACTCCCTATAAACTGTACTTCATTTTTATGTAAGTTTGATACTTTGGAAAAATCGATTAAGTGAGAAAATTAACATTGAAAATGATGTGTAAAAAGTCTCCCATAAACGGCGGCCCGCTATGTTATTGTAATTTGCGGCCTAATTTCGTCTGTTAATTAACTTTCTCCTTAATTGGACACCCTATGAAGTACAACAGACTATGATGACATAAGTGATGGGTGTTTAGAGGGGGCAGAGCTCCTCCTTCAACATATTACGTGTCCCACAGTAACTTCTATTATATAAACAAGCCAAGAATTTTCACATATTTTTAAAATTTAATTTAGGATGTAATATATCCTATACTCCATGTTAAAATAAGTGTCAACCCTCGAAAAATTATATTAAGGGAGATACAGAAGTACCTAGAACCTGTAACCTGTAACGATATTTGTCCAGGGTTAGGTTAGGTTAGGTTAGGTTAAAATCCGAGCCAACTTTTGCCAAAACTTGGCTCGGGTTTTTTCATTTTGGGGTTTTCTCAAGTTGAAAAACAACAAAACCCGAGCCAACTTTCATCATAAAAGCCATTATATCGCCTTTTTATGTCTTTAACCCCACATTTTTTCCTGATCTCCATAGCCCTCCCCACTATCGGGCGCCGTGTCTTAAGATCGTTGGATAAAGGGGAAAACGATTTTTGCGGAGGTTGAAACTAATGTCAATCACTATATATTGATGCAAATAAACTAAAACTTAAAAAAAAAAAATGAAAATAATTGGTGGGTGGTTTCCTTAATATTTTCCTAGCCTTCAAATATTGAGAAATAATTAGTGGTAGTTTCGGTAATAAGTACCAAACACTGAAAATTCGTAGTATTAAAATAAAAAATGTCCATCTTGAGACCTAGATTAATGACCTTGAGTGTACAGTACTATAGTCGGTTTTATTTCGGCTTGGCAACTAATTTTTCGATATATAATGGAAAAATATTAATCTACCTAGTCTCTGCGTTGTATTAAAGCCAGGTTTTCACAATTAAACAATACATTTCGCTACAAAATCTACTTAATAGCTGAGTAACCAAGACAGTAACATAGCAATTTATCATCAGCTGGAAACAAATAGACTATATATGCATCAATGTGTAGGAACTTACGATGGTCAGGCTGAATAATATGGTCCTATTCTTGTCCAGCGTGTGCTACGTGCAAGGAGAGATTTCCCGGGTTGGCGAGATGGGAGTACGGAGGCGCAGAACTCGGACAATAATAGGAAGGAGGTTTGGAGAAGCAGGTCCCTTGTGAAGGCGTGATGTAGCTGTCAAAGTGTGCCGAAGGAGATCCAGAGCTGACAAAGTGCGCCGAAGGAGATTCGGAGCTGCCGAAATGTGCCGAAGAAGATCTGGAGCGAGGACATTGTGATAAGGACGGCGCATGTTGCCCTAGTTGTGTAGATTGTGTAGAACTGACGAAGGATGCTGGGGGACATGGAAAGCGAGCACTATGCATGGACTCGTCGTATCTTATGGGGCATCCTGAGAGCCATGGAGGTCCGACAACATGCGGTGAGGGCAAATTAGGGATGATGTAACCTGAAGATGTGTGACTGACGAAGTTTGGGGGCAGCGATCCAGAGCTGACAATGTGTACGGGGGGCAGGTGAGGGCTGACGTGGTGTGAAGAGGGTGATACAGCGGGAGTAAAACATGGGGAGCCAGACAGTGCAGTGACCAATTGTGTGCATGGTGAAACAGTGCTGACGGCATTTAGTGAAGGAGATACACAGGCTACAAAGCGAGAAGAGGTCGAGAGTGGGCTGACGAAGCAATTGGATGAATTATTTCTGATGGTGTGTTGTGACGAAGTGGTGATGCTAAAGGATGATACTTGTTGGCTCACATTGCGTGGGGAGACTGACGGAGGACTGACATTTTTTGAAGACAATCCTGGTTTGACAAAATGAGGCAAGAGTGGTGGGTGACCGAGGTATTGATTCCGAGTGTGATTTCCGAGGCTTTTGTGTCGTTCTCGAGTAACCTGTTGAAAGCTATGGCGGCCATGCTGTGGGGTTCCTAAACTATGTCTCCGTTGGCGTTGGGTGGCCTGATCACAGAGAGAAGTGGAACGAGAGCGAGGTGTTTTGCATTTAGTAGGTATAGGAGACGGTGGATATAATGCCGTGCAATCTGAATACGGCTCAACTTGAATTCCATCGCAAGAAGAGTGTCGTTGCTTTGAAATCTTGAAATATTGGGCTGACTTGGGAATTTGAGGTAGACTGCTGTGTGAATGGAGGGATGGAAATTGACTGCCAGTCAAACTGGAAGACTGAACTAGACTGATATTTGACTCCATAGGTTGAGCTAGATTATCACATGACTTTGCAGATAGATCTTGACTGATATATGACTTAGGAGACTGAACTTGACCATCAAGGAACATAGGAGTTTGAACTAAACTTTTGCATGAATTTGAAGATTGAATTAGACTATCATATGACTTGGAAGATTGAATTAGACTATCACATACCTTGGGAGACTGAAGAAGCATATCGAACAACTTGAGAGACTGAACATGACTATCAAACGACTTGGAAGACTGAACAAGACTATCAAACGACTTGGAAGACTGAACAAGACTATCAAACGACTTGGAAAACTGAACAAGACTATCAAACGACTTGGGAGACTGAACATGACTATCAAACGACTTGGGAGACTGAACATGACTATCAAATGACTTGGGAGACTCAACAAGACTATCGTACGACTTGGAAGACTGAACATGACTATCGAACGACTTAAGAGACTGACCTTGATTCTCACACAGCTTGGGACACTTAAATAGACTGCCTGATGGGGACCTCAAATCACCACATTGTTGTTGTTTGCTGTAATCCTTGGCTTGATGATGATGGTAGTGGGGAGTGGAGGAAGTGATGGTTCGAAAAATAATGTTAGGATAAAATTTGGAAGCCTGGGAAGGGAAGACGTCATGGGGGCCATCATTGTGTCTGTTAGGAGATCTTAGGGCAGGGTATGGACTAGGGACAGTATACAAATCCGTCGGGAGATAGTTAAGTTCGGAAACGCTGCACATACGAGTGGAGGGGTCAATAATACAGCAGGAGGTTAGTTCCTCGAGTCTAGCAAACTCTTCATCCACTTCCTCAGCAGAGAGGATAGCAAGAGGCAACTCGGTCATGAAATCACTGCTGTAGTTGGTACCGCCCTTGGTCATGCCCTTAGGAGAGGAAGACAGGCTGACAGGACAAGAGTGCAGCTCCCCACACGTCCCTCCATCCATGTTTCTCGCACTTCAACACTGATAAGTACAATTCTTCTTCATGTTTTTGTGGGATTGGATAAGGACAATTCCACTAGTCACTGTGTTTCTCTTCCTTAATTCCCCCAGGTCTGTATTCTTTAGCATGGTGGAAGGGCGCCGTCTATGCGAGGTAGAACACAGAGTAGGGAACTGAGTATTTTTCACGTTCTTTACGAACTCGATATCAGCCTGTTTCTAAAAGATTGAAGATTTGTTTTCTATTTGCTTCGTTTATCACTGCGTCGGGATTCACTGGGGTAAGGTTTAACCCTTTCTGTACCGGTGACGTTTTATAGATTTTATTCTAGCTATATCTAGACGATTTTGTGCTGTTTGGGAAGGATCGGTGGTAGTGAAAAGGGTTAAGTGAGATAGTTCGAAGCCTATTAAGTGCTGGAGACCCTTTATAAACTGAATAAAATCGTCTAATAGTGTCCAGAATAGGATGAAAAGGACGTCACCGGTACTGAATGGGTTAAAGTAGCTAGGGTTCCTTATCTCACACTTTTGCCCTTATTACACAGACTTGTTACCAAAGAGAGTACAACAGTTAAGGGGGGATGGGCCGTTTTTTTGAGTCTATTAATTAATTCCTTTATTTCTTATGTTTCCTCGCTAGACCTCCATCAAGCTTAGAAAAACAACCCCGAGACCTCCCTTCAAAATAAATGTGTACATTTGTCGGTAGAAAAATGTCCCGGCCAAAGGCCGGTTCCTCTTAAAATTTCAGGCTCGCTATCGATCGCCAGGAAAATATCGACACCTAAATGGCACGAAAGGTCTTAAAATTGACAAGGAATTGGGGTGAAAGGTGTTAAAATCGCCAAACTAATGGACCGAACTTTATATAATCTCAAAACAAATGGGGCTAAACACGAGGGAGAAAGGGGACCAGAAAAACGACCCATCTCCCCTTAATACACGAACATCGGAAATATCATGCAAAAGGAACACAAAGAATGGCGAACAGCAGGCAAAGAGGTCTTAAGGGGGTGACCTGTTTTTTGTTATTTCTGTCCTTTTCTCTCTTTCTCTGGCTTGTATCCATTCGGCCCCATTCAGCCAACTATTTTAAGACATTTATCCCCATCTAGGTGTCGATTTCTTCCTGGCGAGCGATAGCGAGCCAGCATTATATGAAGAAATCCGGCTTCGCCGGAGAAATTTTTCCATCGAAAAATGTACAAATTTAGCCTGCTGTCAAACAAAACTACAAAATATGCTGGCTCGCTACCGCTCACCAGTAAAAACTTGACACCTGGATGGGGATAAATGTCTTAAAACAGTAGGCTGAATGGGGCCAAATGGATACAAGCCAGAGAAAGATAGAAAAGGACAGAACAAAAACAGGTCACCCCCCTTAAACAAAGCTGCTCGTTTGTAAGGAAAAGGAAAAGTAGCATATGTACAGTCGCGCTAATAAGTGATGTTTCGGCACCAAGTATGTTTTGATCAATAATTGATGTCAGCAATATCTAAGCTTCATGTCTTCATATCGAGTAAAATATACAAACATGTTCCTACACTTACCCACCCTATTCAACATCTGGCAGACATTAATACAGCACAGAGTAAGCCAAAGGTAATGACAGCTGGGACGTAACTTATTAGCGTGACCGTACAGTTGCCCACATAAGTTTGGTTCCTTGTTGTGATCTCATGTATGGAAGTAGAATTAGTAGGAATGAGTCGCGAGTGTGGTTTCCTTTTATTATCAGTTGATTAATCAGATGAGTTTACCACTGCATAAGAAACTACACTCGTATTTCAATCATGCGCGTTATATTTCCATGTATAAAATCACGGAGATAAACAGAACTTATGTGCCCGACTGTACACTACTCCCCAAGACCAAAGTCGCGACCCAATTCGAACCCTCGAACATCGTAAACGAAGCTCCGAAGTGCAAATATTAAGTTAAGGGGGGATGGGCCGCTTTTCTGGACCACTTTCTCCCTCGTGTTTAGCCCCATTACTTTTCAGATGTTAAGTTGTTTGCCCCATTAGTTAGTAAATTTTAAGACCTTTCGCCCCATTTATTCGTCAATATTTAGACCTTTCGTGCTATTTAGGTGTCGATTTTTCCCCTGGCGAACGATAGTGAGCCTGTAATGTTGGAAGAACCGGCCTTCGGCCGGGAAATTTTTCTCTTCTTAGTTGATATAAAATCGTAGCCCCTAATTTTACCCATTACCTACTGTAGTAAGTATCAATTTAACTGCCTTGTATGTAAGTAAAGCTTTGCATATTAATTTGCTAATAAACTATATTGTGTACTAACTAACCTGCCTACAGGAACGAACGCCGACGCCATTTTGTAAACAAACTTTTTTTGGGGATTATACATATTAAATTCCAGCCAATTTTGTAGTAAATTTAAGTGCATTCATTTATATTTTCCCCCTAGATAATTATATTCTTGACTTTTTCTCCTCAGAGTTATTTTACTTTAAGCTAAGGGTGGTATTTGTACAAACTAACCTAGCCTAACCCAACCTGCCAAGCTTTTAACCTAATCCAAACCTAGCCTAGCCTATAGCCAGCCAATCTGTTGTTCTTATTAACTCTAGTAGATATTGTATTTAGTATCCTACTGTAGCTATATATATCTGTAATTTTAGTTGTTGCTTGCACGATCTTGTAGTAACCTTTGACTGATACATTTTGTTTTGTTTTATCTAAAAAGAGTAGGCTACTGCTTTACTAGGCTACAGTGACACCAGGGCCATCTGTTGATACAGTATATTAACCCCTTGTGTGCGGTCACACTTTATTTTATATAATCTCTATTTGGTGAATTGTATATTTAGTTACATATTCTGTTATATATATATATTTGTTTAAGGTTAGGTTATCACACCTGGTAGCCTATTTCTGCGTATTTCAATTTTATTATTTTCGGTTAGGCTATTCAACGCTGGTAGCCTATTGGTGCGTATTTAAATTTCTAAACAAATTTTGGTTAGGCTATCGCCCCTGGAAGCCTAATTCTGCGTATCTCAAATTTTTTGTTTTCGGTTAGGCTATCACCCCTGATAACCTATTGTTGTGTATTTCAACATTGTTTTCGGTTGAAGTGATTGAAGTGTTTCTAAAGTGAGTTAAGTGTTTTAAAGTGAGTGAAGTGATCTGAAGAAACTGACTGTTACCATGCCTCGCACTTGTACGAACTGCGCCAGTAGGTTTGGTGAGTCCATGTTTGTTACTGTCGATCTTCAAGTCTGCCGTCTCTGCCAGCAACAAGAGAATTTGACAGTGAAATTAGAAGAAGCCTACAACAAGATCAACGTCCTCACCATGAAGCTGGAATCACTCCAAGAGTTTGTAACACTCAACGTTGGAGTACCACAAACTTCAATTGTCACCGCAACTCCAGCAGCCACCAACGCCCCAACGTCAACTGCCAACAATTCAACGCCTGCAGTAGCCATTTCATCTGATGGTTCCGATACTCAAGAAACAAATAGTAACTCTCTTCCCCCTCAAGACAACTTCCATGTTGTGAGGAACAATGTTTGCCCCAAGACCAGGAAACCCATACCGATTACCGAGTGTCAAAACCGCTTCCAGATACTCGCAGACTCAGATGACGAAGCGGAAATAGAAGAAGTCCGGCTCGTGGGAGACTCGATGATACGTGGTCAGCTCACAGATTTTTCTGTGAGTTCTAAAACCGCAACTTTAAAGGTTTTCTATGCAAACGCTCATAGCATACGCAATAAATTTTCAGATTTAGAGGAACTAGTGTTTACTGAAAATTATGATGTGATTGGTATAACAGAATCTTGGCTCAATACAGTAGATAGACTTTTTAGCAGAGTATTCACTTCCCGGTTATGTAATGTTTGAGAAAAGCCGAATAAATAAAAATGGAGGTGGCGTTTTATTTTATATCAAAGAAAGTCTTAACCCGACCCTCTTGTCAAAACCTCAAATTGTGAACGTAGACACATCTTTTGTGCTAATAAAGAATAATACAGGTACAAAAATAATACTTGCATTAATATACAGACCTCCAGCTCAATCAGTGCAAACTGACCGAGAAATTTATGAACAAATTGCAGATGTAAGTAACTCACAAGATACCGTATTTTTTGGCGACTTTAATTTACCTGTGACCAAGTGGGGCATTACTCTTACTTCACACTCCGGACATGACTTTTATACGAACTTGCAAGAGAGTTCGCTTTATCAATTTGTTCGAACACCGACCCGTGGTAATAACGTTCTTGACATTGTACTTGCAACAAAAGAAGAATTAATAGAGAATTTGAATGTTGGTGATTAATTCAGTAACAGCGACCATCGTACGATAACTTTCACTTTAAACTTTACTAGTAACGAACCAAATAGTAGCATCGAAAAAGTCCCTAATTTCAAGAAAGCAAACTTTCATAAACTTATAGCTATGTTTAAAGAAACTGACTGGAGCTTTTTAATTAACAATAACGACATAAATACATCTTGGAAGTTATTCGAAACCACTTACCTAAAAGCAGTGCAAGACTGCATACCATCGAAAATACGGCGTCCAGGCCATAATAATAAGCCCAAATGGTGGAATAAAGATATTTCAAACTGCCTGCTTGCTAAAAAATTTGCTAATGATAGATTAAAATCCTCACAAAATGACGAAGAACGGGTGAAATTTGTAGAGCTACGACGCAAAGCCAAAAAGTTAATTAAGCAAAGTAAAAAGACCCTAGAGTTACATATTGCGAATCAAAGTAAAACAAACCCGAAAGAATTCTATAGTTATATCAGAAAGAAAAAAGTAGTTACTTCAACTGTTGGACCGTTAGTCGATGAAAATGGAGAATACACCAAAGACGAAGTACAAATGAGTAATGCCCTCAATACCTTCTTTGCATCAGTTTTTACAACCGAAGACCTCAGTGATATCCCTACACCATCGCCGATTCAGATTGATAATTCAGATGTTCTAAGCAATATCACCGTTACAGAGAGAGAAGTATTGAATTGTTTAGATAAACTCAAGGTAAATAAAATGCCTGGACCTGATACAATCTCGCCTAGAGTTCTAAAGGAAGCTAAGGATGAGCTCTCCAAACCACTGACATTACTATTCAATAAATCCTTGCAGACTGGAACTATGCCTGATCAGTGGAAGATAGCCAACGTAACACCGATATTAAAAAAGGCAGCAAATCCCTACCCAGTAACTATCGTCCAATTAGCTTAACCTCAGTTGTATGTAAAATGCTAGAAACGGTCATAAGAGACAGACTCGTAAATCACTTAGAGGAAAATAACATACTTAAAGATACTCAACACGGCTTTCGTAAAAAACGTTCCTGTTTAACAAACCTCTTAGACTTCTTCCACGATATCCTCAACCTCTACGATGAGATTAAAGCTGTAGATATTATATACCTTGATTTTCAAAAGGCCTTTGACAAAGTTCCCCACAAACGTTTACTGCTAAAACTAAAAGTGCATGGAATACAAGACGGTGTGTTGAAATGGATAGAACATTGGCTCAGCGACAGAAAGCAAAGAGTAGTCATAAACGGTAAGGCATCTAAATGGACCAATGTAAGTAGCGGGGTACCCCAGGGATCGGTACTAGGACCAATTCTCTTTCTAATTTACATCAACGACATAGATGAGGGTCTCACCTGTACAATTTCAAAATTTGCTGACGATACAAAAATTGCAAATAGCGTACTCTCAAAAGATCAAGTTGACGATATGCAACACAATCTAGATAAATTGTCACATTGGGCCCAAATTTGGCAAATGAGTTTCAATGCGGATAAATGTAAAGTACTACATATCGGATACCTAAATGAGAAAGCAAACTATTCGATGAATGGCACTCAGCTTAAGAATGTAAAGAGAAACCGATCTGGGAGTAACAATATCGAGTAACCTAAAACCGAGTCAACAATGTTCAGAAGTTGTTAAGAAGGCAAACAAAATAATTGGCTTTATAGGCAGATCATTTGAGCATAAATCCAAAGACGTAATCCTAACCCTTTACAATTCCTTAGTCCGCCCTCTTCTGGAATACTGCGTTCAATGCTGGTGCCCTTATTACCAAAAAGACATAAACAAGCTAGAACGAGTTCAACGTAGAGTTACCAAAATGATACCTAGCCTAAAGAACAAACCATACGAAGAGCGTCTTAGAGAATTAAATCTATTTCCTTTAACCCAGCGCAGATTAAGAGGTGACTTAATTCAAGTGTTCAAAATCATCAAAGGCATCGACAATATGAACTGTAGTAAGTACTTCACTATCGACCAATCTAATTACATGCGGGGAAACGGTTGCAAAATTATTGGTAAATCTTTTAACTCACACGAATCTAAGAATTTCTTCTTCAATCGAGTTGTCAACTTGTGGAATGGGCTTCCCCGAGACGTTATAGACTGCAGCACCGTTGATTCATTTAAATTCCGCCTAGACAAATATCTCGCATCAAACCCGCGACTGACTGCGTTTGTAAATGAATAACTTTATTTTATCCTCCCTTCAGTTACTAACCCCTATGTCCCCTACTAACTTCCTAGTCCTGCCACGTTAGTGGCAGGGCAGTAGTTCCCTTTCCAATGTTCCCTTACCCACTCTAAACCACTGTTTGGACACTTGATCCTCAGTGTTTTGGAGGACAAGCAGCCTAGAAGGGTCACTAGATCTGTTGTTGCTTTATTTCCTTTGTACTTCCTTTGTACTATGTCCTCTGGTGCGATCATCCTCTTGCAATGTGAACAGTCCGCTGCTTACCTCACTGTCATAAATCCCTTGAATGATCTTGAAGGTTTCAATCATTTCGCCCCTTGATCTTCGGAATGCCAAGGTGGGTAGATTCGATTTCTGAAGCCTTTGGTAAATCTAGTTATACTACCCCCCACTACCCCTTCAAAACATGCCTTTTAGCGTGTTTTTGGATGGCTCAACAGACGCGGAAACTGAAAAAAAACATATTTTGATAAACATTAATCACCAACCAGATACAAGTTTTTCAGGTAATTTGTTGTTTTTTATTTTTTATTTGAAATACAGTGTTGTTTAATACCGAGGACCGTCGCATTTTAGTATTTTTAACATTAGCCTAACCTAACCGAAAATTAACCTGTCTGCGAAGGTCTAAACCCAGCTCACGTTCCCTGTTTATGGGTGCGCGACGGTCTAAACCCAGCTCACATTCCCTGTTTATGGGTTCGCGAAGGTTTGTAATACTTCAATGTATCTATTTCAAGTCAAATATACATTTCCGCGCATCATCAAACCATACTAAGTCTACTACTAATAATATTAATCCTCTCTGACTCATATGACGCGATCGCGTCATATGGAACTTATGCCATAAAACTCATATGACGCGATCGCGTAATATGAATTTATCTATATACTTATCTCTCTAATAAGTAAATGACGCGATTGAGCGTCATATGAGCTCAGTAAGTTAGGTAAGTTAGATGAAAATCTGTCGATTGGTGGCAACCCCAAGTTTCTCCGACTTCTAACGGTCCCGCAGTGTGGTTTTGACAGTTGTGGGGTACAGTGGCAATGATCCCGTGTCTCCCGCCTCCTCTCCAGTAAATTAACTATTTCTGTCTGAGGGGGTTAACCTATTAGTACCAACAGAATAGCGGCAAAATAGGGGTAGTATAACTGTAGATTTATCAAGCCTTTCGCTATGATAAATCTTTCAGTGATGGAACCAACTTCGTAGCTCTCCTCTGTACGTTCTCTAAGGCTGTAATGTCTTTTATTTTGTACGGGCATCATACTGAGTTTGCGTACTCCACAATGGGTCGTACCAGGGCTGCAAAGAGTGATCTGAAAATCGACTCATCCGAGCAAACAAAGACTCTCCTTATTAACCCTACTATTCTGTTCGCCTTATTGATTTTTTTCTGATATGTGTTTTTCAAAATTAATGAAAGTTCATTATCAATTACAACCCCAAGGTCTTTCTCATGTTCCACTGTCATTAAATTCTTCTATGCTATTGATGAACTCTGCTACCTCAGATCTACCAATCGTCATTGATATATACTTATCTGGGTGAAATTTAAGTAGCCATCTTTCCGACCATCTCTGTATTGCCCTGATATCCTCCTGAAGTTTCATGCAATCCTCTTCGTCAATGATTTTTCTAAAAATCTTTGTATCGTCAGCATAAAGCAAAACCTCACTGTTATTTACCACAGCCTCTGGCAGATCGTTTATGAACATTACAAAGAAAGGGGGCCAAGAACGGAGCCTTGAGGCACTCCGCTAGTTACTCCGATGTCTCCCCACCAACTACCACTCTCATCTTCCTGTCACTCAGGAATGACGTAATCCACTCCAAACATCTCGATCCAATGTTATATGTTTTCAATTTCTGTAATAATCTCCTATGCGGCACCTTGTTGAAAGCCTTCATAAAGTCGCAGTATGCGACATCCACTGCTTGACTCTCATCCAGGCTGTCGGTCCAATTATTCAGCACCTTTAACAATTGAAGTACCGTGGATCTACCTGATATGAACCCAAATTGGTTCATGCTGAATAGTTTATGCTGATTCATATGATCCGTGATCTTGTCTTTAATTGTAGACTCCATGACTTTACAAAGTATGCATGTAAGACTTACTGGTCTATAATTACCAGGGTCCCTCCTATCTCCCTTCTTAACGCCTTATGAGCGGGCCCGTAAGGAATTTCTACTACCCGCCAAACGGGGGGTTTTACCCTAAATGGCCTTGTTTCCGTGCTCTTTTTCATGCATAAACAAGAGCCAGAGCGTAATACAATTATGTAGCCCTGAAAGGGCGTTAATTCAGCTTTCCAATGACACCAGAGCCATCCTCCTACGACCACGCATTCTCTTGCAACGACCGTGCAAGACGAAGGAAAAATCCCTAAAATACGGTAATTTCTTGACATAATACCCTGTGTAGTGAGGGATGTGAGGGTGGATGTGTGTGGAGTAAACGTCAGTAGGCCCGCTGGACCCGTGGTGAACGGTCAGAGCCTGATCTACGCTCCGCCCACCGCTCGTCTCTCTCTCGGAGGCAATATTGCTCCAAAATTGCACACAGACTTAAGTCGGGCCCCGCCACATAGTCCAGGTTTTTAGATACGGACTTAAGTCGGGCCCCGATAGACAAGGGTTAAAGATTGCTGTGACATTGGCTTTCTTCCAGTCCCTTGGTACATGATGTTTGTTGAATGAAAGTTCAAACCAAATTTTGAGAGGAGTAGCTATTTGATCCATAGCTGTAAAGTCAGTGAAAGTAGGCTAGCCTAAAACTGATCGGATGCAGAAATACCCTGAGCCGATCAGGCCAAGTGGGATATCTCTATTGGTCTAACTGTTAAGGTGTCGCCTCACAACCCAAGGGTCGAGAGTTCGTGCCCCCTCCAGGGCTTGATATTTTCGGAAGGCTATTCCCGCATCTAACTAAGTTTAGGTGTGCTGGTAAAATTGTTCAGATGGTTGAGAGTAAGATCGGAGCTCCATAAATCCTCTTTCGGATATGGTGTGAAACCAATTCCTACAGGACAAGGAAGAGGATAGGAGAGAGCAGGGAGTGTTGTGGGATTCGCTGGGGTTGGCTTGTGGCGTTGCCAGCCGCCCAAGCGAGTTGCCAACTGGGCAAATTAGTAGGTGCGTGTGGTGCAACGCTCAGTGAAGTTGACTCACCATTCCCGTTCATCTCTCTGACGGATTCTCGGTCGATTCGGCTCAAGCTTGTTCCTCTCTGTTCATTCCTCTTTCTTCGGAGCTTTCGCTTCCCGGAAGGTGAAGTAGTGTAAAGTCAGTAAAAGTAGGCTAGCCTATAACAGATCGGATGCAGAAATACCCTGAGCCGACCAGGCCAAGTGGGATATCTCTATTGGTCTAATTGGTAAGGTGTCTGCCTCACAACCCAAGGGTCGAGAGTTCGTGCCCCCACCAGGGCTTGATATTTTCGGGAGGCTATTCCCGCATCTATCGAAGTTTAGGTGTGCTGGTAAAATTGTTCAGATGGTTGAGAGTAAGATCGGAGCTCCATAAATCCTCTTTCGTGTATGGTGTAAAAATCAATTCCTACATAGCCTCCTTGATTACTCGGGAATGAAAGCCATCGGGTCCTGGAGATTTATTTCTTTTTAAAGCTGAAATCTTGTTTCTAATAGTTTCTTCGCTCCATTCGAATTCCCCAAGTGGGGTACTTGTTTAATTCCAACTTCTGGTACATTGCCGTCAGGTTCTTCCGTGAAGACACTACAATAGAAATCAGACAAGACTTGAGGCTTTCTCCTTATCTCCCTTGGTCATTGTTGTCCTTCCTTCATCGGTATATAATTCTGGTATACTACCTGCACTCTTTGTCTTGGACTGCACATATTGCCAAAACAACTTTGGATTCTCCTTAGCATTCTTTGCGATATTACATTCTTGTGCCTTGGGTTCCTTCCGCGTAGCACTTCTAATTGATTGTTCGTCCTTCGGTATTCTTCTTGTACCTTCCTAAATTCTCCTACAATCCTTCCTCTTGTGTGGCTTTAATTTTCTTCAATCTATCCCATAATCTCCTCTTCCTTTTTATTTTAGTCCACAGTTGCCTGTTCACCGGATTTTTTTTGGATCTCTTCCTGTCCTGGTTTCCAAATAACTTTATCTTGGGTATGCATTCATCAACTGCCTCCATAAATTTACTTCTAAATCTTTCCCACACACAATGTATGTATATACTCAGGCGCATACCCCATAGCTGGTGGTGGCCGATTCGAGACAGAGCCCGGACAGAAAATACAAAATTAATCACACCCATCTAGGTCGCCCAAAAGACCCAGAGGTATAATCCTGTGTAGCAGGGAGACCTGTACATATATCTCAATAATTTCGTAATGTTACAATATATTTTTACATTTTACATCCATAAATAGTCCACTAATATACTAGGTTAGGTTAGGTTTTGGTTTGGTTTAAGATATTGTTCAATGTTTCTCAGTAAATAGGCATCTGAAAAACAGTTCTCCCCGCTACACAGGATCTTACCGACCAAGAGACCCAGACTCATTGGGGGTCCCCAGCAAAAGATTTCCAGTTCCCAGACCTCCCAGAGAGGTTCTGGTTTCAGCAGGCAGACACACAGTGAAGCCTTGCCACCACGAGCCCACCCACCTCGCGACCAGGCATGACCTTTCATATATACCGGCTCCCCGGGTCAGGTGCCTGACGGACTATTATCTAGTCCAACTGGCGCTCAACCCTCTCTCCCAAATGACCACGTTATCACTCACAAGCATTCTCCATTCATTCCTTTTGATTACCACTTCTCTTGCCCGATCTATAGTAATTTCTCTATCTTCAATGAAGATCTTCCTACCCCTCTACCTCCCCTTGTATCTGACTCACATATTCTCTCTGTAAGCCTTTTGTCTTCCATTCGCTCAACATGTCCATATCGGAACAGCACCCTTCTGTACACTCTGGGCAACAAGGGTTCCCACTGTCCCATTCTCTTGCGTATCTCTTCATTCCTTAATATGTCTCTACGAGTCACTCCACACATACTCCTTAAGCAGCTCATCTCCATCACATTCATCTTTCTTCTCTAATTTGCCTTTAGAGCCCGTGTCTCAGCCCCATACATCACTGTTGGTACAACTATCCCTTGATGCATTGCACTTTTAGCTTTCATTTAGAGATTTTGGGTAGAATGTAGAGTTCGGGCATACCGCCAGCCTTGTGTACACTACGCGGATCGGCGTCGGGACGCTTGCCATCAAGTTCCCGTCTATTTTGACTGCCTTTGGATACAAGAGTATGTTGAGGAAGGCTTTGCCCCCCTCACCCCCCCCCCCCCCCCCTCCATGACATATTGTCATCATCATATATATTGCCAGCAAGGGGCAATATCCCAAAAAATCGCGTCAAAATAGACGCAAAGTTAACCACGGCGATCGACAAATGTAAACATGATGGCGGCGGCGGTGGGGAGGGGGTGTCGGACGTTTGCAATCATGTTTCCGTCTATTTTGAATACCATTGGATAATATAATATGTTGAGGAGGGCTCTGCCCCCCCCTCACCCCCCCATGACATATTGTCATCATCATATATATTGCCAGTAGGGGGCAAATAATTGAAAAAAATCGCCGTCAAAATAGACGCGAAGTTAACCGAGGCGATCGGCCCATGTAAACAATGATGACCGTACGCCCGGAATCTATATCCACCCCGAGATTTCTCGCCTTCCACATACTTCCCATTGCTCTGAAAACTTTCCTTCCTTTAATACTCTGTTTACCTCCATTTCCATACCTGCATCCCTGCTTATCATTCCTCCTAGATAGTTAAAACACTCCACTTGTTCCAGTATTCCCCCATCCAGCCGCACATCTAGATTCACCCTACGAACACCTCTATTACACACCATCACTTTACTTTTATTTACATACACCCTCAGATTCCTCCTCCCACATACCACACAACTCTTTGACTACTCGCTGCAGTTTCTCCTCAGCATCCGCCACCAACGCTGTCATCAGCAAACAGCGACTGGTTCACCTCCCAATCTCTACCATTCTTTCCTACTAAACCCAATCCTCTACCCATAGTTTTCAAGTACCGCTCAACATTCTAATTTTTACCTCTCTCACCACACCATCTATATATATATATATATATTAAACAGCCACGGTGAAATTACACAACCCTGTTGCAGACAGGGGGTACCCTCAACCTATTATTGTATCCCATGGCCGGTAACAAAACAATGTTACCAACAGCTGGCCATGGGATACTTTTTGGTTTTAGGTAGTTTTCATCATTATACATTAGTTTAAATTAATTACAATCCCCGGAAAATATTATTTCTCCCATTATCCAGCAATCTTAAAACACTCAAATGTAAGTCATTTTCAGAGTAAATATACCATTTTTGTTTTGCCTTTGGATACAGAAGGGGTTGATGGGGAGCTTTGGCCCCCCTCACCCCACCTTAATTATTGAAATCGGCATCTATTTTGTCAGTAAGGGGCTTAACCCTTTCGCTGCGGGTAACGTTCTGGTACGTCCTGGCAATTTGCAGCAATTTCCTGGCTTTAAATGTCTGTAAATAACGTAAAAATCGAGTGTCAGTGGGCGGGAGCGTGAGGGGCCCACCTCTGACCCCCAGAGCAGCGAGCGGCTCACTGAGGTAGACTGTGTCTCGCGAGGGTTTCTCTCTGTCTCTCACAACAGTGTAGCCAAGCGAGCAAGTGCTAACAAATAGCGGGTTTCCCGCATTTCACTGGCACCGCTGCGGGTGAACCAGGCCACATACGAGGCCCGTTCTGGTCTCATTTTGAAGCTATTTTCGCCTAGTTTTCGGGCAGAATACAGTTAATTTAATGCAGATGCTTGATTTATTATTCAGGAGTGCCTGAATATGCCCTAAATATCCCAAAACACCCCGCAGAGAAAGGGTTAATAAGATTTTCACTGTCATCAATAGGGAGAAATATAGGTACTTTTTGTTTTGTTTTTACAGTACTTTATATAGTGCACATAATATGTATTTCCGGTGGTTGAAACAAACATTAATATAATCTTTGCAACTACCTTATTCTAGGTAAAAATTGAAGAGACCCCGGACAGCCTTTTTACTAGTTAATTTTTTTTTGTTTTTTTTAGTTTTATTTGATATTTGATATTTGTTGTTTAATACCGAGGACTGTCACATTTTAGTATTTCAACATTAGCCTAACCTAATCTAACCGAAAACTAACCGACGGTCTAAACCCAGCTCACGTTCCCTGTTTATGGGTGCGCGACGGTCTAAACCCAGCTCACGTTCCCTGTTTATGGGTACGCGATGGTCTAAACCCAGCTCACGTTCCCTGTTTATCGGTGAACAATCCAACAGTTTCTCGTATTTCACTTATAGTGAATTTGCGACGGTAATGGCATGTACACCAACATAGTATCGTCCATGAAACTTCTAGAACACTGATAATTATCGATGGGGCTCGTATCCGGGTTGTCTTCAATTTTAACCTTATTCTATAATAGCGTTGAAATATTGAGAAGTAATTAGTGGTAGTTTCGGTAATAAGTACCCAAATGGAAAATAAAACCGAAACTACCACTAATTTTCCCATGGTTTTTCTTTTTGGTTTTATGTAGTTTGCATCATTATACAGTAGTTGAAATTAGTTACAATCCCCAGAAAACTTGATTTCTCCCATTATCCAACGATCTTAAAGCACTCGGATGTAAGTCATTTTCAGAGTATATATACAATTTATTTTGCCTTTGGATACAGGATGGATTGAGGGGGGGATTTGCCCCCCCCCCCCCACCCATGATTTATTGAAATCAGCATCTATTTTAACTGTAGGGGGCTTACTAAGAGTTTCACTGCCGTCAATAGGGAGAGTTATAGGAAGATTTGTTTGCTTTTACAGTAATTTATATAGTGCAAATAAAATGTTTCTCCGGAGGTTGCAACACATTTTAATATGATCTTTGCAACATCCTTATTCTATACTAGCCTTCTAATATTGAGAAATAATTAGTGGTAGTTTCGGTAATAAGTACCACTATTCCAGTTTAGTGTTTGTTGTTCTAGTATTTTGTTGTTAATTTGAATGTTTAGTGCTTGTATTTGTTGTGTAGTGTCCTGTGTGAGAGGCGTTGGGGAGTGTTTTAGTGTGTAGAGTTGTCTGATGAGTTCATTAATTTCTGGTGTAAAATTGGGGTAGTCTCTTAGTTACCTCAAGGGATCTGTTTTTTGTATGAGTTTTGAATAATTGTATTGAAAGTGTACGGCATCATTGATGTTTGTTATAGGTGTACTGTTTAGAGGTTTAGAGCTGTTCTGTTTCAATTGTGAAAGCTTCCCAGCGGGCTCTTTTATAATTAGTGTATGTGTATCTGTGGCCTGCAGGAGTGATTTTGTTTTTTATGGTGATGATGACCGGGAGGTGGTCAGAAGGTTTTGACTACCCTCCAGGATGTCGTGGGGGCGAGGTTGGGGGAACAAAAGGTGATATCTGGTGATGAGGGGTGGTAGAGGGCTTGGTGGGGGATATGGGTATGTTGTGTTATTTAGGATGAAAAGGTTACCTGTTTGGTTGTTTATCACCAGCCCTCTGTTGTCTGTGTTGGGATTGTTAACATGCCAGGCCGATGACTTGGCGTTGTAGTTACCACCCAGGATGATGTTGGGGATGTTTGAAATGTGTTGTATTTGTGGGGTGTAGTGATTTGGTACTGTGGGGGACGTTTGGTGTGGGATGTATGTATTTATGATGGTTATGTGTTATTTGTCGCCAGTGCGTATTTTGATAGATTGCATTTCTGTAGTGGTGTCGTGAGGGGGGAGGAGGGATTTTGTATGTGCACTGGTATCAGAGAAGTGTATTGATGTGTGTACCAGGGTGATGAGTCCCCCGCCGCCGCCGACAGCCCGGTCTTGTCTAATGGTAATGTAGTTATGAAATGAGGGTGTTTTTCGTGTTCTGTATGTTTCTTGTAAGATGGCAATGTGTACATTGTGTTTGATGAAGTGTGAGCTATAGTTTTTTGGTGTTTATGCCATCTATGTTTAATTGACAAATATTGATATGTGTACGGTGTGTGTTAGGTGCTGCTGCACGGGGGTGGGGTGGGGGTGAGGGTGGGGTAGGAGTGTTGGGTGAAGGATGTGGTGGTGGGAGTGGGGTTCGAGGTAAAGGTGGTGGGGGGTTGGGTTGGTTAGGATCGGGTGGATTGGGAAAGAGGGAGTGGGATGGGTTGGAAGGAGTAGGTGTGGAGGGGATGGGGTTTGGGGAAGGGTGTAGGGAACATGAGGAACAGGTCCAAGTGTTTGTGTAGTGTCTCATGGAGGCAAGTGTTGTGCATGTGAAGTGGGTTCAGTTCCTGCAGAAATTGCAGTGAACTAAACCCTTAGTCTGTCGGCTCGAAGTGATTGGATTAGAGCATGCCTGAGTCTGACCTATGTATTTGTGAGTGGGTCCAGGGTTGCTCTCTGTCTCCGGCTAGAAGGAGTCTTTGAGAAAATTTATAACTGCCGAAGGAAGATTTCTCATTGTGGAATAAAATGTGGTATTGTGTGTGTTGTGTAGAGATATGTTGTACTTGCTCGGGTGACCGAAGCCACTCCCAGGATCTCGTGCCCCCGGGAGGGGGGCAGGGGGATGTTGTGGTGGTTTGGCCCCCGTCGCTGCTCCTCTTGCGACTTGCAGCTCTGGGGGGTGGTCCCACGACGCAGACGCCGCCACACCAGGACCACATCCCTAATTTGTTAGGTTAGGTTAATGACAAAATATGGTTTTCGGGGGACATGATTTAACATTGCTAAATAATGGGTAAACATTTATTTGCAGAAGGAAGTACACCTTAATACACACTAATCAATTAAGGAACCGATGAAAAAAAGGGATAATAATAAAACAAAAAAACATATAAGTGACCTAAAATACAAATTGACCTGTTTTCCTAGTACCTAGTACATGAGATGAAAAGACTGATCTCTACCTACCAGCTGGTAAGTGTTCCTAGTATCTAGTTAATTTCATACCTACTGCCTGATCCCATGTCATTAACCTAACCAAACAAATTGACCATTGGATAGAAGACTAACCCTCACCTAACACCAAGTATGAAAAGCAAGATAGACCATTGCTGAATTCTCTATACTCGCCATGCATTTAGTCCAGTCCTGTATCTTGTCTGCAGGTCTCCATATGGATTCTTCAAATCACCTCGGTTCAAGTTCATCCCATTCCTTGTTCGGACACCAGGATCCAGACGCCTTGCATCCTGACGGCCATAATCCACCCACTCCTCACCGAGAAAACGGAGGCCGAACATCCCGCCCAGAGAGCCGAGGCCGAATTCCCCACCGAGGAAGCCGAGGCCGAACACCCCGCCGAGAAAGCCGAGGCCGAACACCCCGCCGAGAAAGCCGAGGCCGAACTCCTCGCCGAGAGAGCCGAGGCCGAACTCCTCGCCGAGAGAGCCGAGGCCGAACTCCTCGCCGAGAGAGCCGAGGCCGAACTCCTCGCCGAGAGAGCCGAGGCCGAACTCCTCGCCGAGAGAGCCGAGGCCGAACTCCTCGCCGAGAGAGCCGAGGCCGAACTCCTCGCCGAGAGAGCCGAGGCCGAACTCCTCGCCGAGAAAGTAGTGGCCGAACTCCACGTCAAGGAAGTCCAGCCAGATCCTCTGGCCAATCAAGTCAAGAACGATCCTCTGGCCAATCAAGTCAAGAAAGATCCTCTGGCCAATCAAGTCAAGAACAATCCTCTGGCCAATCAAGTCGAGAAAGATCCTCTGGCCAATCAAGTCGAGAATGATCCTCTGGCCAATCAAGTTAAGAAAGATCCTCTGGCCAATCAAGTTAAGAAAGATCCTCTGGCCAAACAAGTCAAGAGATATCCTCTGGCCAATCAAGTCAAGAGAGATCCTCTGGCCAATCAAGTCAAGAGAGATCCTCTGGTCAATCAAGTCAAGAAAGATCCTCTGGCCAATCAAGTCAAGAAAGATCCTCTGGCCAATCAAGTCAAGAACGATCCTCTGGCCAATCAAGTCAACAGAGATCCTCTGGCCAATCAAGTCAAGAAAGATCCTCTGGCCAATCAAGTCAAGAAAGATCCTCTGGCCAATCAAGTCAAGAAAGATCCTCTGGCCTATCAAGTCAAGAGAGATCCTCTGGCCAATCAAGTCAAGAAAGATCCTCTGGCCAATCAAGTCAAGAACGATCCTCTGGCCAATCAAGTCAACAGAGATCCTCTGGCCAATCAAGTCAAGAGAGATCCTCTGGCCAATCAAGTCAAGAGAGATCCTCTGGCCAATCAAGTCAAGAAAGATCCTCTGGCCAATCAAGTCAAGAGAGATCCTCTGGCCAATCAAGTCAAGAAAGATCCTCTGGCCAATCAAGTCGAGAACGATCCTCTGGCAAATCAAGTCAAGAAAGATCCTCTGGCCAATCAAGTCGAGAAAGATCCCCTGGCCAATCAAGCCGAGAAAGATCATCTGGCCAATCAAGTCAAGAAAGATCCTCTGGCCAATCAAGTCAAGAAAGATCCTCTGGCCAATCAAGTCAAGAACGATCCTCTGGCCAATCAAGTCGAGAAAGATCCTCTGGCCAATCAAGTCGAGAACGATCCTCTGGCAAATCAAGTCAAGAAAGATCCTCTGGCCAATCAAGTCAAGAAAGATCCTCTGGCCAATCAAGTCAAGAGAGATCCTCTGGCCAATCAAGTCAAGAGAGATCCTCTGGCCAATCAAGTCAAGAAAGATCCTCTGGCCAATCAAGTCAAGAGAGATCCTCTGGCCAATCAAGTCAAGAGAGATCCTCTGGCCAATCAAGTCAAGAAAGTTCCTCTGGCCAATCAAGTCGAGGACGATCCTCTGGCCAATCAAGTATAGAGAACGATCCTCTGGCCAATCAAGTCAAGAAAGATCCTCTGGCCAATCAAGTCTAGAAAGATCCTCTGGCCAATCAAGTCAAGAAAGATCCTCTGGCCAATCAAGTCGAGAAAGATCCTCTGGCCAATCAAGTTAAGGACGATCCACTAGCCAATCATGTCAAGAACGATCTTCTGGCCAATCAAGTCGAGAACGATCCTCTGGCCAATCAAGTCGAGAAAGATCCTCTGGCCAATCAAGTCGAGAAAGATCCTCTGGCCAATCAAGTCGAGAACGATCCTCTGGCCAATCAAGTCGAGAACGATCCTCTGGCCAATCAAGTCGAGAACGATCCTCTGGCCAATCAAGTCGAGAACGATCCTCTGGCCAATCAAGTCGAGAACGATCCTCTGGCCAATCAAGTCGAGAACGATCCTCTGGCCAATCAAGTCGAGAACGATCCTCTGGCCAATCAAGTCGAGAACGATCCTCTGGCCAATCAAGTCGAGAACGATCCTCTGGCCAATCAAGTCGAGAACGATCCTCTGGCCAATCAAGTCGAGAACGATCCTCTGGCCAATCAAGTCGAGAATGATCCTCTGGCCAATCAAGTCGAGAATGATCCTCTGGCCAATCAAGTCGAGAATGATCCTCTGGCCAATCAAGTCGAGAACGATCCTCTGGCCAATCAAGTCGAGAACGATCCTCTGGCCAATCAAGTCGAGAACGATCCTCTGGCCAATCAAGTCGAGAACGATCCTCTGGCCAATCAAGTCGAGAACGATCCTCTGGCCAATCAAGTCGAGAACGATCCTCTGGCCAATCAAGTCGAGAACGATCCTCTGGCCAATCAAGTCGAGAACGATCCTCTGGCCAATCAAGTCGAGAACGATCCTCTGGCCAATCAAGTCGAGAACGATCCTCTGGCCAATCAAGTCGAGAACGATCCTCTGGCCAATCAAGTCGAGAACGATCCTCTGGCCAATCAAGTCGAGAACGATCCTCTGGCCAATCAAGTCGAGAACGATCCTCTGGCCAATCAAGTCGAGAACGATCCTCTGGCCAATCAAGTCGAGAACGATCCTCTGGCCAATCAAGTCGAGAACGATCCTCTGGCCAATCAAGTCGAGAACGATCCTCTGGCCAATCAAGTCGAGAACGATCCTCTGACCAATCAAGTCGAGAACGAGCCTCTGGCCAATCAAGTCGAGAACGAGCCTCTGGCCAATCAAGTCGAGAACGAGCCTCTGGCCAATCAAGTCGAGAACGAGCCTCTGGCCAATCAAGTCGAGAACGAGCCTCTGGCCAATCAAGTCGAGAACGAGCCTCTGGCCAATCAAGTCGAGAACGAGCCTCTGGCCAATCAAGTCGAGAACTAGCCTCTGGCCAATCAAGTCGAGAACGAGCCTCTGGCCAATCAAGTCGAGAACGATCCTCTGGCCAATCAAGTCGAGAACGATCCTCTGGCCAATCAAGTCGAGAACGATCCTCTGGCCAATCAAGTCGGGAACGATCCTCTGGCCAATCAAGTCCAGAACGATCCTTTGGCCAATCAAGTCGAGAACGATCCTCTGGCCAATCAAGTCGAGAACGATCCTCTGGCCAATCAAGTCGGGAACGATCCTCTGGCCAATCAAGTCCAGAACGATCCTTTGGCCAATCAGGTCCAAGCCAACTCGTTCCACATGCATCGATTCTAACCAGTATCAATCCCAATCTTATTCAACCATTTTCCTTTTCACAACACAGCATTAGTCAGACTCAAAGCTCTTCACAGTACTCCTCCAGTCAGCCTCAATTTCGTAATAGTCTCGCCAACCCTTTCCAAACCTCTGAACACCTCAACTGTCCCTCCCAAACTACCCAGTGAGAACCTTCCCTTTCTTCTACCTCACTGTCTGCAACTTTTTCTCCTTCCTGCGAAATACCAACTAGTAGTTTTCAAAATGTGAGTATTGGTCAACAATCTCTGCAACAAATACATCCATCTCCGCCAAGCACTAATCTTCCACTAAATCAAAGTTTGAGTTCTAGTTGTGAAACTTTATCAGACCTAATACCAGAGAACACTCAATCTATTTTTGGATGATTATTTGAAGGTTGCATGCCTTCAAGTGGAAGTTATATTGAACAGGAAAGTCCACGTTTAGCTAAGGAAACCCTCGATTCATCTTTGCTTTTAATAGAGAATCAGTTGAGTGAATTTGCTAACTTTTATGACCAAGGAAGCACCATTTCACTATCCAAATCGGATGAACCGCTCACAACACATTTAGCATTTACAGCAAGTTATACAACTATCGAATCACAATGCCAACTGTTGAAGTTAAAGATTCCATTGCAAATGGTAGTGTCTCTACTTGGTCTCCGTAAATACTCTGTACCACCATGTAATGTTGATTCTTCCCAGACAGTAATGGGTTATCTCCAATTACTTACTAAATCTGACAGGACCTATGAAATGAAAGTTGAGGGCCAAATCAAGCGTCCAACATCTCCAAAAGAGACTGCAGAATTTCTAGCAGTGGGTAAAGAATTTTTAAACCAAACTCCTAACTCTAAACAGGGAGAAAATTATCCAGCACAAACTCAAACCTTTCCAGCTGGGACCCATGCAGTTTCAACACTTCCTGTGCAGACCCACTCCCTTCCTCCGAACTTGCACAGTACCTGCACAGACTCTAACACATATTGCACAGACCCATGCCCTTCTTGCACAGATTTCCGGTCTTCATAATACAGACAGCCACACCTGCACAGACCCAGGAAAAGAGGAATATCTACTCCTAGTTAAGGAAACACTTGATTCAACCTTGGTGTCCATAGAGAATCAATTGAGCAAACTTGCTAACTTTTATGACCAAGGAAGTACAATTTCGCTATCCAAATCGGATGACCTGCTCACATCATACTTAGAATTAACAGCAAGTTATACAGCCATAGAATCACAAAGTCAACTATTGAAGTTAATGATTCCATTACCAATGGTAGTGTCTCTACTTGGTGTACGTAATTATTCTGTACCACAATCACGTAATATTGATGCTTCCTGGACAGTAACGGGGTATCTACAATTACTTACTAAATCTGACAGGAACTTTGAAATGAAAGTCGAGGGCCAAATCAAGCGTCCACCATCTCCAGAAGAGCTTGAAGCATTTTTAGCAATGGGTCAAGAATTGGTAGACCATTTAAACTCCACACAAGAAACATTTTCCAGAACAAACTCTCTCTCTTCCAGCACAGATCCCCTCTCTTCCAGCACAGACCCCCTCTCTTCCTACACAGAGAGACATGCCTTCATTTGGTCAAGTGCCAACAGCTTCAACATCTACGGAGCATACCAGAGCCAGGCCAAATCCATCAACGGAGCATATCGGAGCCAGGCCAAAGACACCTACAGAGCATACCGGAGCCAGGCCAAAGACATCTACGGAGTATACCGGAGTCAGGTCAAAGACAAATCAAGGAAAAATTATTCTTAACCCCACATTAGGACCAGCCGAAGCCAGCCCCATACCAGCCAATACCAGTCCTGGGGATTTGACATTGCCCACACTATGTACATCAGAACAAGGCAGTCTGGTTGAAACAGATTCCGTATCTACAAACCGTACCAGATACATGGTAACAGCTTACCCAGTTAGTAATGAACCTGCATTAAAAATAAAGAATGCCCTTTCCAGTTCCTCAGGAACTGTTGCCATTATCAGTCCAGTGCCTCCACTTGCCAGTCCAGTACAAGCGATACATTCAGTACAACCTCAAGCATCCCAACCACAACCCCAAGTCAGTCTTGGAGCCTCAATATCTGTCGTAGAACCCCAAAACAGTCTCGAAATGTCGACATCTGAAGCAAGGAACCAAGTCAGTCTCGGAACCTTTACTTTTGCAGCACAACGTCAAACTAGTCCTATAATACCGACAATTGTAGTTAAACCTTCATCCCAATCCTCAAGTCAAGGGTCCCCATCAACACCTAAAGTCTTTCCCACAAGCTCTCCAACTCAAATGCCAGCCAGAAGTCCAATAATGGTATCTCACGTACAGGCACTCACTCTTCCGGCGCCATCACCAATCACTCCTGTGGCGCCATCATCCCTTACTCCTCTGGCACCATCACCAATCACTCTTCTGGCACCATCACCCCTCACTCCTCCGGCACCATCACCACCCCTCACTCCTCAGGCGCCATCACGACTCGCTCTTCCGGCGCCATCACTACTCAGACTCGCTCTTCTGGCACCATCACGATTAGCTCTTCCGGCGCCATCACGACTCCCTCCTCAGGCGCCATCATACCTCACTCCTTGGGCACTATCATACATTGCTCCTTTGGTACCATTATACATCAGTCCTTTGGCACCATCACTCATCACTCCTTCGGTGTCATCATACATCAGCCCTTTGGCACCATCACTCATTAGCCCTTCGGTGCCATCACACATCAGTCCTTCGGTGCCATCACACATCAGTCCTTCAGTGCCATCACACATCAGTCCTTCAGTGCCATCACACATCAGTCCTTCAGTGACATCACACATCAGTCCTTCAGTGCCATCACACATCAGTCCTTCAGTGCCATCACACATCCGTCCTTCAGTGCCATCACACATCCGTCCTTCAGTCCCATCACACATCCGTCCTTCAGTGCCATCACACATCCGTCCTTCAGTGCCATCACACATCCGTCCTTCAGTGTCATCACACATCCGTCCTTCAATGCCATCACACATCAGTCCTTCAGTGCCATCACACATCAGTCCTTCAGTGCCATCACACATCCGTCCTTCAGTGCCATCACACATCAGTCCTTCAGTGCCATCACAAATCCGTCCTTCAGTGCCATCACACATCAGTCCTTCAGTGCCATCACACATCAGTCCTTCAGTGCCATCACACATCAGTCCTTCAGTGCCATCACACATCAGTCCTTCAGGGCCATCACACATCCCGTCCATTAAGTCAGTGCCATCACACATCCGTCCTTCAGGGCCATCACACATCCGTCCTTCAGGGCCATCACACATCCGTCCTTCAGGGCCATCACACATCCGTCCTTTAGTGCCATCCTACATCAGTCCTTCAGTGCCATCACACATCTGCCCTTCGCAGCCATCATGTTCGGTCTCTTCCAAAAGCCCTACAGTTCGATGCAAACCCGGATCATCTACTCCATGAGTGCGACTCAGTACAACAGATATAACTGATCAGGTCCCTCGAAAGACAGCACGAAGGTCACTGAGCACAGAGTTAATTACTAGTCCAGCGGATCCTAATCCTTAAGATAACGCGAACCTCCGGAACGAAACCCGAACGAGGACCTCTCGAGCCACTCCGCAGTCATTGGGAATTGGTAGGAGTTTGCTTGTTCCCCGTAACTACGACAAGAACGATGGCAGTGATTGTGATGATGCCACTGATCAGGAAACTAGGAAGAGTAGGTGATATTCTAGGAGTTTGTCTGTTCCTCATAATAACAACAATAATTAACAACAATAACAATGGCAGCGTCCGTGATAATGGCAGTGATCAGGAGGGAGTCCAGGATGGAGGGGTCTTGATCTTGATTGTTGATTGTAGGGCTGTGTGGGCAGGCCCACTTAACCCTGCCACAGACCAACACAGGCAGGTAATCACAGTCGGCCGAGACGACCGGTACGCCGCAGGAAGACCTTCGTGTGCTGGAGCACCCGGTCACGGAGGGCCGGATCCAGCCCACGGCCCCCCAGCAGGACGGGGAGGGTAAAGTTAGTGACTCCAAGGGAGTGGAAGCTGCAGCAGAGGAGGGTCCTATGGGAATAAAAGCGAGGGCAGTGAAGAAGGAAGTGCTCTACCGTTTCATCCACCATCCGGCACCACGGGCAGAAAGGGTCGGGTACCAGCCGAAGACGGAAGAGGTGAGAGGCCAGTCCAACATGGCCTGTGCGGAGACAGACCAGGCAGGATGGAGGAGATCCAGAAATCCACCCCATTTAACCCCTTCTTTACCGGCTACATCTTTTTCACTTTATTTTGGCTACTATTAGACGATTTTATTCAGCTTTGGAAGGAAGTCTACCACTTAAAAACTACAGACTATCACAATTAATCCTTTTAGCTACCATACATCCTCCCTAAGCTACATAAAATCGTCTAAATGTAGCTGAAATCAAATACAAAAGACGTCACCGGTACAGAAGGGGTTAATGATGTAAAACTTTCATGTTGCTTTTTATCAATTTGGTGAGGGTAGTTTTAATATGACCTGCAAGCTATAAAGCAGATTTGACGAGGATACAAATATTTATTCCAAACTTACTATGTTTAGTGATTTAAGTAGTTTTAATGTTAACTTTATATTTAGCACTGACAAATGGCTATTATTTTCGGATCTGTACGTCATTAATATGCTAATTTGGAGTAAACAAAACTTTTATATGTAAGCGAGGATAATAGTTTTAATCTATTTTATTCTATGTTTACTTTGACCTAGCCTGGTGTGACGCCTACCAGCGTTGGCAGAATCGCCTCCCGTTAGCCACTAGCGCTTGCCAGGGCAGTGAAATGGGCTACAGTTATCAGAGAGTGTTGTTCTTTCTTTCATAGTACTTGCATTGTTACAGACAGTCCAGTGGTGGTCTATATTTTCGTCTGTGACAACGGGAAGTATTTTATATCATGAGTAGAATATAAGATGCATTGTAGTGTAAAGTTGAGAGAGAGAGCGAGCGGGCAGTGTGGGGGTAGTGAGTGTTGCTTCCCTCCTCCCTCCTCCCTCCCGGAGGAGTTTTTCCCGCCCGCGCGGGCTTTCTTTCGCCTCTGATTGGCTGGTGGTTCTTGGCGCGTCCTAGGGGCCTGCTGCCTTGTGACGTATCGGCCTGTGATTGGCCGACCACCATGCTTTTGTGGGATCCTGAGGGTCCCGAGGAGCTACCCTCCTCAGGACAGGCTTGGCGTGCATGCTTCTAACATCCCTTTACATACTCTCTCCCGATCACCCCCTTTACCACTATCTCTCTCTCTCTGACCTTCTTTTCCATTGCTCCTCAGCTTTATTCAATTACTTATCCCCTTGGGTTCTGCATACGGTTTCCATAGCCGGCCCATTGTATTGCATGCGCCGTCCTCTGAGATATTTACATGTACTTAGAATAGGTTTGAGGGTTCTTAGTTAGTAGAGGTTAAGAACTTGGTGTGTGTCTCCATTATTGATTTAGTGGTCTGCTGTTTGATTTAATGCTAGACTGGGATAAGGTAACTGTAGTCGTCGTCACCGATGTGTGTATGGTTTGCTTATACCTACACGACTTCGACCGGTACTGTGGTAGCCTGTATTGTCTTTTCGCTTGCGTTCTTTACGAGTGCAGCATTGTGTTGACTGAGGGCATTGGCCTGTTCCAGTTCCACACTTTGCTGCCTCTTTGCTTATCTTTTGAGGGTCGCCAGGATAGAACCAGATACTTGTGATCTGGATCTATCAAGAGAGCACCCCAGTCAATTAACGTAACGTAAAGGATGCAGTCTTAAGGACATCGCTAGGCTACGAGCCTGTCTTGCTCAACCACAGTTCCTTACCTAGAGTATTCCAGCTAGACATTATTAATTGAGTAGACACTTGTTAGTATTTAACATAAGCTCTTTGATATGTACGCATTATTATTCACAGCATTTATGAGTCTAGGTTGTTTTTGAGTTGCACAACCATAGCAGACTGTTTCGTTGATGAGGAAGTAATTCTTTTAGTGTCAAGCATTACTGCCGTTGCGCATTTATAATATTCTCGTGTCAGTTAACATTATATGTCCTATCTTTTAGTGTATTCAGTCTACACGTGTGGTGTCCTGCCTCCTGCCTTTCTATAATTTAAGATACGAGCATCTTATGAGCATCAGACTTTCTTCAGAAGTTTCCAGGTCTATGCTGTAGGACTATACTTCACTTTCTTTCAGATAGGAGTGAAGAGTTTATTGTTATTTAGAGTAACAATATTGAAGCATCTTTTTATTGTATTAAATCTTGCAATGATTTGATTGATCTTTCCATACCTTCCCTTTTATGCATTTTAACGTAACTTGCATCTTGTTTGTTATCAGGCTATACCAGTGTGGGTTAGCCTGAAGTAGAGTACATTTATGCCCAGTTAAGGATGCCCCATTATCGCAGATTAACTCTGGAGGGTATAGGTGTTTTTGTTCGCCGGCATATAAGTTCAAGGGTTTGGATCAAGCGTACCGTTGTTGCATAGTGCCATATTACTAGTCCAATCATTAAGTGCCCTTGTTTTATTCGTAGCCCCGGTCGTAACAAATGGCGACCTTGCCTAGTATCTTATCTTATGAGCAAGTCGTCATAACAAATGGCGACCTTGCCTAGTATCTTATTTTAGTAGAAACCGGGATCCATTTGTTGATTATTGCAGTAATAACAAATAGTGCCCTTGCCTGGTATCTAAGGAAGAACTGCAGGATTGTTGGACATTTGTTTTTTGAGGAATCTTTTGGACATTTTTTTTTGGGCAACGTAGTATAGCACTTAAGTTGTCTTCGAGCATTTTTTTTGAGTGAATAGTGCTACATGAGAATTTTGGTACTTTTTTTTTTATAAACTTTGAGAATTTTCGGTGGACACTATGTCGAACGACGGATCAATGTACAGTGAGGACACAGTATGGGAAGCAGACTCTGAGGTGCAGCAGCGGGGTTTGTTAGAAGGCATTAGAGTAATAACTAGTGAGGAGGATGCACGGAAGTTTCTAGAGATGCCTATTATTGCTAACCGGGTGTCGGGGATTGAGCGGTATGGTCTCCAGTGTTCGGCCACGGTCATGGGGCATGTGGGCACTAGCAGCATGTCGAGAGGTGACCTGGTGGCCTGGGTGCTCGGCGGGGTGCGTGGGGCTTCGGGTGGAGCGGGAGCTGGGGCACCTTCGGCCCAGCCCCCATTCCACTCGACTCCTACCATGGCGCCCCCTCGGGCTCCGGAGCCGGGTACTTTCCCGCAGGCCGATAGTCACTGGCAGCGTGGTTTGTCACTGGGTGGGTCTCCAATTGTTGCATCTCCTCCTCCTCAAGGTTTTTTACTGCAGATATGATCTTCCAGCTTGAGATGGCTAAGATGAAGCAGCAGCAGGAATCTGAGCTTGAGATGGCTAAGATTCAGGCTGAGCAACGAAAGTATGAGGCTGAGCTTAGGATTCAGGCTGATGAGAGAAAGGCCATACGTGAGGCTGAGCTTCAGGTTGAGGCTACGAAGTACTGTGCAGACATAGAGCTTGAGAAGTCTCGGGTGGAGTCGACAGGGCAGCGTCTCGGTGCTGGGAATCGAGTTCTTGATCAGTCTTTATCGCACCTTCTTAAGTTAGTCCCTGTATTTGACGAGTCGGGTGTCACCGAGTTTTTCCTGCGTTTTGAGAAGAAGTGCCGGGAGCACCAATGGTCTGAGGTTAAGTGGGCAGCCCTTGTTTCCTCTTGGTTGGTTGGCAAAGGACTCAAGGCATATGATGCGTTGCCCTTGGAGTCTTGCGTCGATTATGAGGTACTGAAGGAAGCTGTTCTGCGGGCGTACGAGTTACAACCAGAGACATATAGGTTGAAGTTCCGGGGTGTTACGAAGGGTCGTGAGTGCACTTTTCTAGAACATGCCCGGGAACTGTCTGATGCATTGAGAAATTGGCTGAGGTCAGAGAAGGTGACTATGTTCGAGGAGCTTGAGCAGTTAGTCCTTCTAGAGCAATTTTTCAAGTGCACAGGCGGCGACCTGACTTTGAACCTCCATAAGAAACAGCCTAAAACTCTACAGAAGGCAGCTGAGATGGCTGACCTGAGAATGTCGCTGATTCGTGGGTGCGGGTCTGCACAACGGACCGATGCAGTTAACAAGGGGCGCAACACTCCACCCCCCCGAGTCAGTAACATAACAGTTAATAAGGAGAGTAAGAGCAATGATACCAATTTTGATCACAAACCTAAAACCGTCGCGTTTAAGAGAGGTCAGTGCCCTTCCCAACCTCAGGGGAAGTCCAAGGGTGAAGCAGAGTGTTTTCATTGTCACAAGAAGGGGCATTTTGCACGATCCTGTCCTAGCAAGCTACCTACAGCAGTCGTGTCTTTGGCTCGCAACATTGGAGTGTCTTTGAAGTCGTCTGCGTTTGCCCGGGGTAAATGGTCAGAGGCTGGAGCACAGCCAGTGAAGAAGTGTCCGGAAGGTTTGACACCTGTCCACGATATTTTTTGTGACCATAGAGGGCGCGGCTGCGTGAGTTGGGCTGGTTGCAAACATGGAGTAGAATTTTTGCGTGATACGGATGCTTCCCGGACATTGATGAAAAACTTTACAGGCAAACCTATAAACGCGGCACGGGTAGTTGTGGTGCAGGGTATCAATGCTACACGGTCATACCCGTTGGTCCGAGTGGAGCTGGAGGTAGAAGGTGTGACACGAGAGTTGGATGTCTGAATCGTGGAGAACTGCCAGTAGAGGGCGTCGACCTTCTTCTCGGCAACGACTTTGCGGTACCTGCTTCTGAGGTTCGACCCTTAGTCGGTGCCGAGAGGGCGGCCGACGTGAGTAGGGAGGGGCAGGAGTTGGTCGAGAGGTGTCAACCACAGCAGAGGGCGTGTGTTGTCACCTGATCTCGTGCATCTAAAGTGTCACAGCCTATTCCTCAGTCTCTAGACCAGCGGAGGAACGGTCGGAAGGAGCAAGCTAAAGTTGGGAGTTTTGCGAGTTTTGCTCCAGCGGCTCTCCTTAGCGACTTAGTACTTGACCCAGAGGTGAGCTCTGGAGTGGCCCCAGAACCTGTCACCCCTAGTGACATGGTTGGGTGTGATGGCACTCCGCGACTTAGTAGTTCCCAGGTGGAGGAGAGTTGTGGGAACGGGGCTATCGAACACGAGGACGGGGAAATATGTCATGTGAACCTGTTGGAGGAGTTTGTGAGGCAACCACCTGAGCAGCCTACTGTCCCTGCGTTGGTCTGCAGCGGCCAAGGTGGAGGCGGAGAGGGGGGCAGTAGGGCACAGGTGGAGGAGAGTTGGGATTGTCATGTCTCGGCGGAGCAGCGGGCGGGGGACACGAGTCTGGTGGCTGTGGAAGCGCTAGAGCACCTGCATGAGCAGCAGTGTGCAGCGCTCCAGCACCAGCTTGGTTCATACCCCACTGGTCGTACCGAACACCCGAGCCTCACAACTCAGGCGGTGCAAGATGTTCCGCGGGCAGGTCACTTCAATGTTTATAGACTGTTAGCCTCATTGTTTCGGTGGTTCAAGGTGGGCGACATGGCTTTGGCATGGTTGCCAGGTCAGGGTCGACCCATGGCTGCCAAGGGTGGTGGTCAGAAGGAGGACATTGAGCAGATTGGTGAGGTTGGCTGTGGAGTGGATGTGCCCGGTCGTCGCATAGCCTCCCGATGCTGCTCTAGTCGAATGCAACAGCCCTACCATAGGCCGACTGTATCTGGCCATGTCGCTGAAGGCGGTGATACAGCGCAGGAAGATATAGTCGTAAGGAATGCGGGGGTGCGCATGTACGGTATCGGCGGGGAAGCCTTAGCAATTATGAACTATGGGAGTGACTGCACAGGTGGTACTGATTGTCCCTCTCATGACCTGGCTGTTCTAGGGACGAAGGTGGAGAAGGAGGGAGACTATAGTTTAGAAGCTACGGTCTCGATTGGGTTGTGGGAGGGCACTAGGCATGTTGTTCTGCGAGATAAGTTGTTTACTAGGCTGTGGCAGTACATCCGCATGTTTGTTGCTTCTCCAGGCCTGATGTACGGAGTAGAATCCGACGTGGAGGCTGGAGACAGTGCAAGGCTCAAGTTAATTCCCTACCGTATAAATCCTGCTCGACAGCCTGTGAAAACAGAGCTAGACGACATGTGGAAAAAGGGTCTGAGGGATAAAGGATATCGTGAGTGGTCGTTGCCAGTGAGTTTGCAACCGGAGTTGAGTGGCAAGATCCGTGTGTATGGTGATTGCAAGAGTGTGGAAGCATTATCCCTGACAGACACCTATCCATTACCCAAGGGTCTGAGGGATAAGGGATATCGTGAGTGGTCGTTGCCAGTGAGTTTGCAACCTGAGTTGAGTGGCAAGATCAGTGTGTATGGTGATTGCAAGAGTGTGGAAGCATTATCCCTGACAGACGCCTATCCATTACCTAGAGTTGACGACACCATAGACCGCATCGGGGCTGCCTCGCTCATCACGAAGGTAGAACTAGTGAAAGGTTATTGGCAGGCCCCGTTGCCGGAAAGAGCGAAGAGAAGTGCCAGTCTTGTGATGAACTGGGCAGTTTATCAGTGTCGGGTGTTGTTTTGCTGCCGGAACACAAGTTTGATGTGTGGCATGCTAAGGGCACTGATAATGTTTTGGCTGATTGTTTGTCACGGGAGGGTTTGTTTGCAGGAGAATCCTCGCCGTTCAGTCAGTGTGTGTTGAGAGTGGAGAAAAATCAGGCTTGCCCCTGTAGAGCAGCCGTCAAAAACAACATTAAAATTAAATAAAAAAAATCACATAAAAACTCTTTCTTTTTTATAGTTAATTGTAAGTTGCCAATGTTATAGCTAAAGTCCTAAGTAGAACCTGTCTTTCACTTAGTTGGCTGGGCTCTATGAAGCTCGCTCAGGGAGTATAGCAGGCTAAAATCATACTATTATGTTTGGGAGGGGATATAAGATTTTATTTATGCTAAAATGTTGTTTTATTAATGATTGAGCCTTGCATTTCATTTCTGGTGGAGTGGCTGGTTGTGGCGGGTCTTGTCGGCATTCTGCCTTGTCAGATATGGTGCTCGCCTAATGTTGAGCGTCCCATATCTTGGGCAGGGTGTGACGCCTACCAGCGTTGGCAGAATCGCCTCCCGATAGCCACTAGCGCTCGCCAGGGCAGTGAAATAGGCTACAGTTATCAGAGAATGTTGTTCTTTCTTTCATAGTACTTGCATTGTTACAGACAGTCCAGTGGTGGTCTTTATTTTCGTCTGTGACAACGGGAAGTATTTTATATCATGAGTAGAATATAAGATGCATTGTAGTGTAAAGTTGAGAGAGAGAGCGAGCGGGCAGCGTGGGGGTAGTGAGTGTTGCTTCCCTCCTCCCTCCCGGAGGAGTTTTTCCCGCCCGCGCGGGCTTTCTTTCGCTTCTGATTGGCTGGTGGTTCTTGGCGCGTCCTAGGGGCCTGCTGCCTTGTGACGTATCGGCCTGTGATTGGCCGACCACCATGCCTTTGTGGGATCCTGAGGGTCCCGAGGAGCTACCCTCCTCAGGACAGGCTTGGCGTGCATGCTTCTAACATCCCTTTACATACTCTCTCCCGATCACCCCCTTTACCACTATTTCTCTCTCTGACCTTCTTCTTTTCCATTGCTCCTCACCTTTATTCAATTACTTATCCCCTTGGGTTCTGCATACGGTTTCCATAGCCGGCCCATTGTATTGCATGCGCCGTCCTCTGAGATATTTACATGTACTTAGAATAGGTTTGAGGGTTCTTAGTTAGTAGAGGTTAAGAACTCGGTGTGTGTCTCCATTATTGATTTAGTGGTCTGCTCTTTGATTTAATGCTAGACTGGGATAAGGTAACTGTAGTCGTCGTCACCGATGTGTGCATGGTTTGCTTACACCTACACGACTTTGACCGGTACTGTGGTAGCCTGTATTGTCTTTTCGCTTGCGTTCTTTACAAGTGCAGCATTGTGTTGACTGAGGGGGTTGGCCTGTTCCAGTTTCACACTTTGCTGCCTCTTTGCTTATCTTTTGAGGGTCGCCAGGATAGAACCAGATACTTGTGATCTGGATCTATCAAGAGAGCACCCCAGTCAATTAACGTAACGTAAAGGATGCAGTCTTAAGGACATCGCTAGGCTACGAGCCTGTCTTGCTCAACCACAGTTCCTTACCTAGAGTATTCCAGCTAGACATTATTAATTGAGTAGACACTTATTAGTATTTAACATAAGCTCTTTGATATGTACGCATTATTATTCACAGTATTTATGAGTCTAGGTTGTTGTTGAGTTGCACAACCATAGCAGACTGTTTCGTTGATGAGGAAGTAAGTCTTTTAGTGTCGAGCATTACTGCCGTTGCGCATTTATAATATTCTCGTGTCCGTTAACATTATATGTCCTATCTTTTAGTGTATTCAGTCTACACGTGTGGTGTCCTGCCTCCTGCCTTTATATAATTTAAGATACGAGCATCTTATGAGCATCAGACTTTCTTCAGAAGTTTCCAGGTCTATGCTGTAGGACTATACTTCACTTTCTTTCAGATAGGAGTGAAGAGTTTATTGTTATTTAGAGTAACTATATTGAAGCATCTTTTTATTGTATTAAATCTTGCAGTGATTTGATTGATCTTTCCATAGCTTCCCTTTTATGCATTTTAACGTAACTTGCATCTTGTTTGTTATCAGGCTATACCAGTGTGGGTTAGCCTGAAGTAGAGTACATTTATGCCCAGTTAAGGATACCCCGTTATCGCAGATTAACTCTGGAGGGTATAGGTGTTTTTGTTCGCCGGCATATAAGTTCGAGGGTTTGGATCTAGCGTACCGTTGTTGCATAGTGCCATATTACTAGTCCAATCATTAAGTGCCCTTGTTTTATTCGTAACCCCGGTCGTAACACTGGAAATTGCTTAAAGGTGCCCCACCTCGTTTTTCTTCTCTCTCTCTCTCTCTCTCTCTCTCTCTCTCTCTCTCTCTCTCTCTCTCTCTCTCTCTCTCTCTCCTACTTAAAAAAAGACATAGAGAAACTAGAATCCGTTCAGCGTAGAGCAACAAAGTTAATCCCTTCCCTTAGAAATAAGCCACACAATGAGAGATTAAGAGAACTCGATCTGTTTTCGCTTAAGAAACGGAGAATAAGGGGACAGCTGATAGAGTGTTTTAAGATACTAAAAGGCTTTAGTAACGTAAATTTTAATAATCTATTTAAGATAGCCAAAGAAGGTTCCACAAGAGGAAACAAATTAAAACTAACAGGCAGGAAAGCGAACCTAGACATAACTAAAAATTTCTTCACCCACAGTATTATTAATGAGTGGAATAAGCTCCCTAATGAAGTTATTGACAGTGACTCGATATACACATTTAAAAAAAGGTTAGACACATATCACAGAAAAGTTGGTCTGCAGTAGAAGCTGATCACTGATAAGAGAACCTGGCGGAAATGAAAACGTTTTCAGTTGGAAAAGGAAAAAAAAAAAAAAAATAAAAAAAAATAAAATAAAAAAAAGTGAAGGTTTGCATGCATTTTCCTTTCCATTTCTAACTATACTATAAATTCCTTCAGGCGATTTCCAAGCCCTGCAAGGTTATTCACTTCTAACTATTTTCATGTACGGCATATTGCCGGAGGGAGCGGAGGGTGGGGAGAGAGCCTTCATCTTTGCTATCCTTTCCTTCCACTTTCTCTTAGGGTTGCTATCTCTATTAGGATTAAGTCCTGGTCACCTCGTAGGGATCGTAAGATCTGTGTGGCCAGTGTATCTATGTAAATCTATGTAACAATATATCTCTCTCTCTCTCTCTCTCTCTCTCTCTCTGTGTGTGTGTGTGTGTGTGTGTGTGTGTGTGTGTGTGTGTGTGTTGTATTCGGCCCCATTCAGCATACTGTTTTAAGACGTTTATCCCCATCCAGGTGTAATATCGCTTGCCACAAAAAATTTGACTCTTGGATGGGTATATGTCTTAAAACAGTAGGCTGATTGGGGCCGAATGGATACAAGCCAGAGAAAGAGAGAAAAGGAGAGAACAAAGCAGGTCTCCCCTCTTAATGGTGTATACAGTATATAGAAAATGTATTCATATTAACCCATTGAGGATTAATGCCACAGTATGACCCCTTATTCTGGCTATCATTAGACAATATTATACACTTAGGAAAGATCTGTGGTGAATTATACAGGTAAAGACTATCTCGATTAACCTGGCTAACATAGGCCCTTGCTAATCTATATATAATCGTCAAATAATAGCCAGAACATGTTAGAAATTCGTCATCGTATCTTGGAAAGGTTGATAATAATGTTGGTTTATACAACACAATATATTTATCTTGTGGCAATGTAATATACACACTATAATATACATACTGTACTTTAACACTTTCACGTTTTTATGACGCAGAGGTTGCCAGATTAGCAATAAGAAATAGAGTTCTCTCACTCTTATAATTACCTCTCCAACATTAGTTTTCTGCCCACAGCTAACTCAAAGACAACTGCAGAGGTTGAAGTAACTAAACTAAAGGTTTCTAAATACCCCTGATGGTAACAAAGACTTTAACGTATCCCTAATAGGATCAAAATCGCGTCAAGAACTTGAGAGGGTTATTATACATACTTTAATGTACAAACTTTAATATACATACTAGAATATACATACTCAAATATTCATACTTTAATACATAATAGGCCTACTAGAATATACACATTTTAATATACATACTTTAATATACATACAAGAATATACAAACTTTAATATACATACTAGATTATACATACTTTAAGGGGGTGACCTGCTTTTTGTTATTTCTGTCCTTTTCTCTCTTTCTCTGGCTTGTATCCATTCGGCCCCATTCAGCCAACTATCTTAAGACGTTTATCCCCATCTAGGTGTCGATTTCTTCCTGGCGAGCGATAGCGAGCCAGCATTATATGAAGACATCTGGCTTCGCCGGACAAATTTTTCTATCGAAAAATGTACAAATTTAGCTTGCTGTCAAGCAAAAATAAAAAATATGCTGGCTCGCTACCGCTCACCAGTAAAAAATTGACACCTAGATGGGGATAAAAGTCTTAAAACAGTAGGCTGAATGGGACCAAATGGATACAAGCCAGAGAAAGATAGAAAAGGAGAGAACAAAAACAAGTCACCCCCCTTAATATACAATCATACTATGCCATACATAAATAACATACATATACTGTACATACAATACGTATACAATATATTTTTGTGTATTTGCAGTTCTTAACCCGTACAGCCCCAGTGACGCGCCTGACGCGTCGGCGATGTATGTAACGCATAGCCCCAGCGACGCGTCTGACGAGTCACCCTAATTGCTCCGACCGTAACCTCAGGTGTAGCCACTCGAGAGGGCTCAGATTTGTATGGGAACTGTGTACGTATCCCACGCAACCGTGCCGATGGTTGAAAACTCTCAAAGTCCACGTGCGTGCGCGTGAGCGCGCAATAACCTGGTTTTTTGGGGTAATTGCCTTCAATTTTTTACTCTTGTAAAATACGTTTTCGGGGGCTCTGTAGGACCACTCTTTAAGCTTTTAGAGCGGTTTTTCGTGGTTTTTCCTTCATTCCTAACCCATTCGCTATTGTTTCTGGAATAAAACCATTTTTTGAAAACCGGCCGGGTTCTGGTGAACAAACAATACAAAACTAGCCGGGGCTCCACGGGTTGATAAAACATTCGTATAATTTGTGTTTAAGGGGAGAATTTTATATATTTATTATTATAATTTCCTCTCGAGACCTCAAAGTATAAAATAAACTCCCAAACTCTCCATTAGAGATACATTTGTGCCTTTTTAGGTATCCTCCTATATTGCAGGCTTGCTATCTCTCGACAAGAACAAATTCATTTAAATAGCATATAAATCTTAAAATCGACAAATTAGTGGGGCAAATATCTTAACATCTCAAAATTAATGGGGCTAAGCATGAGGGAAAGGGAGAAGGGAGTCCTGAAAATCTCTCCTTAACCCCAACTGTACCATAGGGTACTACCATAAATGAAACTCCCAGTACCAAGCAATGTGGCCAAAATGGCTCCAGAGGCAAGATATAACAACCTCCCACCTCAAAAGTTGATGAAACACTGACCCAGACAGCCTGTGGAAGATTGCAGCCAACCTAAGAAGTGTTGCCAATTTCATAGAACAGTGTTTACAAGTCTCATGGTACCAGCCACTGCCTAATACTGGCAGTTACAATGACCGTATATTACTGACGGCTTGCAGCCGTCACTGGGACTGGGGAGTGATTTATCTACTGACGGCTGGCAGCCGTCGCTGAGATTGTACAGGTTAACTCGAAGCTGTTTATGTGAACACAATTGACCCTCTGAGGATTGACTTATTTCAACTGTTGATTTTGGCTACCATTGGAAGATTTTATTTAGCTTAGGAAGGATCTGTGAGAATCAATATCATACTTGCATTGATTGTGACTCCTTAGATTCCTCGAAGTTCTTCCTAAACTGCATAAAACAGTATGAAAGTATCCAAAATATAATGCAAAGTGCATCATTACTCTACAAAAATAACATGTAATATATCTCATTACTGAAACAACATGGGTACATAATTTAGGAGTTTTAACCCCTTGGAGACTACGACGCGCTTTGACTTTTTTTTTGGATATCATTAGGCGATTTTATACAGCTTAGGAATGATCTGCGAGAATTTAGAGGGTAAAGACTATCTACAATAACCCTTTGACTTCCATATACTCTTTCTAATCTGAATATAATCTTCTAATAATTTCCATTCATGGGGTATGTGCCTGAGTATATACATACATTATGAGTTCCAGTTTTGTTAGACTTTGTAGGAAAGAAGTGTGGGAGTTGGAGGGTTAACAGAGATCAATCTTACCCCTCTGATTGCTAGAGATCCTTCAGAAACTGCATAAAATAGTATAATGTTAGCACCGATAAACTTTAGTAAAACGATTAACCCTTTAGAGTTACGAAAGGGTTTGTTTTCTGGCTATTATTCAGATTAGGAAGGGTATGTGGAAGTCAGGGGTTGATTGAGACCGTCTGTATTCTTTATATTCCCACAGATCCTTCCTAAGCTGTATTAAATCGTCTTCTAAGAGCCAGAATAAACTGTCAAAAGCTCGTCCTAATCCTGAAGGGGTTAACAGCTATAGGATTAACCCCTTCTGTACCGGCGACGTCTTTTAACTTTATTCTGGTTATATTTAGACGATTTTTTGCAGTTTAAGAAGGATCAGTGGTAGTAAAAGGAGTTGAGTGGGATAGTTCGAAACCTGTTCATTGTAGAGGCCCTTATTAGATGAGTAAAATCTTATAATAGTAGCCATAATAAAGTTAAAAAGGACGGCGCGGTACTGAAGGGGTTAAGATGAGGGTATATTACTGATGGAGGTCAACACATAATTATCAACATAATTATTCTCTAAAGTATCTATTTCTTTTATCCTCCCCTTTTCCCCAGCTAACCTAATCCCACAAGGACCCCAATGGAAATACGCCTAACGGCCTTATTGGGCTATCCTTAGTTGGAATTATGCAAAGCTGGTACATGTCATATTTGTAACATACTATGTGGTACCAACTCTGTAAATTGCTAACTGAATAAATATTATTATTATTATTATTATTATTAACTGACCTATTATTGTAAGCACCATATGAGGAGGAGCACTTTAATAACAACATTTCGCAGATAGTTTATCTCGCCTCCTCCTCACATGGTGTTTATATTCATTCTGTCTACTTTTCTAAGTATATTTGTTGTCGACCTATTTTTAGTCAATGTTTTTTTTATGCCATATTCATTTATCAATAAATGTTCTATTTTATATCATGGTTGTTTTATTGGATATTCCATAGCCTGTCTTAACTCCAGCTGACTGTAATGTTGCCTGTAAATGGGGCTAAGCATGAAGGAGGAGGGGGTGGGGGTGGGGAGGGGAGGGGTCCAGAAGTAACTCTCCCTTTAATCTTTATATTCTATACTGTTAAGTTGACATGAATGCATACCAACCAAATCGGTAAATTGTACGAATCTGGACAAATCCTTGCTCGATTTCTAGCGGCACATTTTAAATCTGTGGGCCCTGTATTCTCTCCACTAATACCCAAACCAAACATCTTTCAGGTTGACTGACTACATTATCTATTTTGTATTAATTTCACCACAACACCAAACACTTCCAATGAAATTAATGAAAGCACATACAGGCAGCATTTCGGGAATCCTATGCACTAAAAATATAAAGTATATTATAGCGACTATCAATCTTTCAATTATTGAGGAGACACTTGTTGCAGACATCTTTGCCTTTTGTCTCCTTCATACACATAGACAGAACAAAACACATCAGAAACTAGACAAATTGGATTAATTTAGGTGACTACATTAATTTAAAAGTTTGCTTCATGAGCTGCCAGACCAGCAATGATGATAACAGTTGAGGGAAGAAGGCGTTATGGTGCGATACTACAGTATAATCTTGTTTTGCCTTAACCCCTTGAAGCTCTGACACGTTTTAGGAGTATATTTTGGCTATCATTAGACGATTTTATGCAGCTTATCGAGCAGTGTCCGGCGGGCTGTGCCCCTTCACCGGGCAAAGTCTGTTAAACACGCTTGCGGTGTTGTCCACACGGCAGCCGTGTAGTGATTGGCCAGTCAAAGTCTGCCAGTGGTCAGAGTAGGAGCTCGGCAGGGCTTGGTCAGTGGGCCTGGTATGATCACCATGGTCCCCAACAACAATAATCACAGGACAGTTATATAACCTGTGACGTTAACCACTCCATTAGAACCGCATGGCTTGTCCTACAGTGACTCGCTAGGATCGCCAGGGCAGTGGAGGTGGCTACTGTTGATGTATTGTTGTGTGCTTTATTTCATATGAAAGCTTGTGTCATGGGCAGTCCAGAAAGGCTCTTTGTTTTCACCCATGTCAAGGCTTTATATATTTAATTGTAAAGTATATGTTTTATCATTAAGTAGTAATGATAGGATTTGAGACAGAGAGAGAGAGTAGAACAGAGTGTGGGGAGGCGCGCAGTGTTTTGCTATACTCGATGACGTCATAGCTGGCTGGCCTCGGGGATTGGTTAGAGGAGTTTTTTACCATGCTTGGTGATGTCATGTTTAGCTAGCTTCTTTAGCATTGGCTAGAGGACTTGTTACCGCTTTCCCACGCGGTTCGAACTAATGCTAGTATATATACTGCCCTCTGGCCACTCTCTCCCTCAGATCTGGTTTCTAGAACGCATCCCTCATATCCCGTTGATACCTGTCCCCCTCTCATTTTCCATATCTTTCACCACCTTTTATTAATATTATACCCCCTCTGGTTAACTCTGCATAATCAGCTTCATGCTGGCCAGTTGTATTGTGCGTTAAGGTCTTATATAACCCATGTATGTTAGTTGTTAAGATAAGTTGATCACAAAGCATTGGTTGGCATTCATATTGTTCAGTACCGCTTCCTATAATTATTAGTGTTCTGCTGGATTAGATAATGCTAGACTAGGAGTCTGATACTATAAGGTATTGTTTCCGATGGGTGTTGGCTTTAATTAAAAGCTGCACGACATACCTGAGAACTGGAGTTGATTGGGTAAATTCTAGTCTGTGTGCCATTGAGAGTAGAGCATGCACAAATAAGGGCTTTTTGCCTATACCATTCTGCGCTGTTCTAGGCTCGGTTGTTTGTCTTTGAGGTACGCCAGGAGAACGCTTGATACTTCAGTATTAAGGTTTCTCAAGAGAGCTACCCTTCACCATAACGTAATATTTGACGCACAGACTTGAGATTTGCACTAGGCTATGCGGCATGCCATGCGCACCAGTATCTCGTATCATAGACTCTAGCTAGACTTTATAAGTCACAGTAGACATTAAGTATATTAAACCAATTACTCTTTTTATGCATACCCGTTTATGATTACACAAGCATTTCGCAGCCTAGTTTGATGTATTGAGACACAAACGATTTAGACTCTTTTTGTTGATAGGAATACTGCATTGTTGTGGCGATTATTATTATTGTTGTGGCGTTTAGGATATTCTTGGCTCAGACTGCATTTATATCTCCTGCCTTTTTGTGTTGTGACGCATGTCCAGTGTGAGCATGCTGTACAGAACGCCTAGTCATGCCCCACTCTCGCTAGGATCGTCAGGGGAGGAACTTTGGCTGTAGTCTATGTAGAGTTTCCTAACTTAGTTCATGTGAGCCGTTGTACTATAAGTAATATGAATATGTATTTTGTTTTCATCTGAGTCAACGAGTTCTATTTTATATCATTAGTTATAAGTATTGTGTGTAAAACTTATTTGTAATGATGGGAGAAGCAGCAGCCACAGTTGGGGGTCAGTGGGTGCGCCATGCGGGAGGTGGGCCTAACTCACTAGCACTCCCCCCTCCCCTCAGTGCTAGGGGAGCCTTTGTCTATCCCAGAGGAGAGAGAGAAATTACGTAATGATTGTCAGTGGGCGGTCCTTAGTAGTTCACATTGGGCTCACTAGAGGGCCGGGTATAAAAAGGGAAGTCTAGCCATTTTTTCATCAGAACTCATTAGGCAGAGCGACTTCTCATTTCCCTTGCTAACTATATATATTCTTCTGACTGATGTGAACTTTCTCTACTACCTTACATTCTTATCTCCTCTTTTCCCTGCCTGTTTAACTTCCATGGTCCCGTTGGTGCAGAGCTAGTCAGCCAACGTATTATCGCTTGAGTTCTCACTAGAAACTTGCCTATTAGATAGCCTATTTTGGAAGGGTTAACTTAGAATAGGATTGATTTATGTTTGTTGCACTTGTATATGCATTTCCCTGTGTGTTATTATTATTATTCCTGTTTTCTGCTAGTCTAGGTAATGCTAGACTGGGGTAAGGCTTTTCTGTGTTACGAGTTGTTGTTTGATGCAGTGGTTAAGCGATAAACCTGCATACTCGTTTCGGTTCAGTGAAGCCTAGGTTGTCTTCGCGGCTGACTGTGTTGAGTTAATAATTTACAGTGCGTGAGGGCAAGAGCCTAACCACCCTGTATTTTATTAACAGTTTGTTTTTACTTTGTCAAGGAGCCGGGAGAAAACCAGATACAAGGGATCTGGATTTCTCAAAGTGCACTTGTTAGTTTTAACGTAATACTTTAAACAGTTGTGAGGACTTCGCTAGGCTACGAGCCGTTTATGCTCAGTCACTGCTACCTTTTGCCCACAGTACCCCAGCTAGACTTTACTCGATTAGTAGATACAGAATAGTATTGAAGCTTTCCTTATGTATGATATTGTTTATGCACTATTGATTTCATGTGTTGCACGCTTGGCTACTTCAGTGATTAGTGGCCCACGAGCACAATCCGAGTAGGCTATTGCCGTTGCATTTGCGGAGTGCTTCTTTTTAATGTTTGCCATTTACTATTGCATATTCTTTTAATTATTCTTATGCCAATTTAAAACCTTTAATAGTATTTAATTGCCAGTGTTTTTGCTTCTTGAATTACTGTTCAAAATCCGATACGTACTTCTTACGAGCATCCGAGAAGCATCTAACTTTTTTCAGAAGATTCCTTGCTCGATGCTTAAGGACTATTAATTAACGTAACGTAATAGTGCCGATCCGAAGTAGAGGGTGGAGGACTTCTTAAGTTCTTAGTCAAGGGTGGATTACTTCGGCTTCGGCCAACACTATTCTTTGGTGTTGTTGTTTCTTACTTCATTGTTTGATTGTTGACCAGACTAGATAATTCCTGTCTCTTTATTAGTCTGTTGTTGAACACTAGTACCGAGTTCTTGTATACCCCGTTATAGCAGATTGAACTCTGGAGGGTATTGGTGTTTTTTGTTCGGCTGGCAGTACTCAGGGGTTGGGATCGTGTGTTTCCGTTGTGGCAGCGAGCCGTATTCGAGTCCTGATTGAGAGCCCTTGTGTACCCGAGTGCCAGGTCGTAACAAATGGCGACCTTGCTTAGGATTTTGTGAACAGTATAAATTTTTGCAGAGTTGTACAACATTTGTTTGTTTGTATTTTAGCGTGCATATTGAAGAATATTATTTTTTGTATGGCAATTAGTAAAGCATTTAAGAGACTCTAGTTAATTTAGTAATTAGTGCTTGCATAGGAAGTTTAACACTTTTGTCTCGAGAATTTTTTTGTGGACTTCAGTATGTCGTGCATTAGCACTGACGATGAGCGAGAGATGCCATTTGAAGGTGTGCTGTTAGTAACCAGTGAGGAGGATGCTAGAGTTTTTGTGAGTAAGCGGTACCACGTGACGGAGGAGAGGCTGACTGGGGTGGATGTTTGTGGCTTGCACCTGATAGTCCAAGGGGGAGCTGATTTCCTGGGTGTTGCGTGGGCGACATGGGGTTTCGGAGGAGAGGGCGTTTGGGGGGGTTCCTCCCCAGATCCCCTCTCACTCGACTCCCACAGTGCCGTCCACTCAGTTACCGGAGGTTAGCACTCTCCCACAGAGGGATGAGAATTGGCAGATTGGAGTGCCCTCGGGTGGTGCACATGGTGGTTCCCCAGTTTTTGCCCCCCTTCCTTCAGTAGTGGCAGCTCCCTCTTCCTGCCTGTCTCCAGATATGGTATTTAGACTTGAGCTTGCTAAGATTGAGGCTAGGAAGCAGGAGATTGAGGCTAGGAAGCAGGAGAATGAGACCAGGAGGCAGGAGGATGAGACGAGGAGGCATGAGATTGAGGTTAGGAGGCATGAGGCTGAGCTTAGGTACGACTCGGAGAAATATTGTGCTAAATTAGATTTAGATAAGACTTGTGCAGTGTCGACAGGGACTCGGATGGGCCGTGAGGGCCAAGTAAGAGAACAGTCCTTGGCCCACTTAGTCAAATTGGTGCCGGTATTTAGTGAAACTGAAGTCACAGAATTTTTTAATTGTTTTGAGAAGAAGTGTAGGGAGCATAATTGGCCTGAAGAGAAGTGGGCAGCTCTAGTCTCCTCAAGACTTACGGGTAAGGGTCTGAAGGCTTATGATGCACTGCCTTTAGAGTCTTGCATTGACTACCCAGAATTGAAGAGAGCTGTCCTACGGGCATACGAGTTGCAACCGGAAACATATCGATTGAAGTTTCGGGGTGTTACAAAGACTAGGGAGGCGACCTTTCTTGAACATGCCCGGGACTTAAAAGATGCACTTAAAAACTGGACACGTTCTGAGAAAGCTGAGACGGCAGAACAGTTGACTGAGCTGTTTCTGCTCGAGCAGTTTTATAAGTGTACTGGTGCAGAAATGACTTTAACTATTAAAGAAAAGAACCCAAAAACTCTACAGGAGGCAGCTGAGATGGCTGACCTCCGGCTATCACTAATTCGTGGGTGCGGGTCTGCCCAGCGTAGTGAGGCAGGTAACAAGGGGCGTGACGCCCCACCCCCCCGAGTTAGTGATATACCTTATGCAAACAAGTACAAGAGCCATGATACCAAGACTGACCACAAGACTAGCACCGTCCCATTTAAGAAGGGGCCGGGCCCTTCCCAGTACCAAGGGAAGCCCAAAGGGGAGTTGGAGTGTTATCAATGTCATAAAAAGGGGCACTTTGCAAGAGTCTGTCCTAGCAAACCACCTACAGCAGCTGTGTCTTTGGCCTGCAACATTGGTGTGTCTCCGAAGTCATCTGAGTTTGCCCGGGGCAGTTCGTCAGAGGCTGAGGCACAGCCAATGCAGAAGCACCTGGGAGGCTCGAACCCTGCTCAGGATGTTTTTTGCGACCATAGAGGGCGGGGTTGCGTGATGTGGGCGGGGCGCAAGCATGGGGTAGAGGTCTTGCGTGATACAGGTGCTTCCCAGACTCTGATGAAAAACTTGACTGGCTACCCTATAAACGCGGCTCGGGTGGTAGTGGTGCAGGGTATTAATGCAACTCGGTCATACCCGCTGGTGCGGTTGGAGTTGGAGGTGGATGGTGTGGCACGTGAATTGGATGTCGGGATTGTGGAGAAACTGCCAGTGGAGGGCGTCGACCTTCTTCTCGGCAACGACTTTGCAATGCCCGCTTCTGAGGTTCTACCCTTAGTCGTTGCCGAGAGGCCGGCCGACGTGAGTAGGGAAGAGCAAGAGTGGGTCGAGCGGTGCCAGACACAACCCATGGCGTGTGTTGTCACCCGAGCTCGGGCAGCTAAAGTGTCACAGCCTAGTCCTCCGTCTTCAGACCAGCGGAGGAACGATCAACAGGAGGAGGCTAAAGCTGGAGTTGGTTTTAAGAGTTTTGACTCGGCGGCTCTCCTGGGTGATTCAGTATTAGCACCATTACTTAATTCTGGAGTAGCCCCTGGGCCTGTCATCGAGAGTGACGAGGCTGGGCATGACGAGTCTCCACGACAGCAACGTTATGTACATCGAGAGAGACAGAGGGAGCAGCCCAGTATCGGGGAAGGTCATGCATTGCTCCGGGAGCAGTTAGATCGCTTGGCACCCTCAGATATACGTCGGTTGCAACTAGAGGACCCTGAGCTCCAAACGTGTGCTAATGGAGCTGTAGAGCTCGACGAGGACGGCGATGCACAGCCAGGAGATTTTTTTTATTTAGAAGGCATCCTCTATAGGCGTTTTCAAGACCCTAAACGTAGTTGGCAAAAGGGGTCCGGAGTAGTGGACCAGTTGGTGGTGCCACGGGAGTGCAGGGATAGCCTACTGAGGTTGGCGCATGACACACCACTGGCAGGACATCTAGGGGTGAGAAAAACGGTGGCGGCTTTGGGGAAATTGTTTTGGTGGCCGGGGATGAAGTCTCATGTGCAGTCATGGATAAACTCATGTGATATTTGTCAACGTGTCGGGAAACCGAACCAAGTTATTCCTAAGGCTCCGTTACACCCTATTCCTGTGATTGGGCCACCCTTTAGGCCACTCCCTCCCACTAAGGCTGGAAATAAATTTTTGTTAACCATAATGGATGTTGCCACTAGATACCCCGATGCATACCCTATGAAAAATGGAATGGCTAAGACGGTAGTCAGTAACTTGTTGTGGTACTTCTCAAGGTACGGGTACCCGGAGGAGATTCAGTCTGATCAGGGATCTAATTTCACCTCCAACATGTTCAAGCAAACAATGCAACAGCATGGGATATGAGCAGTAGTATCGTCAGCGTATCACCCTGAGAGTCAAGGGGTGCTTGAGTGGTGGCATGCTACAATTAAAAGCATGCTCGGTGTTATTGTGCTGACAACGGTATGGATTGGGGCCTTATGTGCTGTTTGCTGCTCGGGAGGTACCTGGTGAGAGCCTGGGATTTAGTCCAAACGAGCTGATTTTTGGACACCGTGTCAGGGGCCCCCTTAACATGCTGAAAGAAATTTGGGAGGGGACTGTGCAGCCTTGTCCATTATTAAAGTATGTGCTTGAAAGCCGTGAGCGCATGCTTAAGAGTCTGGAGATGGCAGGTAGAAATTTGACAGAATCACAAGCTTTGATGAAGGACAGGTATGATCGCAAAGTGAGGCTCCGGAAGTTCACTGTAGGACAAGAGGTATTAATTTTGTTGCCTTTGGTTGGTAACCCCCTCTCTGCGAAGTACACTGGACCTTATAAAACTGTAGAACAAATTTCAGACTTAGATTACCTTGTTGCCACTCCAGACAGGAGGAAAAAGAACCAGTTATGTCACGTGAACCTTATTAAAGAGTATGTGAGGCGCCCCACTGAGCATCTCACTGTCCCTGTGTTGGCTTGTTGCGGCCATGGTGGAGAAGGAGAGGGGGACAGTCAAGCTTCAGAGGAGGATAGCTGGGATCAATATGTTTCAGCGGATCAGTGGGCGGGGAACTCGAGCCTGAGGGCTGACGAGGCTATTGCTCATTTGCCTGAGCCGCAGTTTGATGCTATCCGTCATTTGTTCGGTTCATACCCCACTGTATTTGCTGAACACCCAGGCCTCACTACTCAGGCTATGCATGATGTTGACGTGGGGGACCATCTACCCTTTAAGTCAATCCCGTACCGTGTGCCCCCCATAAAACTACCAGCTCTGAGGGATGAGTTGGAGTATATGCTCGGTAGAGGGTTGATAGAGAAAGGCACAGTTAAGTGGACTTCCCCCGTAACACTGCAGCCTAAGCCAGATGGCAAGGTACGCTTTTGTATTGATTTCCGTAGGTTAAACGGTTTGACTCCAACTAACCCATATCCTCTTCCTCGGGTTGATGATAGTGTTGACAAAATTGGTAATGCTCGTTTTTTGTCTAAAGTAGATTTAGTAAAAGGTTACTGGCAAGTACCTTTGTCCGAGCGTGCTAAAGAGGTATGTGGTTTTGTTGTGGACGGGAGTACCTACCGGTGCAATGTTATGCCTTACGGACTTAAGAATGCACCAGCAACGTTTCAGAACCTGATGAATGAAATTGTAAAGGACATTCCAAATTGCACCGTATATTTGGACGATGTAATCATTTATGATGACGACTTTGAGAGCCATTGTGAGCACCTTGAGACCTTGTTCCGGAAACTTAGTGAAGCAGGTCTGGTAGTAAATTTGGCAAAGTGTGACTTCGTAAAAGCCACTGTGCAGTACCTTGGGTTTGTAGTGGGAAGGGGACAGGTGTGCCCTCCTCAGAACAAGGTACAGGCTATCAATAAATTTCCGCACCCAACAACCAAGAAGCAGATTATGAGATTCTTGGGTATGATAGGCTACTACAGACGCTTCATAAAAGGTTACTCAACGGTGTTGGCACCTCTCACAGATTTATTATCTAAAGACAAATAGTTTTTGTGGGCACCTGAGTGTGAAAAGGCTTTCACTTTGGTGAAACATTTGCTATGTACTCACCCGATACTCAGGGCCCCAGACTTTAACAGGCCTTTTCAGCTGGCAACAGATGCTAGTGATGTAGGGGCTGGTGCCGTCTTGCTACAGACAGACAATGAAGGTGTGGAACACCCAGTAAGTTTCTTTTCTAAGAAGTTCAATGCTGCACAAAAGAACTATTCTACAATAGAAAAGGAATTACTGGCGATTGTGCTGTCGCTCAGGCACTTCGAGGTGTATGTTCCAGCCTATGGCCCAGTCGTGGTTATCTACACTGATCATCACCCTTTGAGATTCCTGAATCAATTTCACAATCGCAATATGAGACTGACCAGGTGGTCTTTGATGTTGCAGGAGTATAACCTGGACATCCGTCATATTGCTGGATGTGACAATGTGATCGCGGATTGTTTATCAAGGGTGGATGATCAGTCGTAGGCTATCACAGGTGTGTGGGTTTGAGTGGAGGAAAATAGGCTGCCCTTATAGTGCAGCCGGGAAAAAAACATATTAAAATATAAAAATCATATAAAAACTCTTTCTTTTGATATAGGTAATCGTATAAGTTTGTCATAGCCTATAGAGTTTGAGTAGTCCACGAACTATCAAACGGCTGAGCTGCTGTAAGCTCGCTCTGGGAGCATGATATTGTGTCTTTTTGCTATTGTTGGGAGGAGTTATAAAATGTGAATTTTTGTTTTAATAATAAAATGTGTTTTGGTGATAAACTCAGCTTTGTTTTAGTGCCATGCGGTCGCTGGGTGTGAGGGGCTTGATGGGGTTCTGTGTTTGTCAGATTTTAGCTCAGGGTTGAGCAAGTAAAATCTTGGGGGAGGTGTGACGCATGTCCAGTGTGAGCATGCTGTACAGAACGCCTAGTCATTCTCGCTAGGATCGTCAGGGCAGGAACTTTGGCTGTATTCTATGTAGAGTTTCCTAACTTAGTTCATGTGAGCCGTTGTACTATAAGTAATATGAATATGTATTTTGTTTTCATCTGAGTCAACAAGTTCTATTTGATATCATTAGTTATAAGTATTGTGTGTAAAACTTATTTGTAATGATGGGAGAAGCAGCAGCCACAGTTGGGGGTCAGTGGGTGCGCCATGTGGGAGGTGGGCCTAACTCACTAGCACTCCCCCCTCCCCCCTCCCCTCAGTGCTAGGGGAGCCTTTGTCTATCCCAGAGGAGAGAGAGAAATTACGTAATGATTGTCAGTGGGCGGTCTTTAGTAGTTCACGTTGGGCTCACTAGAGGGCCGGGTATAAAAAGGGAAGTCTAGCCATTTTTTCATCAGAACTCATTAGGCAGAGCGACTTCTCATTTCCCTTGCTAACTATATATATTCTTCTGACTGATGTGAACTTTCTCTACTACCTTACATTCTTATCTCCTCTTTTCCCTGCCTGTTTAACTTCCATGGTCCCGTTGGTGCAGAGCTAGTCAGCCAACGTATTATCGCTCAAGTTCTCACTAGATACTTGCCTATTAGATAGCCTATTTTGGAAGGGTTAACTTAGAATAGGATTGATTTATGTTTGTTGCACTTGTATATGCATTTCCCTGTGTGTTATTATTATTATTCCTGTTTTCTGCTAGTCTAGGTAATGCTAGACTGGGGTAAGGCTTTTCTGTGTTACGAGTTGTTGTTTGATGCAGTGGTTAAGCGATAAACCTGCATACTCGTTTCGGTTCAGTGAAGCCTAGGTTGTCTTCGCGGCTGACTGTGTTGAGTTAATAATTTACAGTGCGTGAGGGCAAGAGCCTAACCACCCTGTATTTTATTAACAGTTTGTTTTTACTTTGTCAAGGAGCCGGGAGAAAACCAGATACAAGGGATCTGGATTTCTCAAAGTGCACTTGTTAGTTTTAACGTAATACTTTAAACAGTTGTGAGGACTTCGCTAGGCTACGAGCCGTTTTTGCTCAGTCACTGCTACCTTTTGCCCACAGTACCCCAGCTAGACTTTACTCGATTAGTAGATACAGAATAGTATTGAAGCTTTCCTTATGTATGATATTGTTTATGCACTATTGATTTCATGTGTTGCACGCTTGGCTACTTTAGTGATTAGTGGCCCACGAGCACAATCCGAGTAGGCTATTGCCGTTGCATTTGCGGAGTGCTTCTTTTTAATGTTTGCCATTTACTATTGCATATTCTTTTAATTATTCTTATGCCAATTTAAACCTTTAATAGTATTTAATTGCCAGTGTTTTTGCTTCTTGAATTACTGTTCAAAATCCGATACGTACTTCTTACGAGCATCCGAGAAGCATCTAACTTTTTTCAGAAGATCCCTTGCTCGATGCTTAAGGACTATTAATTAACGTAACGTAATAGTGCCGATCCGAAGTAGAGGGTGGAGGACTTCTTAAGTTCTTAGTCAAGGGTGGATTACTTCGGCTTCGGCCAACACTATTCTTTGGTGTTGTTGTTTCTTACTTCATTGTTTGATTGTTGACCAGACTAGATAATTCCTCTCTTTATTAGTCTGTTGTTGAACACTAGTACCGAGTTCTTGTATACCCCGTTATAGCAGATTGAACTCTGGAGGGTATTGGTGTTTTTTGTTCGGCTGGCAGTACTCAGGGGTTGGGATCGTGTGTTTCCGTTGTGGCAGCGAGACGTATTCGAGTCCTGATTGAGAGCCCTTGTGTACCCGAGTGCCAGGTCGTAACAGTGTGCATAGCCGGCACGAGCATTGTTCCGCTGCCTGCCTTTTTGGGTTCCATTTCCGATTCGAGCATCTTGATAGCATCTAACATTTAAAGAAGATTCCTTGTTGGTGTTGAAGGACTTTAGTGCACTTTCTTTCATGCAAGAGTGCCTGACATTTATTGATTAAAGTAACGTAAGCTGTAACTTCTCTTACCACCTTACACTGCATACCATAACCAAGCACCTTCGGTTATAGGTAGTAATAGGCTGTTTTCACATAACATTAAGCCTAGAGTAGACGCACATTTATTGAGAGTTTGATAACCTATTATTGCATATAGAACTCTGGAGGGTATTTGTGTTCTTTGTTCACTGGGAATATACATCAGAGGTTGGATCTAGCGCTTTCCGTTGTAGCATTTATGCCATTACTAGTCCAATGAATAAGAACCATGATATATTTAAACCTCAGTCGTAACAAATGGCGACCTACCCTAGGATTTGGTGAACCTACATTTATTAGCAGGGAACATTTGTTGTTTTGGGGAATATTTTGCGGGGATCAGCAAGAATATGTTTTTTTTGCAACATAGTATAGCCCTTGAGTATTTCCGAGAATTTTTGTGTGTATATTGAGGTATAAGAGTTTGGGGTGCTTCTTTTCTGAATATTGAGGTGGGAAATTTTTGTGAGCATCATGTCTTATACCGGATCAGAGGAGAATGGAGACACAGTACGTAATGTCGAAACTGAGGAACAGCAGCATGAAAGGGTTAATCAGGTGAACTGTGAGGAGGATGCTAGGATATTTTTGCAATGGCCTGTTACTGCCGAGCGGTTGGAGGGTATGGATCGTTACGGTCTTCAATGCCTGGCCACAGCTATCGGTCATGCGGGTACTAGCAGCATGACCAGGGATAACTTGATAACGTGTGTACTGGGCAGGGGGACTGGTGAGCGAGATGGGTTGAGTGCTCAGAGCCCTTCGGCCATGCTTCCCCTACACTCGACTCCCAGCCATCCCAGTAGTATGCCGACCCCGGGTACGCTTCCACAGTTGGGTGGTGACTGGCAGGGTGGGTTGCCCCTGGGGGGACCACCGGTAATTTCAAACATTGTAGCACCTTCACCTCCTCAAGAATTATTGCTTCAGCTCGAATTAGCTAAGATCGAAGAGAGAAAGGCTATCAGGGCAGGTGAGCTTCAGCAGCAATTAGAATTAGCCAAGATAGATGAGAGAGCCAAGATAGAAGAGAGAAAACTATCAGTCAGCAGCACATAGAGCTAGCAAAAATCCAAGCTGATTTAGAGTCGACTAGGTACTGTGCCGACATGGACGTAGAGAAGTCGCGAGTAGAGACAACGGGACAGCGACTTGGGGCTGGTAACTGTGCTCATGATCAATCTCTCGCACTTATTGAAACTGGTTCCGGTGTTTGATGAGAGTGGGGTAACAGAATTTTTCGCACGCTTTGAGAAGAAGTGCCAGGAACACCAGTGGCCAGAGAATAAATGGACAGCACTTGTATCCTCTAGATTAATAGGCAAGGGTCTTAAAGCCTACGATGCGTTACCTTTGGAGTCATGTATTGTGTATGAGGATCTCAAGGAGGCTGTCCTGAGGGCTCACGAACTGCAACCAGAAACGTACCGTTTGAAGTTCCGGGGTGTAACTAAGGGAAGAGATAGCACCTTTTTGGAACACGCCCGGGACTTGTCCGATGCTATGGGGAACTGACTCCGATCTGAGAAGGTAACAACATTTGATGGAATTAAGCAGTTAATGATGTTGGAGCAGTTCTTTAAGAGCACGGGCAGTGATCTAACTTTGAACTTAAAGGAGAAAAACCCAAGAACTCTAGTCGAAGCAGCAGAAATGGCTGATCGACGGCTGTCGTTGATTCGGGGTTGCGAGTCCTCACAGAAGTACGATGCAAGTGCTAGGGACCGTTATCCTCCCCCTCCCCGTAGCAATGAAACATTTAAACAAAAGAGCAATGAAACTAAAACTGAAGCCAAACCTAACACCACGCCGTATGAGAAAGTCAGGGGCCTTTTACATCACAGTATAGGCCGAAACCGAAATATATGTGTTTTAAGTGCCACCAGGAGGGTCATAAGGCAAATGAGTGCCCTAGTCGACCTCCTCCGGCAGCCGTGTCTTTTGCTCACGGCATTGGAGTGTTCAAGAGGACATCGGAGTTTGTTCGAGGTAATTCTTCCGAGGTAAATACACTGCCAGTGCAGAAGGATCCGGAAGGCTTATTCCCTGTCCGTGATGCCTTTAGTGACCACAGGGGACTCGGTTGTGTGGAGTGGGGGGGTAGAAGACATGAGGTGAGAATTTTGCGTGACACTGGGGCATCGCAAACATTGTTGAGGAATTTCACTGGTAAACCTGTAAATACGGCGCGGGTGGTTGTGGTTCAGGGAGTTAATGCAACAAGGTCATACCCGCTGGTAAGAATGAAGATGGAAGTTGATGGTGTGACTCGTGACCTGGATGTAGGAATTGTGGAGAAGTTACCTGTTGGGGGCGTCGACCTCCTTCTCGGCAACGACTTTGCGGGGCCTACTTCTGAGGCTCCACCCTTAGTCGTTGCCAAGAAGCCGGCCGACGTGAGCAGGGAGGAGCAGGAGTGGGTTGAGAAGTGTCCGGTGCAACCTATGGCGTGTGTTGTCACCAGATCTCTTGCATCCAGGGAGTCACATTCTGGTCAACAGTCTTTAGACAAGCGGAGGAAAGGTACCGAGAGGGGGTTGAAAGTTGATGCGGTTGAGAGTTTAGTATCAAAGGACATTCTCGGGGACTCATTATTAGGACCAATTTTCGAGTCTGGAGAAGACCCATTAACTGTTACTGAGAAGGCAGAGGATGGGCTTAAAAAGACGAAGAGACAGCAACGATACACAGAGAGAGAGCAACGGGAGGCTAAATTCAGTGTAGGAGGGGGGCATGAGTTGTTTCGCAAACACTTAGATAAGCTTGCTCCTTCGGACATTCGTAAATTGCACTTAGAAGACCCGGAGGTTCTTGAATGTGGTACCGGTGCTGTCGAGTTGGAGGAGGACAGTGATGCACAGTCGGGAGATTTTTACAAGTATCCCCTGACCATCATGGAGGTAGCAACAAGGTACCCTGACGCGTACCCTATGAGAAATGGGTCAGCGAAGACGGTGGTCCGGAACTTGCTAGTGTATTTTTCCCGGTATGGTTACCCGCAGGGGATTCAGTCAGACCAAGGATCCAACTTACCTTCTAACCTCTTTGTTCAAGCAATGCCGCAGCATGGGATTGTTACGGTTGTGTTATCTGCGTATCATCCGGAGAGCCAGGGTGTGTTAGAGCGATGGCACTCAGCCTTGAAATCTGTGCTTCGTTGTTGTTGCTTTGAGAGTGGGAAGAATTGGGATCTTGGCCTGCCATATGTTTTATTTGCTGCACGGGAGGTACCTGGGGAAAGTTTGGGATTCAGCCCTAATGAGCTCGTCTTTGGACACCGTGTCAGAGGGCCTCTCCCTATGGTTAAAGAAGTATGGGAGGGCGCAGAAAAACCTTGTTCTATGCTCAAGTGTGTCCTCGACAGTCGAGAACGGATGTTGCGCAGTCTGGAGTTGGCTGGCCGTAATTCGACTAGCTCTCAGGCCCTCATGAAGGACAGGTACGACCTCAAGGTTAAACTCGGGGAGTTTCGCGTGGGTCAGGAGGTGTTGATTCTACTGCCCCTTGTAGGTCACCCCTTATCCGCGAAGTACACTGGTCCTTATAGGGTGGTGGAGAGGCTGTCAGACCTGGATTGCTTGGTGGCCGCTCCAGACAGACGTATGCGCAATCAGTTATGTCACGTTAATCTCATGAAGGAGTATGTGAGGCACCCCCCTGAGCCTCTCACTGTGCCTGTGATGACGTTTAGCAGCCAAGGTGGAGAAGGAGAACGGGACAGTCAAGCTCAGGTGGAGGATAACTGGAAGGACAAGAAAGTCAAATGGGCGCCTGAGTGTGAGAAGGCGTTTAGAGTAGTAAAACACCTGTTGTGCACTCACCCGATCCTCAGGGCCCCTGACTTTAGCCTACCTTTCCAACTAGCAACGGATGCTAGTGGTGTGGGGGCTGGTGCCGTCCTTTTAAAAAAGGACGATGATGGGCTGGAGCATCCTGTTAGTTTCTGCTCGGAGAAGTTCAATTCGGCCCAAGGGAGCAGCTCTGTTGTCGAGGAGGAGCTGCTGGCGGTTGTGCTTGCGCTGGGTCATTTCGAGGTCTATGTTCCAGCCTATGGTCCGGTCGTTGTAGTTTACACAGATCATCACCCTCTAAAGCTCTTGGACCAGTTTCACAATCGGAATATGAGGCTGACCAGGTGGTCGCTAATGTTACGGGAGTATAGCCTGGACATACGCCATATTGCCGGTTGTGACAACGTGGTTGCAGATTGTCTTTCAAGGGTATATGATCCTGGGTAGATTGACACACGGGTAGCCTCCTGCTTTAGTTTGAATAGTATTTTGCGCTTGGTGCTTGTTGGCTCGCGGTTGTAGCCCAGCGTATTTGGTCGTAAAGCAGGAGTTGAGCGTTTGGTATAGAAGAAGGCTTGCCCCTATAGTGCAGCCGAAATATACAAATTAAAAACATAAAAATCAAATTAAAAAACTCTTTCTTTGATAGTTGAATTTTTTCAGTATGTTATAGCAGTAATTTTGAGTTGCACTCCTCTCAGAATGCTGGGCTAGAGAAGCTCGCTCTTGAGGAGCATAACTACATATGATTTAACCTATTGTGTTGGGGAAGGTTATAATTTTTGTAAAATGTTTTGTTGAGAACTGTGCCAGATATTTTACTGCCGCTGGGTGATGGGAAGTAGAGATATAGCATGGGTTCTAACAATCAGATTTTTGTGAGCCTTGGGCCTCTGAGAAAAATCTTGGGTGGGGTGTGACGTTAACCACTCCATTAGAACCGCATGGCTTGTCCTACAGTGACTCGCTAGGTTTGCCAGGGCAGTGGAGGTGGCTACAGTTGATGTATTGTTGTGTGCTTTATTTCATATCAAAGCTCGTGTCATGGGCAGTCCAGAAAGGCTTTTTGTTTTCACCCATGTCAAGGCTTTATATATTTAATTGCAAAGTATATGTTTTATCATTAAGTAGTAATGATAGGATTTGAGAGAGAGAGAGAGAGTAGAACAGAGTGTGGGGAGGCGCGCAGTGTTTTGCTATACTCGATGACGTCATAGCTGGCTGGCCTCGGGGATTGGTTAGAGGAGTTTTTTACCATGCTTGGTGATGTCATGTTTAGCTAGCTTCTTTAGCATTGGCTAGAGGACTTGTTACCGCTTTCCCACGCGGTTCGAACTAGTGCTAGTATATATACTGCTCTCTGGCCACTCTCTCCCTCAGATCTGGTTTCTAGAATGCATCCCTCTTATCCCTTTGATACCAGTCCCCGTCACTGCACCTGAGAACCTTTTCCTCTGCCTATCTCTCTCATTTTCCATATCTTTCACCACCTTTTATTAATATTATACCCCCTCTGGTTAACTCTGCATAATCAGCTTCATGCTGGCCAGTTGTATTGTGCGTTAAGGTCTTATATAACCCATGTATGTTAGTTGTTAAGATAAGTTGATCACGAAGCATTGGTTGGCATTCATATTGTTCAGTACCGCTTCCTATAATTATTAGTGTTCTGCTGGATTAGATAATGCTAGACTAGGAGTCTGATACTATAAGGTATTGTTTCCGATGGGTGTTGGCTTTAGTTAAAAGCTGCACGACATACCTGAGAACTGGAGTTGATTGGGTAAATTCTAGTCTGTGTGCCATTGAGAGTAGAGCATGCACGAATGAGGGCTTTTTGCCTATACCATTCTGCTCTGTTCTAGGCTCGGTTGTTTGTCTTTGAGGTACGCCAGGAGAACGCTTGATACTTCGGTATTAAGGTTGCTCAAGAGAGCTACCCTTCACCATAACGTAATATTTGACGCACAGACTTGAGATTTGCACTAGGCTATGCGGCATGCCATGCGCACCAGTATCTCGTATCATTGACTCTAGCTAGACTTTATCAGTCACAGTAGACATTAAGTATATTAAACCAATTACTCTTTTTATGCATACCCGTTTATGATTACACAAGCATTTCGCAGCCTAGTTTGATGTATTGAGACACAAACGATTTAGGCTCTTTTTGTTGATAGGAATACTTCATTGTCGTGGCGATTATTATTATTGTTGTGGCGTTTAGGATATTCTTGGCTCCGACTGCATTATATCTCCTGCCTTTTTGTGTGCATAGCCGGCACGAGCATTGTTCCGCTGCCTGCCTTTTTGGGTTCCATTTCCGATTCGAGCATCTTGATAGCATCTAACATTTAAAGAACATTCCTTGTTGGTGTTGAAGGACTTTAGTGCACTTTCGTTCATGCAGGAGTGCCTGACATTTATTGATTAAAGTAACGTAAGCTGTAACTTCTCTTACCACCTTACTTTGCATACCATAACCAAGCACCTTCGGTTATAGGTAGTAATAGGCTGTTTTCACATAACATTAAGCCTAGAGTAGACGCACATTTATTGAGAGTTTGATAACCTATTATTGCATATAGAACTCTGGAGAGTATTTGTGTTCTTTGTTCACTGGGAATATACATCAGAGGTTGGATCTAGCGCTTTCCGTTGTAGCATTTATGCCATTACTAGTCCAATGAATAAGAACCCTGATATATTTAAACCTCAGTCGTAACAAACCTATATATCCAAGCAGATGCCAATAGGAGGGAGTGTATATCGGCAGAAGCTCGACTGGAGGCAACACCTCATGTTTGTTTCTAATGGATGCAGCTACACTTATTTGCAGTATACTAAAAGATTATCCAAGCATAGTTTGTCTCGCATTATTCCAGAAACTTGTCGAGCAATATACGAAGTACTCAATCAAGAGTGCTTGCAGGTGAGATTTATAGTGAGACGATCCAACCTAAGTTTACATAAAATTAACTAAATAATGCAATTGCGGATGGTATATTTGAAATTGTCTCGTCGTTGCGATTCAAACGGTTTATACATATTATAATTTTGACCAATCTTTAGGCTCAATAGGCCTATTTTAAAGATTAAAAACTCCATAGACTAGTTACCTATGTATGGATGTTGTTCAAATTTTAACCATAAGTTCACTTTGACACACTGAATTGAATGGCGTAAACATAATTGAAATCGGACAATTATTTTAGGATTTCGCATTTGACTTGGCTTCCCAGAAGGGAAGTTTTTGGACTTTAAAAGTCCTCTGTAGCCCAAACTATAAGTCCTAGGGAATTCTACTTGGTGCCATTCGATTTTTCTCGACGAGCAGCTTCTGCACATGGTCGTAGATTACATTTTCGACCAGCCATTCGCCCAGAATCGAAAATATTTGTTTCCAAAATCCCTGCGTTTAATTACAGTAATAGTAAGTCCATGAAAATGTTTGCACTTGGCGGGCGACTTTCGAATTTCGAGTTTTCATGGGTATATATGGATTCGTCTTGTCATTACGATTCCAACGGTATATGGATTTTTAAATTTTGACAATTTTTTAGGCCCAATAGGCCTTTTTTAAAGTTTAAAAACCACTGTCCTCTACATGGTGGCTGTCTAATTCAGAGAAGCTGTTGGAGTGGCTTTGTTGTGTGTGTTATTAGTTAGAGAAGGATATATAATTAAAGCTCTTTCCTGTGTCTTCCCTCCACCCAAATTACCCACTTGTTATAAGGGAGCAGCCACGTAAGTGATAATATGGCATGTTCAAATAGTTTAGTTAGCCAAACAATATTGAAGACGGGCTCGTTTTCTTTTAATAATCATTACAGAAAACGATAGTAATGAATGGGTAACTATTATATTTTATTAGAAAACGAGGTCCGTTGTTATTTATGTATGGATATTGTTCAAATTTATACCACAAATACACTTTGACACGCTGAATCGAATGGTGAAAACATAATTTAAATCGGATCAATATTTTAGGATTTCGCATTTGACTTAGCTTCCCAGAAGGGCCCAAATGACCAGTTTTGGACTTTAACCCGGGAACTGCAGGAAGACTCTTAAGAGTTCCCCCGGCGGACTGCGGGAAGACTCTTAAGAGTCAGGGGGAAAAAAAAAATCAATTTAAAACACCGAAAAAACAAAAACAAACAAACATTATTTTTTTATTTTTGTTTGCCCCTGGGCCATGCCAAATATCACTCCTCCACCTCCCCTCCTTCCCCAGTTTCCTCCCCTCCTTCAGTTATCACCTATTTTCCCTGTTATTCCCTTTTCCTGTGGTCTATTTTCGTGCTAACATTAGCGAGTTGGTAGCAGGGCGGGGTCATCACTGTTAGCAAGCGAGTGCAAGAGAGAGAGAGAGAGTATCGATCGACAGTCTCTCTCCAGAGGTGGAGAAATGTGGTGGGCTGGGAGGTTGCCTCAGCCATACATTGTGTAACTCCCGGCCTGTATCACCGATTTTGACCATCCAAACGCTGTTTCCACTTGTTTTATTGTTGTAACAGGTTAATACCTTTATAATCAACCTATAATAGGCGCATATGGATAAGTATTAATGCTATTTATGGTAAAATAAATATTTTAGTGATGGGAACAGCTCAAATACGTCAGCACAGGAGTGTGGTGTCTCATACCCCCCATGCGCACTTCAGAGGTTAAAAGTCCTCTGTAGCCCAAACTATAAGTCCTACAGAATTCTACTTGGCGTCATTCGATTTCTCTCGACCGACAGCTTCCATACATGGTCGTAAATTTCATTTTCGACCAGCCATTCACCCAGAATCAATGTTTTTTTTCCAAATCCCCATGAAAACTTTTGCACTTGGCGGGTGACTTTTGATTTTCGAGTTTTCAAAGGTATTTCTGGATTCGTCACGTCGTTGCGATTCCAATGGTATATGGATGTTTTAATTTTTACAATTTTTTAGGCCCAATAGGCCTATTTTAAAGTTTAAAAACTCCATAGACGAGTTATCTATGTATTGATTTTGTTCAAATTTATACCGAAAGTACACTTTAGCACGCTGAATCGAATGCCGCAAACAAAATTGAAATCGGATTATTAGTTTAGGATTTTGAATTTGACTTGGCCTCCCAGAAGGGCCCAAATGACCAGTGTTTGGACTCTGTAGCCCAAACTATAAGTCCTAGGGAATTCTACTTGGTGCTATTCGATTTTTCTCGACGAGCAGCTTCTATACATGGTAGTAGATTGCATTTTCGACCAGCCATTCGCCCAGAATCGAAAATATTTGTTTCCAAAATCCCAGGAAAATTTGTGCACTTGGCGGTCGACTTTTGAATTTCGAGTTTTCATGGGTATATATGGATTCGTCTCGTCATTACAATTCCAACGGCATATGCATTTTTTCATTCTGACCAATTTTTAGGCCCAATAGGCCTATTTTAATGTTTAAAAACTCCATAGACGAGTTATCTGTGTATTGATTTTGTTCAAATTTTAACCATATATTCACTTTGACACGCTGAATCGAATGGCGCAAACAGAATTGAAATCGGACAATTAGTTTAGGATTTCGTATATGACTTGGCTTCCCAGAAGGGCCCAAATGACCAGTTTTTGGACTTTAAAAGTCCTCTGTAGCGCAAATGATAAGTCCTACGGAATTCTACTTGGTGACATTCGATTTTTCTCGACGAGCAGCTTCTATATATGGTCGTAGATTGCATTTTCGACCAGCAATTCGCCCAGAATCGAAAATATTTGTTTCCAAAATCCCAGGAAAATGTTTGCACTTGGCAGCCGACTTTCGAATTTCGAATTTTCATGGGTATATAATTATGGATTGGTCTCGTCATTACAATTCTAACGTCATATGATTTTTTAAATTTAATTTTTTTTTTAGGCCCAGTATGCCTATTTTATAGTTTAAAAACTCCATAGACGAGTTATCTACATATGGATTTTGTTCAAATTGTAACCATAAGTTTACTTTGACACGCTGAATCAAATGGCGCAAACAATATTGAAATCGGACAATTAGTTTAGGATTTCGTATATGACTTGGCCTCCCAGAAGGGCCCAAATGACCAGTTTTGGGACTTTAAAATTCCTTTGTAGCCCAAACTATAAGTCCTAGGGAATTCTACTTGGTGCCATTCGATTTTTCTCGACGAGCAGCTTCTATACATGGTCGTAGATTGCATTTTCGACCAGCCATTAGCCCAGAATCGAAAATGTTTGTTTCCAAAATCCCTGCATTTAATTAAAGCCCAGGAAAATCTTTGCACTTGGCGGGCGACTTTCGAATTTCGAGTTTTCATGGGTATATGTGGATTCGTCTCTTCATTACAATTCCAACGGCATATGCATTTTTTATTTTGACCAATTTTTAGGCCCAATAGGCCTATTTTAAAGTTTAAAAACTCCATAGACGAGTTATTTATGTATGGATTTTGTTCAAATTTTAACCATAAGTTCATTTTGACACATGAATTAAATAGCGCAAACAGAATTGAAATCGGACAATTAGTTTAGGATTTCATATATGACTTGGCCTCCCAGAAGGGCTCAAATGACCAGTTTTTGAACTTTAAAAGTCCTGTGTAACCCAAACTATAAGTCCTAGGGAATTCTACTTGGTGCCATTCGATTTTCTCGACGAGCAGCTTCTATACATGGTCGTAGATTGCATTTTCGACCAGCCATTCGCCCAGAATCGAAAATATTTCTTTCCAAAAGCCCAGGAAAGTTTTTGCAATTGGAGGCGACTTTCGAATTTCGAGTTTTCATGGGTATACTGTATATGGATTCGTCTCTTCATTACAATTCCAACAGCATATGAATTTTTAAATTTTGACCAATGTTTAGGCCCAATAGGCCTATTTTAAAGTTTAAAAACTCCATAGACGAGTTATCTATCTATGGATTTCGTTCAAATTTTAACCATAAGTTCATTTTGACACGCTGTATCGAATGGCGCAAACAGAATTGAAATCGGACAATTAGTTTAGGATATCATATATGACTTGTCCTCCCAGAAGGGCCCAAATGACCAGTTTTTGGCCATTATAAAGTCCTCTGTAGCCCAAACTATAAATCCTAGGGAATTCTACCTGGTGTCATTCGATTTACCTCGACCGACAGCTTCCATACATGGTCGTAGATTTCATTTTCGACCAGCCATTCTCCCATAATCGAAAACCTTTGTTAAAAAATGCCTGGGTTTAATTAAGCCTTGGAAAATCGATGATTTTGGTCTGATTTTGACTATTCAAGGTTATGGTATATTTGGAATCGTCTTGTCGTTGCGATTCCAACGTTTTTTTAAGATAAATATATTTCATCATACTTATAGGAATAATCTTAATAAAATATTCATAATATTGTTAATAATAACTTATCAATATAAATGGGGACGCTCCCCATACTTTATTCTGAAGCTAACATTAAAGTCATACCATCAGTGACATTTAATAAGTGATTGCACACATTACATCCTGTTTACCTTCCACCAAATTTTCCTGATTGATACCCGTATAATAGAAGGATAAAATATATATATATTTATTAACCCCTTCTGTACCGGCGAAGTATTTTTGTATTTGTTTTGAGCTACATTTAGACGATTGCATTAAGATTAAAAGGATATATGATAGCTAAAGGGATTAATTGAGATCGTCTGTAGCCTTTTAATGGGTGGACGTCCTTCCTAAGTCATGTAAAGACTTATTATAATTGCCAGAATATAATAAAATGGATGTTACCGGTATTGAATGGGTTAAAGATCAAGCTGCACATTTATTTCCCTCCTTCCACGAGCCTCTTTATCCCCATTCCCCCCGGCAAACTGCCGGGCAGTTCGACTTGGCCTTCCTGGAGGGCCCAAATGACCAAATGACCGCCGGCAAACTGCCGGACAGTGCCTGGTGATTTCGCTCAACTGCGTGCACGGGCATATCCCTAGTTTGCCCGCTGAATTTGCCCCATATCGAACATTTCCCTTGTGCCCGACGGGCGACGGGCAGTGCTCGATCATGTGGACGGGGCTTTAGGAAGGATCTGTGGGTATTAAAAACGTAAAGGCTTTCTCAATCAACCCTCTGACTTCCGTATACTCTTCCTAATCTGAATAAAATTGTCTAATAATTACCAGAAAACAGAAAAGAAATGCGTCTTGGCTCTTGAAAGGGTTAATAGATGATACAATGCGCCGAGCGTAATATATATTTTAGGTACCGGTTAAAGCAGACTTTCTTACGTTTTTTAAAGAAAACTAATATCATTGAATGGGTAACTAAATTATGATATTATATTTCGGAATTATTTTAGATTTATACATGTGAGAGATTATGAGATATCTCGATCTTTGTAGCACATATAGGCCTACAATTTCTATGAACCATACATCATTCCTATATATGCCATTACCTGCGTTTTTGTTTAATTATTTTTCATTAAACTATGTTGGTAAAATATGGGAAAAGTGGCCGCCTTCTTGAATCAGTGGGGATCTAACTTTTTGTTCTCTTTTCCACCGTATTGTTGGTATTTTGTTACCCTCTACTGTATATCAAAGCTAAGACCAGCGGGGGTCTGGGAGTAGTAGCCTCAAGGTTAAGTTAGGTTGTTAGGTTAGGTTAATGACAAAATATGGACATTGGAGTGATGGGGTATAAGCAGGGCATTTCCGCAACAAATGTGTGCTAAAATCGCGTGAATCAAATTAAAAACTATGCGTTATCTGGAAAACTCGCGCATGTGTATAGGGTATAGGGAAGTGAGAGGGTTCATTGAAATAGTCTTTTCCCTTATGATTCCCACAGATCCTTTCTAAACTGTATATAATTGTCTAATGATAGCCAGGAAAAACTGTCAACATGAGTTATAATCTTCAAAGGGTTAAGGGGCTAGTGGCTGTTTTTTTTTTGGTCTAGTTATTATTTTTTTTATTTTTTTTAGTTTCCTCGCTAGATCTCCCTCAAACTTAGAATAACAAGATACATTTTTTAAAAATTTAGTCGAAAAATGTCCCGGCCGAAGACCGGTTTCTCTTCTAATCACAGGCTCTCTTTCGCTCGCCAGCACTTTTTTTTCCACCTAAATGGCATGATAGGTCTTAAAATTAACAACGACATGGAGCTAAAGGTGTTAAACTCGCCAAACTAATGGGCCAAACGTCTTAAAATGTCAAAACTAATGAGGCTAAACACGAGGGAGAAAGGGGTCCAGAAAAACGACCCATCTCCCCTTAAGATGAATTATGGAGCGATAATGAATAGGTGCACAAGAGACTTAAGGGGGGTGATTTGCTTTTTTTATTTTTCTCCTTTTCTCTCTTTCTCTGGCTTGTATCCATTCAGCCCCATTCAGCCAACTATTTTAAGACGTTTATCCCCATCTAGGTGTCGATATCTTCCAGGCGAGCGATAGCGAGCCAGCATTATATGAAGAAACCCGGTTTCGCCGGAGACATTTTTCTATCGAAAAATGTAAAAATTTAGCCTGCTGTCAAACAAAAATAAAAAATATGCTGGCTCGCTACCACTCACCAGTAAAAAATTGACACCTGGATGGGGATAAACGTCTTAAAACAATAGGCTGAATGGGGCCAAATGGATACAAGCCAGAGAAAGATAGAAAAGGACAGAACAAAAACAGGTCACCCCGCTTAAGGGGAGATATGGCGCTTTTCTAGACCACCTCCTCCCTCATCTTTAGCCCCATTATTTTGGCGATTTTATGAACTTTCGCCCCATTTCTGTTAATTTTAAGACCTTCCTTGCCATTTAGGTGTCGATTTTTTCCTGGCGAGCGATAGCGAGCCTGTAATAGAAGAGGAACCGGCCTTTGGCCGGGAAATCTTTCTACCGAAAAATGTACAAATTTGTCTTGAAAGGAGGTCTTGATGAGGTCTAGCGAGGAAACTAGAAAAATAATAAATAAATGAAAAACTCGACCAAAAAGTGAAGGATCTGCCCTTAACGCAAGAAAGCTATTTATTAACCCATTCTGTACCGGCGACGTCTTTATAATTATATTCTAGCTATATTTAGAGACTTTTTTGCAGTTTAAGAAGGATCTGTAGTAGTAAAAAGGGTTAAGTGAGATAGTTCGAAGCCTGTTAACCCTTTGAAGGTTGAAGATTATGACGCATTTTGACAGTATATCCTGGCTATCATTAGACGATTTTATGTAGTTTAGGAAGGATCTGTGGGAATCATAAGGGTAAAGACTATCTCAATTAACCCTCTGACTTCCATATACCCTTCCTAACCTGAATACAATCGTCTAATAATGACCAGAAAAGAGAAATTAAATGAGTCATCGGATCTTGAAAGGGTTAAATGCTTGAGGCCCTTTATAAATTGAAAAAATCTTCTAATAGTTGCCAGAAAATAATGAAAAGGATGTCACCGGTGCAGAATAAGTTAAACATATAATTGCCGACTTGCGAGTTTCGTTCTATAAGGAAGTTGGAGCTGTAGACAACGATATTTAATATAATTTACATATATAAATACATAAAACCCAATTCAATAAACCATTTATCCATCAGATATATACGTTATTATTGCATTTCTGTTTAAGGGGGGTGACCTGCTTTTTGTTATTTCTGTCCTTTTCTCTTTTTCTCTGGCTTGTACTCATTCGGCCCAATTCAGACAACTATTTTCAGACGTTTATCCCCATCTAGGTGTCGATTTCTTCCTGGCGAGCGATAGCGAGCCAGCATTATATGAAGAAATCCGGCTTCGCCGGAGAAATATTTCTATCGAAAAATGTACCGTACAAATTTAGCCTGCTGTCAAACAAAAATAAAAAATATGCTGGTTCGCTACCTCTCACCAGTAAAAAATTTACATCTGGATGGGGATGAACGTCTTAAAACAGTAGGCTGAATGGGGCCAAATGGATACAAGCCAGAGATAGAAAAGGACAGAACAAAAACAGGTCACCCCCCTTAATATATCAATGTTCACAGCTACAACTTCCTTATAGCCCAAAACTCGCAAGTGGTCAATTGAAGGGGTGACCAATGAGCTAAATGATGGGAATGATAGAAAGGAACTTTACCCTACTCCTATTTTACATACATAAACATATCAGAAAAGAGAGAGAGAGAGAGAGAGAGAGAGAGAGAGAGAGATTGATTTTTGATTTTGCCCCGAGGGGCGAGTTTATTGAGCAGCGCCCCCCATCCTGTGAGGGGACAACCACTAGTAAGGCGATACATACTGCTCAAAGAGCCATTATTCCACTGAAACAACAGCATCGTCGTCTGGTTACATTCATATTTGTGTTTATAAGTCAGGTTGGCATTATTCAGATGTGTTATTATAGTTTCCTCATTTAATTGTAACATGGTCTATATAAAAAAAAAAAAAAAAAAAAAAAAAAGCAAGCAAGCTTGTAGTGACTGAATTATTAATTGACAGGTTGTAAATAATAGCACTACAGAACTAGTGCAATCGTATGAGGAGACTATTCATATTTTCATTACATCAATGATTATTGAGATCATAGTTAGAGAGAGAGAGAGAGAGAGAGAGAGAGAGAGAGAGAGAGAGAGAGAGAGAGAGAGAGGGGATCAGGAAAGTGTCACATACGGTTCAAGGGTCAAGTTTCTCCTCAGGAATGTTGTAGGCGACTGTATGACTGTTACCCTCATAGTGTCACCCAGCTCATACTGTCACACTCATATTAGAACATAAGAACACGGGAGTCTGCAAAGGGTACAAAGGAGTACAAAGGAAACCAGCAACAACAGGTAATGCAACCCCTCAAGGTTACTTTCCCTCCAAAACAATGCTGTTCCAAGTTTTGCAACAGTATTTCGGAGATAATGTGGGAAAGATGAGAGAAGGAAGTGCTGCCCTGTCCATGGCAGGGAAAATTATATTAAGATCTATTAGGTTATTGAACGAACACTACAAAAACAAATATTTATTCAATTACAAATGCAGTCAACCTTTGGCTCAGGGCAAGGTGCTTGTCTATGCGAAATTTGAAGGAGTCAACGGTGACATTTTGGGGAAGCCCATTCCACAAGTTGACGACTCGATTGAAGAAGAAATTCTTGGATTCGTTAGAGTTGAAAGATTTACCAATGATTTTGCAGCCATTTCCCAGCGTCTAATTTGATCGGTTAATCGTATAATATTTACTGCAGTTCTTGTTGTCGATGCATTTAATGATCTTGAAAACTTGAATAAGGTCACCTCTCAATCTGCACTTGGTTAATGGATATAAATTTATTTCTTTAAAGATGTTCCTCATCTCATATGGTTTGTTCTGAAGACAGGGTATCATCTTGGTAACTCTACGTTGAACGCGTTCCAATTTGTCTATCTTTTTTATAGTAAGGGCACCAGAACTGAACGCAATATTCCAAAAGTGGGCTTACTAATGAATTGCAGAGGTAGGATTTGGGTGTTCTGTTCAGCAGTGACTTCAGGTTTTCCAAGCAATGCATTGAAGTAGAGAAGACAGCTCAGACATTGTTGGGCTATATCAAGAGGCAATTTAGGTATAACAATAAGGAAATAGTCCTCACACTTTACAATGCTCTGATACAGCCTCTCCTGGAGTATGCTGTTCAATTCTGGTCTCCAGCACTCAGGAAAGATATAGAGCAATTGGATAGAGTACAATTTAGGGCTACAAAGCTGATTCCATCAATTAGAAGACTGAGCTATGAGGACCAGTTGAGAGCTCTCCGCTCTTTCTGTTGGAGACATGCAGACTACGAGGTCAGCTCATTGAAGTTTTTAAAATACTTAATGGGTTTGACAATGTGGATTATAGCAAAATGCTTAGCCTCAATATGCATACAACATGCAACCATGGCTGGAAGTTAGAAATGAAAAGGTACAGCACCAGTATTTATGGAAACTTTTTTTCGCATATAAGATCTGTTCTACATGGAACAAGCTCCCCTCAGAAGTTTTAAAGTTTTCCAGTAGAGCAGTTAAAAAAGAGAGTAGATAGTATATTGCACACTCTGTAATGAGTAGTGCACTAAACAATTTATCTCCTTCCACTTCATGTATCTCCCTGGAATGGACCGCAAGGTCTCTGAGCTACTAATGATTCCTTGTAACTCCCTCATCACCCATCTCTCTCCACCCCCCCACCCCCAACCCACCCACACACACACACTCTCTCTCTCTCTCCCATCTCACTACCCAGGGGGCCATGTAAACGTCTCCCTGATGGCCCTCACGCCCCTAATTAATGACACCTCCACCCACCCACCCCCGCCAGAGCTGAGTCAACAAGAGAGGGATGTATCAAGAGAGAGAGGGATGTATCAAGAGAAGGGGAGCTCTCTGTTTGTCTCTGTCTGTCTCGTTCACACTCTCTCTCTCTCTTTCACTCACTCACTCACCCACTCTTGTTCTCTCTCTGCCTGTCTCTCACTCTCACTCACACACACACTCTCTCTCTCTGCCTGTCTGTCACTCTCACTCTCACACTCACAAACACTCTCTCTCTGCCTGTCACTCTCACACTCATGCCCACACACTCTCTCTATCTCTCTCTCTCTGTCTGTCTGCCACTCTCACTCTCTCAAGTATCAAAAGTGGCTGGAAGATGTGGAGGTTTCTGTCCTTCTTTTTCTCACTCTCACACACACACACATCCTCTCTCTCTTTCTCAATCGAGTTGTCAACTTATGGAATGGGCTTCCCCGAGATGTTATAGACTGCAGCACCGTTGATTCATTTAAACTTCGCCTAGACAAGTATCTCGCATCAAACCCGCGACTGACTGCGTTTGTAAATTAATAACTTTATTTGATCCTCCCCTCAGTTACTAACCCATCTGTCCCCTACTAACTTCCTAATCCTGCCACGGACATTAGTTCCAGGGTAGTAGTTGCCTTTCCAATGTTCCCTTACCCACTCTAAACCACTGTTTGGACACTTGATCCTCAGTGTTTTTTAGGACAAGCAGCCTAGAAAGGTCACTAGAACTGTTGTTGCTTGATTTTCTGTGTACTCCTTTGTACTCTCTCTCACACACTCTCACTCTCATGTATGAAAAGGGGCTGCAGGATGGGGATGGGGATGAGGGGGAGGGGGGGGGAGGTGGAGTAGACGTCCCGTGGAGCCTCTTTGTAAAATCTCTATCTAAGTAAAGTTAGGCATTTATCCTTATCTAATTATCGTTATAGTCTCTTGTGTATATATATATATATACATATATATATATATATATATATATATATATATATATATATACCGGTATATACTATATATATATATATATATATAATTATATATATCAACCGCTGAGCTTCATTCTAATTCAAAGTCTCGTCATTATTGCATTGTACAGCCAAGGTCAATACAACATATAGACCATGTGCATAAATAGACTATTGTTTTGCTATCTCGCCCTCTTTACAATGCTTAACCCGATTATAAATGTGAGAATAGCATAACAATTAATGTGTGAGTGAGTGTATGTGTTTGTGTGTGTGACTGACTGTATATATATTGTGTTTGTGTGTATGAGTGTATTGTTTGTGTGTGTGAGTGACTGTATATATATTGTGTTTCTGTGTGTGAGTGTATTGTTTGTGTGTCTGAGTGACTGTATATATATTGTGTTTGTGTGTGTGAGTGTATTGTTTGTGTGTGTGAGTGACTGTATATATATTGTGTTTGTGTGTGTGATTGTATTGTTTGTGTGTGTGAGTGACTGTATATATATTGTGTTTGTGTGTGTGAGTGTATTGTTTGTGTGTGTGAGTGACTGTATATATATTGTGTTTGTGTGTGTGAGTGTATTGTTTGTGTGTGTGAGTGACTGTATATATATTGTGTTTGTGTGTGTGTATTGGTGTGTGTGTGTGAGTGACTGTATATATATTGTGTTTGTGTGTGTGAGTGTATTGTTTGTGTGTGTGAGTGACTGTATATATATTGTGTTTGTGTGTGTGAGTGTATGTTGTGTTTGTGTGTGTGAGGGTATTTTGTGTTTGTGTGAGTGACTGTATATATATTGTGTTTGTGTGTGTGAGTGTATGTTGTGTTTGTGTGTGTGAGTGTATGTTGTGTTTGTGTGTGTGAGTGTATGTTGTGTTTGTGTGAGTGACTGTATATATATTGTGTTTGTGTGTGTGAGTGTATGTTGTGTTGTGTGTGTGAGTGTATGTTGTGTTTTTGTGTGTGAGTGTATGTTGTGTTTGTGTGTGTGAGTGTATGTTGTGTTTGTGTGTGTGAGTGTATGTTGTGTTGGTGTGTGCGAGTGTATGTTGTGTTTGTGTGTGTGAGTGTATATTGTGTTTGTGTGTGTGAGTGTATATTGTGTTTGTGTGTGTGAGTGTATGTTGTGTTTGTGTGTGTGAGTGTATGTTGTGTTTGTGCGTGTGATCGTATGTTGGGTTTGTGTGTGTGAGTGTATATTGTGTTTGTGTGTGTGAGCGTATGTTGTGTTTTTGTGTGTGAGTGTATGTTGTGTTTGTGTGTGTGAGTGTATGTTGTGTTTGTGTGTGTGAGTGTATGTTGTGTTGTGTGTGTGAGCGTATGTTGTTGTGTGTGAGTGTTGTGTGTGTGTGAGTGTATATTGTGTTTGTGTGTGTGAGTGTATGTTGTGTTTTTGAGTGTGAGCGTATGTTGTGTTTGTGTGTGTGAGTGTATATTGTGTTTGTGTGAGTGACTATATATATTGTGTTTTGTGTGAGTGTATGTTGTGTTTGTGTGTGTGAGTGTATGTTGTGTTTGTGTGTGTGAGTGTATGTTGTGTTTGTGTGTGTGAGTGTATGTTGTGTTTGTGTGTGTGAGTGTATGTTGTGTTTGTGTGTGGGAGTGTATATTGTGTTTGTGTGTGTGAGTGTATATTGTGTTTGTGTGTGTGAGTGTATGTTGTGTTTGTGTGTGTGAGTATATATTGTGTTTGTGTGTGTGAGTGTATATCGTGTTTGTGTGTGTGAGTGTATGTTGTGTTTGTGTGTGTGAGTGTATGTTGTGTTTGTGAGTGTATATTGTGTTTGTGTGTGTGAGTGTATGTTGTGTTTGTGTGTGTGAGTGTATGCTGTGTTTGTGTGAGTGACTGTATATATAGTGTGTTTGTGTGTGTGAGTGTATGTTGTGTTTGTGTGTGTGAGTATATGTTGTGTTTTTGTGTGTGAGCGTATGTTGTGTTTGTGTGTGTGAGTGTATGTTGTGTGTGTCTGTGTGAGTGTATGTTGTGTTTGTGTGTGTGAGTGTATGTTGTGTTTGTGTGTGTGAGATTATGTTGTGTTTGTGTGTGTGACCGTATGTTGTGTTTGTGTGTGTGAGTGTATATTGTGTTTGTGTGAGTGACTGTATATATATTGTGTTTGTGTGTGTGAGTGTATGTTGTGTTTGTGTGTGTGAGTGTATATTGTGTTTGTGTGTGTGAGTGTATGTTGTGTACTTGTGTGTGTGAGTGAATGTTGTGTTTGTGTGTGTGAGTGTATATTGTGTTTGTGTGTGTGAGTGTATGTTGTGTTTGTGTGTGTGAGTGTATATTGTGTTTGTGTGTGTGAGTGTATATTGTGTTTGTGTGTGAGTGTGTATGTTGTGTTTGTGTGTGAGTGAATGTTGTGTTTGTGTGAGTGACTGTATATATATTGTGTTTGTGTTTGTGAGTGTATGTTGTGTTTGTGTGTGTGAGTGTATCTTGTGTTTGTGTGTGTGAGTGTATGTTGTGTTTGTGTGTGTGAGTGTATGTTGTGTTTGTGTGTGTGAGCGTATATTGTGTTTGTGTGTGTGAGTGTATGTTGTGTTTGTGTGTGTGAGTGTATATTGTGTTTGTGTGTGTGAGCGTATGTTGTGTTTGTGTGTGTGAGTGTATGTTGTGTTTGTGTGTATGAGTGTATATTGTGTTTGTGTGTGTGAGTGTGTGTTGTGTTTGTGTGTGTGAGTGTATGTTGTGTTTGTGTGAGTGACTGTATATATATTGTGTTTGTGTGTGTGAGTGTATGTTGTGTTTGTGTGTGTGAGTGTATGTTGTGTTTGTGTGTGTGAGTGTATGTTGTGTTTTTGTGTGAGTGTATGTTGTGTTTGTGTGTGTGAGTGTATGTTGTGTTTGTGTGTGTGAGTGTATGTTGTGTTTGTGTGGGAGTGTATGTTGTGTGAGAGTGTATGTTGTGTTTGTGTGTGTGAGTGTATGTTGTGTTTGTGTGTGTGAGTGTATGTTGTGTTTGTGTGTGTGAGTGTATGTTGTGTTTGTGTGTGTGAGTGTATGTTGTGTTTGTGTGTGTGATCGTATGTTTTGTTTGTGTGTGTGAGTGTATATTGTGTTTGTGTGAGTGACTATAAATATTGTGTTTGTGTGTGTGAGTGTATGTTGTGTTTGTGTGTGTGAGTGTATGTTGTGTTTGTGTGTGTGAGTGTATGTTGTGTGTGTGTGTGTGAGTGTATGTTGTGTTTGTGTGTGTGAGTGTATGTTGTGTTTGTGTGTGTGAGTGTATGTTGTGTTTGTGTGTGTGAGTGTATTTTGTGTTTGTGTGTGTGTGTATATTGTGTTTGTGTGTGTGAGTGTATATTGTGTTTGTGTGTGTGAGTGTATGTTGTGTTTGTGTGTGTGAGTGTATGTTGTGTTTGTGTGTGAGTGTATATTGTGTTTGTGTGTGTGAGTGTATGTGTGTTTGTGTGAGTGTATGTGTGTTTGTGAGTGTGTTTGTGTGAGTGTATGTGTGTTTGTGATGAGTGTATGTGTGTTTGTGTGAGTGTATGTGTGTTTGTGTGAGTGACTGTATATATATTGTGTTTGTGTGTGTGAGTGTATGTTGTGTTTGTGTGTGTGAGTGTATGTTGTGTTTGTGTGTGTGAGTGTATGTTGTGTTTGTGTGTGCATGTATATTTGTGTTTGTGTGTGTGAGTGTATATTGTGTTTGTGTGTGTGAGCGTATGTTGTGTTTGTGTGTGTGAGTGTATGTTGTGTTTGTGTGTGTGAGTGTATATTGTGTTTGTGTGTGTGAGTGTATGTTGTGTTTGTGTGTGTGAGTGTATATTGTGTTTGTGTGTGTGAGCGTATGTTGTGTTTGTGTGTGTGAGTGTATGTTGTGTTTGTGTGTGTGAGTGTATTGTGTTTGTGTGTGTGAGTGTATGTTGTGTTTGTGTGTGTGAGTGTATATTGTGTTTGTGTGAGTGACTATAAATATTGTGTTTGTGTGTGTGATCGTATGTTTTGTTTGTGTGTGTGAGTGTATATTGTGTTTGTGTGAGTGACTATAAATATTGTGTTTGTGTGTGTGAGTGTATGTTGTGTTTGTGTGTGTGAGTGTATGTTGTGTTTGTGTGTGTGAGTGTATGTTGTGTTTGTGTGTGTGAGTGTATGTTGTGTTTGTGTGAGTGACTATATATATTGTGTTTGTGTGTGTGAGTGTATGTTGTGTTTGTGTGTGTGAGTGTATGTTGTGTGTTTGTGTGTGAGTGTAAGTTGTGATTGTGTGTGTGAGTGTATGTTGTGTTTGTGTGTGAGAGTGTATGTTGTGTTTGTGTGTGTGTATGTTGTGTTTGTGTGTGTGAGTGTATGTTGTGTTTGTGTGTGTGAGTGTATGTTGTGTTTGTGTGTGTGAGTGTATGTTGTGTTTGTGTGTGTGAGCGTATGTTGTGTTTGTGTGTGTGAGTGTATATTGTGTTCGTGTGTGTGAGAGTATGTTGTGTTTGTGTGTGAGTGTATATTGTGTTTGTGTGAGTGACTATATATATTGAGTTTGTGTGTGTGAGTGTATATTGTGTTTGTGTGTGTGAGTGTATGTTGTGTTTGTGTGTGTGAGTGTATATTGTGTTTGTGTGAGTGACTATATATATTGAGTTTGTGTGTGTGAGTGTATGTTGTGTTTGTCTGTGTTAGTGTATGTTGTGTTTGTGTGTGTGAGTGTATGTTGTGTTTGAGTGTGTGAGTGTATGTTGTGTTTGTGTGTGTGAGAGTATGTTGTGTTTGTGTGTGTGAGTGTATATTGTGTTTGTGTGTGTGAGTGTATATTGTGTTTGTGTGTGTGAGTGTATGTTGTGTTTGTGTGTGTGAGTGTATGTTGTGTTTGTGTGTGTGAGTGTATATTGTGTTTGTGTGTGTGAGTGTATATTGTGTTTGTGTGTGTGAGTGTATGTTGTGTTTGTGTGTGTGAGTGTATGTTGTGTTTGTGTGTGTGAGTGTATATTGTGTTTGTGTGTGTGAGTGTATGTTGTTTTTGTGTGTGTGAGTGTATGTTGTGTTTGTGTGAGTGACTGTATATATATTGTGTTTGTGTGTGTGAGTGACTGTATATATATTGTGTTTGTGTGTGTGAGTGTATGTTGTGTTTGTGTGTGTGAGTGTATGTTGTGTTTGTGTGTGTGAGTGTATGTTGTGCTTGTGTGTGTGAGTGTATGTTGTGTTTGTGTGTGTGAGTGTATGTTGTGTTTGTGTGTGTGAGTGTATGTTGTGTTTGTGTGTGAGCGTATGTTGTGTTTGTGTGTGTGAGTGTATATTGTGTTTGTGTGAGTGACTGTATATATATTGTGTTTGTGTGTGTGACTGTATGTTGTGTTTGTGTGTGTGAGTGTATGTTGTGTTTGTGTGAGTGACTGTATATATATTGTGTTTGTGTGTGTGAGTGTTTAATTTGTTTAATCGTCATATTAGAGTGAATAAAGTGTGTTTACTGTAATTGCGACATCTATTGTAATACAAGTGATAAAATAAGGAGGTAAATTGTCTAGAAACAACATTAGATAACAATCTTGATAGAAATTAATGCCACTATACTCCTTTACCAGTTACCTCTTTATTTAAGTGCATAAGTGTAAATAGTACTTAGGTGTGTGACGTTTGTAACAATAATTTAGAAAAAAACAAAAAATACTAGCAGAACAGCTCTACCCCCACCTGGTGTTAAGTGTAAAACCTGCACCAAAGACTGTGTGATAGAGTGCTTAAAGTGTGAAAAGTGCAGCAGCTATGTCCACACAGCCTGCTCACATCTTCCAGTATACTGCTTGGTTCACTGCTTCAACTCAAGAAGTCAGTATATTTGCGAGAGCTGTGTTAAAGATAAATTAGGAGATGACAACAATGATGAGCAACATGCATGGGTCACTGGACTGTTGGAGCGAGACAATGCTCCGCCTCCGAAGAGTACTGACCCGGAAAGTAAATCTCCTCAGGAGGAATCTCCATCTACAAGCAAATCTCCCCAGAAGGAACCACCACAGAACCAAAATTCTCTATCCTTAGAAGACAGTAGGAAAGAGGCAGTAGAGGAGATATTGGAAGAAAGACCAGCACCAATATGCCGCTTCTATCAGCGCAACGTTTTCCGAGGATGCCGTACAGGTCGTCATGGAAAAGAATGCAATTATGAACATCCAAAAGTATGTTGGCGCTACCTGAACCATGGCCCGAATAAAGCTAAAGGATGCAGTTTGGGCAAAAAGTGTTCCAGGTTCCATCCATTGCTATGCAGAAAGGCTGTCTCTACTGGTGAGTGTCATAATAATGATTGTAAATTCAACCACGTAAAAGGTACCAATCTTTCACAAACTCTTACTCCAAAGAATAATACTAGTACTAGTAAGGACACTTATCGTGCAAACAGTGAAATAAATGGTACAGAAGCCATTGTTCCACCTCAGCCTCCAGACACCTCATTCTGGAGGACCCAACCTACTACTGGCCACAATAATGGTAGCCCACTCTCCCAGGGGCGCAATGAAGGCCACAACTATAACAACAACAATAACAACAACAATAACAATATGTCTTTTTTTAGGCATACAGAAAGATATCCAGCAACTACAAACTCAGATGCTCCAATTTGCCAAAATTATGCAAATACACATGGCTTGGTCACCACTGCAAGGGTCACCGACAGTGCCTTACCACAACATGGCACATCAAGCCCAGCCTTGCATGATGAAGTAGGGTCACTTGGGGAGCAATTAACCCTCATTGTGGGAAACATAGAGGGATTGCTCCCAAGAAAGTTCAGCCAGAAAGTGCAGATGCTGTCTGAACTTGCGACTAAAGGTAATGCACTAGCAGTTTGTCTCATTGAGTCTCACCTAAACGACACAATTAGAGACTCAGAAATCCAAATGGAAAAGCTTATACCATTCAGAGTTGACTACCTAAATAGAAAAAAAGGAGGTGTTATAACTTATGTGTTGGAGGAGTTTGCCTCCCTTACTAAAGTGCTCCTGGGAGAGTCAAACTCCTTTGTGGAGGTACTAGCCCTTCACATTACATCTTTAAACCTGGTCCTTGTGAACCTCTACCGGCCACCTGCTTGCGAGACACAACACTTCAGGCCCATCATAACAAAATTAAATTATATACTTGAAAACCTCCAAAACCCAATGCCAGAAGTAGTTGTGGTTGGAGATTTTAATTTACCACATGTGTTCTGGCCAGAAATGAGAACAATGCACAGTCGGAATGTACAAGACAGGGTCCAGGCAGAGCTGCTTTTTAACTTTGCTGAGCAGTGGTGCCTTAACCAGGTCATTGATTCACCAGCAAGAGGTGAAAATATTTTAGACCTCGTATTTACAAACAATGATGAACTTGTCCATGAGGCGGTAGTGGAGCAGACAATCCTTTCTGACCACAACCTGATTAAGATTACCTCCAACATTAGAAGAATTAAGTCCTCTCAAGTCATGGAACCAACTGCAAAGCCAGAAATCAATTTTGGAGACCTGAATTTCTTCAACAACAAAGTTGACTGGTCCAGTATTAAATGTGAGCTGGGTGAAGTTGATTGGCAGACTGAAATTGAAAGTGCTTCAGTTGATGAAAAGTACAACACAATCATCTCAACTACCCTCAAGATTGTAAAAAAGTATACTCCTCTCCGGAAGGCCTGCTACAAAGCAACCATCCCACGTGAGAGGAAAACAATCATGAGGAAAAGGAGCAAACTAAAATCCAGAATAAAAACTTGTAACAATGACCATGACAGAAGAAGCATGCAGGACAAGGTGAAACAACTGGAGGAACAGCTGAGGGAGTCCCACAGGAACGAAAGAGCCAAAGATGAGAAATCTGCGGTTGAAGCCATTCGGACAAACTATAAGTATTTCTTCAAGTATGTTAAGAAACGAGCCACAGTGAAAGCAAGTATTGGTCCTCTCGTCGCCACAGATGGAGAAGTCATCAGCAATCCACAACAGATCTGCGAGACACTGAGAGGTCAATACGAAAAAGTATTTAGTCAGCCAAAAGAGATGCACAGAATCAATGACCCAGATATTTTCTTCAATTCTATTGGGCAGCCACCTCAACTGGAGGACATCTACTTCCAACCAAGTGATATTGCTGAAGCAATAGGTGAGCTTAAAGCAAACTCTGCGGCTGGACCCGATCAATTTCCAGCAATCCTCCTGAAAGAGTGCGCTTCAGAGATTTCAGTCCCACTATACATGCTGTGGAAGCCATCTATGAGAGAGGGAACTATACCAATGTTATTGAGGACTGCAAAGATTACCCAAATCTACAAAGGAGGACCAAGATCCCTACCCAAGAACTACCGACCGATTGCACTGACTTCTCACATTATTAAGATATTTGAGAAAGTTATCAGTAAGCAAATAGTAGTTTTCTTAGAAAACAACAATAAGATGAACAATGGACAACATGGCTTCAGAGGGGGGAGGTCCTGTTTGTCTCAATTGCTGGAACACCATGACTATATTCTTCAAACACTGGAGGATGGAGCCAACCTGGATGTGGTGTACCTTGACTTCGAGAAGGCCTTTGATAAAGTCGACCATGACGTCCTCCTCCATAAGATTCGGAAACTCGGGATCAGTGGACGCGTAGGACGTTGGATAAGTGCCTTCCTCAGAGATAGAGTCCAGTCTGTAGCAGTTAGTGGATGTGTGTCTACAGATTCAAACGTGACCAGTGGAGTTCCAGCAGGATCTGAATGTGCTGTACCACTGGGCGGAAAATAATATGTCTTTTAATAGCTGCAAATTTGACCTCATTAGATATGGACCTGATATCAAACTAAAAGAAAATACTGTGTACTCAACCTATGATGGAAACAGTGTCAATTCAGTGGCCAATATTAAAGATCTAGGGGTAACAATAAGCAGTGATGCAACATTTACCAAACACATCCAAGACATAGTCCGTTCTGCTCGCAATCAAATGGGTTGGATTCTACGGACGTTTGCCACAAGGGAAGAAAAATCAATGATAATATTATACAAATCTCTAATAATGCCAATCCTCGAGTACTGCTGCCAACTCTGGGACCCGTGGAGGGTTGGAGAACGACAATCACTTGAAGGCGTCCAACGTACATTTACAAACAAGATCTCCTCCGTGCAACATCTCGACTACTGGGGAAGACTTAAAGCACTTGAATTGTACTCGTTAGAGCGACGGCGTGAGCGGTACATCATAATCTTCGTTTGGAAAATGCTAAATGGCCATGTCCCAAACTTAACCCTGAGCCCCAGCTAGTTTGTAATAAAAGTCCCACCCAGGCCCAGAGGGTTGACATTTTTTTTTCCAGAAACAATAGCGAATGGGTTAGGAATGAAGGAAAAACCACGAAAAACCGATAAAAAAGCTCAATAAATGGTCCTACAGAGCCCCCGAAAACGGATTTTACAAGAGTAAAACATTGAAGGCAATTTCCCCCAAAAAAGGTTTTTGCATGCTCACGCGCACACGGTTGGACTTTGAGAGTTTTCAACTATCGGCATGGTTGCGTGGGATACTTACACAGTTCCCATATAAATCTGAGCCCTCTAGGTGCCATAGGACCGAAGTAATTAACTTGGACGCAACCATTGCGTCGCTGGGATTTTGCGTTACATACATTGCCGACGCAACACGTGCGACGCTGGGTCTCAGCGGGTTAACCCGGGAGCTGCGGGGAGACTCTTAAGAGTTCCCCCGGCGCACTGCGGGGAGACTCTTAAGAGTCAGAGAAAAACAAAATCAACTTTTGACATCGAAAAAAACATATTTTTTTATTTTTTTTTTTTTTTTGGCCCCTGGGCCATGCAAAATCTCAGTCCTCTACCTCCCCTCCTTCCCCACTTTCCTCCTCTCCTTCAGTTATCACCTATTTTCCCTGTTATTCCCTTATTCTGAGGTATATTTTCGTGCTAACATTAGAAATCCGATTGGAGGGTGTGGTCATCACTGATAGCAAGCGAGTGCAAGAGAGAGAGAGAGAGTATCGATCGACTGTGTCTCAGTGGCCTTGGGGGAAATTGGCGGGAAAGCAGATTGCCTCACCCATACATTATACAACTCGCGGGCTATGTCTCCGATTTTGACCATCCAAACGCTGTTTTCACTCGTTTTATTGTTGTTTCAGGTTAATACCTTTATAATCAACCCATAATAGGCGCATATGGATAAGTATTAATGCTATTAATGGCACAATGAATATTTTAGTGACGGAAACACCTCAAATACGTCAGCACAGGGGGACGTTTCCAATTACCCCCATGCGCACTTCAGAGGTTAAACAATGAGTCAAAAATAAGTGAGAAAATCAGCAAGAGGCGAGGCAAGCTCTGTGAATTGGAAAACATCAATAATAGAGCCTTGGCCAGAGTGGTGACTCAGAGAATGACCTCAATATCATACCGGGGCCCAACACTCTTTAACGCGCTGCCAAGATATGTGCGTGATGCAGAGTGCTCCTCGGCTGTCCAGTTCAAGAGGGTGCTGGACAGGTTCCTCAAAAGTGTCCCTGACCAGCCAAAAATGCCCCACTACGACATCAGGGCACTGAGTAACAGCATTCCTGATCAGCTTGCCCTGATGACGGCAGACGGTAATTTGATTACCGATCTGTCTACCATGGACAGTCCATCTACTGGTCCCCTTGCCCCTGTGTCTTCCACTGGGGACGGGGACGAGCGGTGGATGACTACTTCTGGCGGTGGTGCATCAGCATGACCGAGGGACGACCAGACGTCCTCAACTTATCACCAGGATAACCAGGAGTGTATGTTGTGTGTGTGTGTGTGAGTGTATGTTGTGTTTGTGTGTGTGAGTGTATGTTGTGTTTGTGTGTGTGAGTGTATGTTGTGTTTGTGTGTGTGAGTGTATGTTGTGTTTGTGTGTGTGAGTGTATATTGTGTTTGTGTGTGTGAGTGTATATTGTGTTTGTGTGTGTGAGTGTATGTTGTGTTTGTGTGTGTGAGTGTATATTGTGTTTGTGTGTGTGAGTGTATGTTATGTTTGTTTGTGCGGGTGTATGAATGTGTGGGCCAGTGTTTTTGATAATGCTCTTTTATATAAATTGTATGTATAGAAATTAAAACATTTATTTATTCTTTTAAAATAGTTGATTAAACCTGTATAGATACCTTTTACTATATAACCATAAATAGCTACCAATGCATAAAGTAGTTCAGTACGAGTCGGACTTTGTGTGTGTGTGTGTGTGTTTGTGTGTGTGTGTGTGTGTGTGTGTGGTGTGTGTGTGTGTGTGTGTGTGTTATGTGTCTGTGTAGGTAGATACAGTATATATATATATATATGTGTGTGTGTGGTGTGGTTGTGCGTGTGTGAGATTGTTTGTGTGTGTGATGTGTGTGTGTATGTACAGTATGTGTTTGCGTGTGGTGTGTGTATTTTGTGTGTGAGTGTGTGTATGGTGTGTAAGTACGTTTGTGTATGTATGTATGTGTGAGCTTGTGTGTGCGTGTTTTATGGTTGGAGTAGAGTATCTGGTAACAGTAGCAGTAGGAGCAGCGGTAGTAATTAGTGAGGTGCTAACAGTAACGCCCATCCCACGCCCCACCGCCCCCACCCACTAATAGTCTATTTACCGCTCCATTTGTAAGGGCGCCCGACCGGTGGAAGGATGGAGGGGGGGGGGGGTTAGATGTGGAATGATGGGTGGTGCTGGGGAAGGAGTGGGTGGGGGATGGCAAAAGGGGGATGGGAAGGAGGGAAAGTAGGGAGTGTGAGTAATGAAAGGGAGGAGAAAGAATATAATACTATTATACAGTATATACATGTATAATATACTTTATATATTCTGTATAATATACAGTATATATATATATATATATATATATATATATATATATATATACAGCTTTTATCTCTACCACCATCGTTGAATACCAGCACCACCACAATACCTACAACTACCACTAATGCACTTCTACCACCACCATCACCACGATTACCACCCATCACCATAACTACTATCACCACCATCGCCACAACTACCACTACTAAAACTATCACCATCACCCTCACCACCACACCATGACCACTGCTTCCACCATCACCACCTTCATCACTACCACTACTTTCAACATCCCCACCACAAACACAACCACCACTACCACTACCACCACAACTACCACCACCGCTAATCCAGCAGTCTCAGTTATTTGGTCCCAGTAGATCAGGTTACACAGATAGATTTCAAACACTCTTTCTTTTTTATTTTTTTGACCTAAGGGACGCTTGTGACCTCTGAGGAATGACAGTATAATCTCTTAATGCCCCCACAGATGCCAGTCTTATTGTCTTCTTCTTCTTTTTCGTGTTCGTCTTCTTTTTCTATTTATTTTCTTCTTCTTCTTTGTTTGACTATTTTAAGACCTTCCCCTCTATTTCGTTGTCGATTTTAAGACCTTTAGTGCCATTTAGGTGTCGATTTTTTTCTGGCGAGCGATAGCGAGCCTGACAATTTAAAAGGAACCAGCCTTCGGCCGGGACATTTTTCTACCGAAAAATGTACAAATTTATCTTGAAGGGGGGTCTAGGGGTTGATTTTCTAATCTTGATGGAGGTCTAGCAAGGAAATAAAGGATTACATTAATTAATAGACCCCCTCCAAAAAAAAGAAAAAAGAAAAGAAAAGAAAACTGCCTCTGATGAATGACAGTATAATCTGTTAATGCCCCTCCAACTTGTCCAGATGTCATTCTTATTGTCACTGTATTCGCCTTCGCTAGCCTCCTTTTTATACTCGTCAGGAGTCTTACCATGGCACTTCTTCTCATACTGCTCTTGTTTTGCTGGTATCACGTAATATGGATAATGCAGGAGACACATTCAAATAAATCAAATAAATCGTACATATAATGTTTGATATGCATGTGGCTGCTGTGAGCATTCCTAATGATGGTGAAAGTTGCAGCATTTCACAATGACTAATGATGATGCCGGACATGTTAGGAGAGAGGTATCCTGACTAGGATTCGAACCCACTAACCCCAGTTATATTTGGGAGAGTTGGGCACCGTAACAACTCAGTCATGAGCAAATATGAAGAAAGCAACCTTAGTTCCTATTTGAAAAACCAGGTTATAATCTTGTGGAGGACTATACCTTCGAACACGTGGTGAGTTGTTTTTAGGCTTCAACCATGACTATTTTACACATTCACCCCCCCCCCCCAAACTCGGCTAAGTATTACGATTGTAATCGTCCTGGCACTATTATGGAACTTCTCTGAATGACAAATATCTAATGATAATGTTGGACAGGTTGGGAGAGAGGTATCCTGACCAGAATTCGAACCCACTCACCTCATGTATATTTGGAAGAGCTGGGCACCGTAACCACTCGTCCATGAGCAGATAAAAGGGAAGAAAACTTAGTTCTGATTTGAAGAACCAGGTTATTGTCTCGTGGAGGACTATGTCTTTGTTTCATAATAAGATATGTTAAGCCGAATCTGGAAACTCAGGTGCCTAAGATAGCCATATTTATGGAGTCTTTTCCCCCAAAGTACAGGCTCTATGGAGGCGAACCAAACTGCTCCATCCTCAATGACCTTGACTCTGCCCAGGCTGAAGAAGGAAACACGGGCAACGCCCAGGTAAGCCGCTCCCTCCGATACTACTGCTTCCCAGGACCCCAGGGCGAGACTGACCTAATGACCAGCGGCCTGGGGAGCACCAACATGACCCCTTAGCCTGGAGCAAGTGGACCAGCAGAAGACGACAAAAAGTTTATGACCTCTATGGAAGCGATTCCGACAATAGCACACAATCTTAACCCTTTCGTTGCGGGTGACATTCTGTAACGTCCTGGCAAGTTACAGCAATTTCCAGGCTTTAAAAGCCTGTAAAAACCGTAAAAATCGAGTGTCAGTGGGCGGGAGCGTGAGGGGCCCACCTCCGACCCTCAGAGCACCGAGCAGCTCACTGAGGTACACTGTGTCTCGCGTGGGTCTCTCTCTGTGTCTCACAGCAGTGTAGCCAAGCGAGCGTGTGCTACCAAATAGCGGGTTTGCCGCGTTTCACTGGCACCACTGCGGGTGAACCAGACCACGTACGGGGCCCGTTCTGGTGTCATTTTGAAGCTATTTTCATCTAGTTTTCGGCAGAATACACTTCATTTAATGCAGATGCTTGATTTTTTTTTTTTTTTTTTTTAAAGAGACAATGAACGGAGGAAGGAAAAACACAGATAAAACAAAAAGGTCCATGTGCCTAAAGACATCCTCCATTCATAAAATGTTTGTAACAACTGGATTTAAACATTTGTTGATTGTAAGTTTGTGGAAAGCAATTCGAGGGAAGTGAATTCCAAAGAGTAGTAGCTCTGGGGATAAATGAATTCTGATAAGCAGAAGTTCTGCATTGTGGAGGAGAAAGTGTAAATTCATGGGCGCTCTCAGCTGCCCTAGTTCTACGGGGAAAGATGTGGAGAGGCGGCACAATTGAAGCAAGTTCCTCGGAACAATTGCTGTGAAAATATCTGTAGAATAATGCAAGGGATGCAACGTTTCTTCGTATGGCTAATGTAGGAAGGTCCTGTGTGATTGCAGGGTTATTGATTAATCTAATGGCTTTATTTTGAATTTTGTCCAACTGCCTCAATGCAACCACTCCACTTCCACCCCACAGAGGTGAACAGTAATCCATCTGAGAGCGCACATGACTTTTATATAATACGGCCAACTGCTCATCAGTGAAGAATTCTCGAACTCTGTACAGGAGTCCCAGTTTTTTAGAGGCATTCTTAGCAATGCTTCTAACATAATGTGTCCAGCTCAAGTTAGTAGTTAATGTTACACCGAGAATGTCAATACTAGGGGAAGTGGGAATATTTTCATCATTAAAAAATATATGGGAGTCAGTGAGATTCTGTCGGTTAGAAAATTGAATGTACTTGGTTTTCTGTGCATTAAAGGAAACTAGATTCTCTTGTCCCCATTCATTAATTCTAGAAAGGTCCTGGTTCAGAGAAATTGCAGTGTTTATTTTTGAATTTATAAGATCGGGTTGGGTGAAAGAATTGGTAAATGTGAAGGAACTGTGGAGTGTTGAGTCATCTGCGTAGGAATGTATTGGATTATGAGTGGTAGATATGAGATCATTGATATGAATGAGGAACAGAGTTGGGGCCAAAACTGATCCCTGAGGAACACCAGCATTTATTGAGTGAAATTGAGAATAAAGGCCATCTACCATTACACATATTTTTCTGTTATGAAGATAAGAAGAAATTAGTGGAACTAATGATGCAAGGCCGTAGTGTGACATCTTCGACAGTAAGGATTGATGCCAGACTCTATCAAATGCCTTTGATATATCCAGTGCTATTGTATGTGTTTCACCATGTTGGTCTGTAGCTTGGTTGATTTGATGCGTAAGAAGGCAAAGAATGTCTGCAGTTGATCGACATCGTCTAAAACCATATTGCCTATCACTGATTAATTTATTATTCTCCAGATGCTTAATTATGTGATTATTTAATATAATTTCAAAACTTTGCCAAGAGTGGAAGTTATAGCTATTGGTCTGTAGTTTGATGGATCTGAAGAGGCACCTGTTTTAGGAACTGGATGGATGTTTGCTTCTTTCCAGGGTACTGGGAAGCATGAGGTATGAGTACACAGACGGAAAAATTTTGCCAATACAAGAGCGAGCACCAAGGAGCAATTCTTAAGTACTATTGGAGGAATTTCATCTGGACCAGGAGCCTTATCTACTGAGAGATTCTGCAAAATAGTTTTGACATGTCTGGTGTGGATCTTAAGTGAGGGAATTTCAGGTGAATTAAAATTAAGTACAGGGACATCTTGATTTATGTCATCTAAGGTTGAGTTGGTGGAGAAAATATCTGCAAGAAGGTTAGCTTTACCTCGTGGGTCACTTACAAGATTGCCAGTCGGAGATTTTAATGGTGGAATGGATGAAGCAGTAGTGAAGTTGGATTTGAATGAGTTAAGAGTAGACCAAAGTATTTTGTTATCATTTGGATTATTTAGAAGTTTATTTGCCTGCTTATGGAGAAAGTTTGATTTAGTTAGGTTTAATACAGTTTTGGCATGATTTCTGATGTTTCTAAAGTAATTAAAGGCTTCATGTGTTTTTGATCTTGTGTATGCATTGTAGGCTATTGCTTTTTGTTCAGTTACTCTAGCACAATTATGGTCAAACCATTTAGGTGAATTAGATCTTTTACTGTACTTTTGATGAGGAATAAAAGTTTCCATTCCAATTTTTACAAAATCTTGTATGTGGCTCAAGGTGGAGTGTGCATCATTAGAAAAGAAAGAGGTCCAGGGAATATCAATAAAGAAACCTTGAAGACCCTCCCAGTCTGCCCTATCGTAATGCCATTTAGTCACCAAAACAGGTTCAGAGTGGGAAGGTGTGGTAGGTGATAGACAGGTGGCCTGTATCAGACAGTGATCAGAAGATCCAAGTGGGGACCTCACTGTAACATCATAATTTTCTGAATTGGTTGTTAAAAATAAGTCCAGTAGGTGGGAATTATGATTAGGATTATCTGGTACACGGGTGGGTTGGTTGACTAGTTGAATGAGATTAAATGAGTCTGCAAATAGCTCACATTCAAGACCAGCATCATCAGTCCTGGCTGAATGAGTGAGCCATTCAACATTATGGACATTAAAATCACCCAACACAGTGATTTCAGAAGAAGCATTTAAGTTGAGGACACTGAGTTGTGAGGACAGAGAATCAAAAAGACTTTGCTCTGGAGGAGTATTTGGGGAACGGTAGATGCAACATATGTATTTAAATTTACCAGCAGAAATTAATTTGTATATAGAATAATCAAAATAGGGACAATTGAAACTAGTAACCTCCTCCAGGGCAATTTCAGATTTTGCGAAGCAACATACACCACCTTTAGGTCTGAAATTTTGGAGCAGTTGATAACCTGGAAAATTAAATCTAGATGTGTCAGATGTGGATGTTACTTGAGTCTCTGTCAAAAAAAGGAGAGTAGGGGATTCTGCTTGAAGAAATTGGTGTACAGAATTGATGTTAGAGTGAAGTCCCCTTATATTACTAAAGAAATAGCTGTACTGACAAGCAGCTTTGGGACGTTGCAATGCTCTTGACACAGTCGCATGATGACGACCGGGAGGGCCCTGTGTCAATAACCCAACCCTGCCGGGGGTGGATATCCGAGGGACCACCAGGTTTGCTCTTAACAATTGTACTGCCATATTTATAAGGTAAGTGTATGGTGTTACATGTATGATATGTAGTGGGAAGAGTAGTATTTTATGGATAGAGGATAGCGATGTAGGGCAATGTCGTGAAGTTGGATGTGTATGTTATATAAAGAGGGTTTTCCTGATACCCCTGATGTGTGAGGCAGAAAGATATGTATCCAGCTACCAAGGCCTGGGAGAGAAAATGGAATTCAGGCTATTCCCTGAGTCTCCCGAAACCTTGGCGGTAGTACTTCCCTGGGCGGGGCTGCCTACCCCTACTACCTAAAAATTTATCATTCAGGAGTGCCTGAATATGCCCTAAATAGCCCAAACATAGCCGCAGCCAATTGGTTAATGCCTAAGCTCTCTCTCTGGTTGAGTATGTGAGGTTAAGGTCTGAGAATCGACTGCTGACGTGAGAAACTCCGTCCCTCTGGTTACGAGGTACCCTAACCCTCGTCTTTAGTAGCTCATTCGGGTAAAGCTTGAGAATATCAGCAACGGCATAAGCATCACTGCCAACTTCTAGTTGCAGTAAATCGACCGCCTCACCACTTCCAGTTTACGAAGCAGTCCAGAAAAGGAGCAACCGACGCCCGCAGATCCAGATGAGATGATCGCCCTACACACGATGCCCGGCTGGACTACTCTGGACGGACGCAATAATTATCCTTGTCACTGGCTTTCAGAGTCCCTTCATAGGTCCTAAGAAGATGAATGATTAAGTACACATACACTGTATCTATATAATATTTTCGATTGTCTGTGTGTGTGTGTGTCTGTTCTTAATAGGCGGCCGCAGTTTTGGACCTGGGGAGCTGAAACTTTGCATGTGGGTGTCAATTGACCTGGGTCAGGTCATAGAGGGGGCGAGGCCACGATTGGAGGTCGTTTCGAGGCCGAAATTGAAAAAAAAAAAAAAAAAAAAAACAAACATTGAACAAAATTGCCGTTTGGGGCAGAAGGAGGCCTCCGATCGAAAAGTTGTATGGAACGAAAGTTGTTCGCAGCCCCCCAAAATGGGGGTACAGATGAGGTCAGATCCAAAATCGGAGGTAATTTAGCGGCCGAAATCGAGGTCGCCGTTTAATGAGGCACAGGGAGGTCGAGGCCGGTAATTATGGTAGTAGTAGTATTGTGATGATTGTGGTAGTAGTGATTGATGATGGTGATTATGGTAGTAGTAGTGGTGGTAGTAGTGATGGTGATTATGGTGATTACCCGGGCAACGCCGGGTACCCCTGCTAGTCTTAAATATTTGCCATTATAGAATTTAACCTCCATTACGCCTGAACGAATCCGTTCTTGTGGTAAGATATTAAGTAAATGATATCTATTAACCCATGGACTGCGAAGGTCCACTCGGAAGCTAAGGTATATAAACATGAAGAAATAACCTAAAAGCCATGCCAGTGTGGGAACATTTCTGAAATTTGGGTGACACATAGAAAGTAGTGGCATCTTTCCATACCACATCCTCCACTCCCCCCCCCCCCCACCCCTCAAGTTGGCCTTTTATTTTGCGCATGTTCTAGTAGTTCCTGGGTTAAATGCCTCCCACAACATCCGCCACACACACTCTTTAATATTATCCCCGCATTGTAGAGGAATGATGATAATGAAACACACCACCAATAAATAGTAAGATAAACGAGAAATAGAGAGAAAGTGATGGAAATGAAATACAACATCAATAAATAGTATCCTAAACGAGAAATGGAGAGAAAAGAAGCATGTTGCGTGACATATCCTGGCATCTCAGACCTGGACAAATAGACCCCTCCATATTGTTTGTGTATGTCACATGGTGGTGGTGGTGTTGGTTGTGGGTGTGAAGGGTGGGGGGGGGGGGTCATGTGTCGTAGCCTAACTGTCACTCCCTCACTAAATGCTCTTTCTCTCTCTCTCTGTTTCACTCTCTTTTACTCTCTTTCTTTCTTTCTTTCTCTCTTTCTCTTTTTTTCTCTCTCTCTCACTCACTAACTCACTCTCACTCTCTCTCTCTCTCTCTATATATATATATATATATATATATATATATATATATATATATAGCCACACGATATGATCCTTGAAGGGGTGGACAGAAGGGGTTTATGGGGTGACTTGATTCACTTCCGGATGACTTCGAAACATTTAGGGTCACCTGCTTTTTTTCTCTTTCTCTCCTTTTCTCTTTCCCTGGCTTGTATCCATTCGGCCCCATTCAGCCAACTGTTTTAAGACGTCTATCCCCATTCAGGTGTCGATTTCATCCTGGCGAACGATAGTGAGCCAGCATTATATGGAAAAATCCGGCTTCGCTGGAGACATTTTTCTATCGAAAAATGTACAAATTTAGCTTGCTGTCAAAACGAAAATATATATATGTTGGCTCGCTACCGTTCGCCAGGAAAATATTGACACCTGGATGGGGGTAAACGTCTTAAAACAGTAGGCTGAATGGGGCCGAATGGATTCAAGCCAAAGATAGAGGGAGAACAAGAGAAAAAAAAGCGAGGTGGGCCCCCTTAATTATGTCCTAGAGTGCAGTACAGTCGCTTACAAAAATCGTGTTTTTCTTGATGCAATTATATCTATCTTGGTTGATTATTGGAAGGAACCTTGTTTTTCCAAGTATATTATCTATGGTTTTGTAGTTGATGTAAGACAATCATATTATCTATGGTTTTGTAGTTGATGCAAGACAATCATATTCATAAATTCGTGTTGGGAGATATTGCATACTTCCATAATTAAAAATAAATATAGTTCATGAATGTTTTTGAGTGACTGTACAGTTGCCCACGTAAGTTCTGTTCCTTGCGTGATGTTATGTATGAAAGTTAAAATTAGTATGTATGATTTGCGAGTATGGCTTCATATAATTACCAGTTGACTAATCAGATGAGTTAACTCCTGCATAAGAAAGTACACTCGTAATTCATTTTTTTTTTTTTTTTTTAAGAAACTATGAACGAGGAAGGAAAAACACAGATAAAACAAAAAGGTCCATGTGCCTAAAGGCATCCTCCATTCATAAAATGTTTGTAACAACTGGATTTAAACATTTGTAGATTGTAAGTTTGTGGAAAGCAATTCGAGGGAAGTGAATTCCAAAGAGTAGTAGCTCTGGGGATAAATTAATTCTGCTAAGCAGAAGTTCTGCATTGTGGAGGAGAAAGTGTAAATTCATGGGCGCTCTCAGCTGCCCTAGTTCTTCGGGGAAAGATGTGGAGAGGCGGCACATTATATTTCCATGTACGGTCGCACTAATAAGTCATGTCTCAGCTGGCATTACGTTTGGATCGCTCTGTGCTGTATTAATGTCTGTCAGATGTTGAATAGGGTGGGTAAGTGTAGGAACATGTTTGTATATTTCACTCAATATGAAGAAATGAAGCTTAGATATTGCTGATACCACTTATTGATCAAAACATAATTGGTGCCGAGACATCACTTATTAGCGCGACTGTACAGTACGGTGGCGCTAATAAGTCATGTCCCAGCAGTCATTACGTTTGGCTCGCTCTGTGCTGTATTAATGTCTGTCAGATGTTGAATAGGGTGGGTAAGTGTAGGAACATGTTTGTATATTTCACTTGACATTAAGAAATGAAGCTTAGCTATTGCTGATACCAATTATTGATCAAAACATACTTGGTGCCGACGCATCACTTATTAGCGCGACTGTACAAGATAATAAGAGGTTTTCTGATTATTTATTACAATAGTAAGATCAACTATAGTGGTGCTATTTGTTATTAGGTGAAATGAATGCAGTACGCAGTCTTTCTTTTACTCAACTAGTGAACTCCCTCAATCAATTTTTCCTTCATCCTATGATTTAGACTGCTTTAAAGTAACTTAGTGTGTTCAGGCATTTTGACTCCAACGTCCCTTGAACTTGGCTCTATGTCACTCTTTTGGCTTTGGGGAGACACTCGTTACAGGCACCCTGCCCTTTGTCTCCTTCATACACATAGGTAAAAAACCCTATTCCAAAAAAGAAGGCTGAAACTCTTGAGCATTAAGGGGGGTGACCAGTTTTTGTTCTGTCCTTTTCTATCTTTCTCTGGCTTGTATCCATTTGGTCCCATTCAGCTTACTGTTTTAAGACGTTTATCCCCATCCAGCTGTCAATTTTTTACTGGTGAGCGGTAGCGAGCCAGCATATTTTTTTATTTTTGTTTGACAGCAGGCTAAATTTGTAAATTTTTCGATAGAAAAATTTCTCCGGCGAAGCCGGAATTCTTCATATAATGCTGGCACGCTATCGCTCGCCAGGAAGAAAGCGACACCTAGATGGGGATAAACGTCTTAAAATAGTTGGCTGAATGGGGCCGAATGGATACAAGCCAGGGAAAGAGAGAAAAGGACAGAAATAACAAAACACAGGTCATCCCCCTTAACCTCTATAACTCACAAAAGACTGCAGTAATCGATATAATATTTATACCATTTGGGAAGTGTCAGCCAGGGAATGGGTGTGTAAATTAGTTAGTTAAACTAGGACTTCAGAGGCTATCAACCCTATTGGATTATTAAGCCAGCACACTGTAAGTCAAGAATAATGTCAGGACTAACCCCTCTCTGTGAGAACCCCAGTCCCTTGTGTGGAAATGTACAGCCCATTTGCTTTAGCCCTTTTTTAGTTACAGAGGTTAGGGTTCACGCTTTCTGGACTACCTATTTGGAACAGGGTATAGTATCAACAATCTCGAGTTAGGTTTTTTCTGCACCCCCTTCTCCCTCACGTTTGGCCCCATTAGATTTGATATTTTAAGGCGTTCGTCCCATTAGTTTGACGATTTTAAAACCTTTCGCCCCCTATCTTTGTCAATGTTAAGACATTTCATTCCATTTAGGTGCCTATTTTCCTGACGAGCGATAGCCAGCCTGTAATTTAGGAGGAACCGGCCTTTGGTTGTGAAATTTTTCTGCCGAAAAATGTACAACTACTGTACATCTCGAAGGGGGGTCATGGGGGTGTTTTACTAACCCGTTCACTACCGGGGATGTATTTATTATTTGATTTCAGTTACAATTAGACGATTTTATGAAGCTTAGGAAGGATGTATGGTAGCTAAAAAGATTAATTGATATAGTTTGTAGCCTTTTAATGAGTAGACGTCCTTCCTAAACTGAATAAAATCGTCTAACAGTTACCAGAATGTAATGACAAGGACATCACCGGCGGTGTTGAAGGGGTTAAGCTTGATGGAGGTCAATGAAGCAAACTTAAACCAACAAATAAATACTTAAAGAACACTTTGTCTCGAAGTTACTGCATAAATCGTAGCCTTAAATGTTCGAAGATATCTCGTACTGAATCGAGTCTTGACATTATTTTTTACCTAATATTTTTATTTCTGAGATTCGTTTTGCTCGGGAATTTATGTCTAACCCCCGTATTTTAAAACCATACTTAAGTGCTGCCCTAAATCTTAATGAACGAAATAAGCAGAAACATATACTGATCTTTCTAAAACTAAACTATATTTAGCCCTTTATCACAAATCAACTCTCAGTTGTATTATTTTTGTTCGAAATAAGGTTAAGTTTGGTTCTGAAATACGGGGGCTAGAGTGAACCTTTTTCTATTCTAATGAATCCGGTCTCGAGACTGTTCGTCCGCAGTCAGGAATAGCTTAACAGTAATTCAAGATAGAATTATGAAACGCCAACGATGTACTGTACACTGAAAACTGATTGAATAAGAAAGGTGATTCTATAGTTAACGCTCATTATATCGCTAATATCACATGGATATGTTCAGTTATTTCTTGCAGTATCTCCTTGAGGTTCGATACAGGTTCAAACATGTGTTTGCTTTATATGGTTCGTGAGTCTTTATTTTCCTCCACACAGGCGCCACAGCAAGTCCCATAACAGTACCAGCCATCCACACAGCACCACCACAACAACAGTTATCCCTTCCCTATTACAGCACCAATACAGCAACAGTACAAAGGAGTACAAAGGAAATCAAGCAACAACAGATCTAGTGACCCTTCTAGGTTGCTTGTCCTCCAAAACACTGAGGATCAAGTGTCCAAACAGTGGTTTAGAGTGGGTAAGGGAACATTGGAAAGGGAACTACTGCTCTGCCACTAACGTGGCAGGACTAGGAAGTTAGTAGGGGACATATGGGTTAGTAACTGAGGGGAGGATAAAGTTATTCATTTACAAACGCAGTCAGTCGCGGGTTTGATGCGAGATATTTGTCTAGGCGGAATTTAAATGAATCAACGGTGCTGCAGTCTATAACGTCTCGGGGAAGCCCATTCCACAAGTTGACAACTCGATTGAAGAAGAAATTCTTAGATTCGTGCGAGTTAAAAGATTTACCAATAATTTTGCAACCGTTTCCCCGCGTGTAATTAGATTGGTCGATAGTGAAGTACTTACTACAGTTCATATTGTCGATGCCTTTGATGATTTTGAACACTTGAATTAAGTCGCCTCTTAATCTGCGCTGGGTTAAAGGAAATAGATTTAATTCTCTAAGACGCTCTTCGTATGGTTTGTTCTTTAGGCTAGGTATCATTTTGGTAACTCTACGTTGAACTCGTTCTAGCTTGTTTATATCTTTTTGGTAATAAGGGCACCAGGATTGAACGCAGTATTCCAGAAGAGGGCGGACTAAGGAATTGTAAAGGGTTAGGATAACTTCTTTGGATTTATGCTCAAATGACCTGCCTATAAAGCCAATTATTTTGTTTGCCTTCTTAACAACTTCTGAACATTGTTGACTCGGTTTTAGGTTACTCGATATTGTTACTCCCAGATCAGTTTCTCTGTTTACATTCTTAAGCTGAGTGCCATTCATCGAATAGTTTGCTTTCTCATTTAGGTATCCGACATGTAGTACTTTACATTTATCCGCATTGAAACTCATTTGCCAAATTTGGGCCCAACATGACAATTTATCTAGATTGTGTTGCATATCGTCAACTTGTTCTTTTGAGAGTACGCTATTTGCAATTTTTGTATCGTCAGCAAATTTTGAGATTGTGCAGGTGAGACCCTCATCTATGTCGTTGATGTAAATTAGAAAGAGAATTGGTCCTAGTACCGATCCCTGGGGTACCCCGCTACTTACATTGGTCCATTTAGATGCCTTACCGTTTATGACTACCCTTTGCTTTCTGTTGCTGAGCCAATTTTCTATCCATTTCAACACACCGTCTTGTATTCCATGCGCTTTTAGTTTTAGCAGTAAACGTTTGTGGGGAACTTTGTCAAAGGCCTTTTGAAAATCAAGGTATATAATATCTACAGCTTTACTCTCATCGTAGAGGTTGAGGATATCGTGGAAGAAGTCTAAGAGGTTTGTTAAACAGGAACGTTTTTTACGAAAGCCGTGTTGAGTATCTTTAAGTATGTTATTTTCCTCCAAGTGATTTACGAGTCTGTCTCGTATGACCGTTTTCTAGCATTTTACATACAACTGAGGTTAAGCTAATTGGACGATAGTTACTGGGTAGGGATTTGCTGCCTTTTTTGAATATCGGTGTTACGTTGGCTAGCTTCCACTGATCAGGCATAGTTCCAGACTGCAAGGATTTATTGAATAGTAATGTCAGTGGTTTGGAGAGCTCATTCTTAGCTTCCTTTAGAACTCTAGGCGAGATTGTATCAGGTCCTGGCGTTTTATTTACCTTGAGTTTATCTAAACAATTCAATACTTCTCTCTCTGTAACGGTGATATTGCTTAGAACATCTGAATTATCAATCTGAATCGGCGATGGTGTAGGGATATCACTGAGGTCTTCTGTTGTAAAAACTGATGCAAAGAAGGTATTGAGGGCATTACTCATTTGTACTTCGTCTTTGGTGTATTCTCCTTTTTCATCGACTAACGGTCCAACAGTTGAAGTAACTACTTTTTTCTTTCTGATATAACTATAGAATTCTTTCGGGTTTGTTTTACTTTGATTCGCAATATGTAACTCTAAGGTCTTTTTACTTTGCTTAATTAACTTTTTGGCTTTGCGTCGTAGCTCTACAAATTTCACCCGTTCTTCGTCATTTTGTGAGGATTTTAATCTATCATTAGCACATTTTTTAGCAAGCAGGCAGTTTGAAATATCTTTATTCCACCATTTGGGCTTATTATTATGGCCTGGACGCCGTATTTTCGATGGTATGCAGTCTTGCACTGCTTTTAGGTAAGTGGTTTCGAATAACTTCCAAGATGTATTTATGTCGTTATTGTTAATTAAAAAGCTCCAGTCAGTTTCTTTAAACATAGCTCTAAGTTTATGGAAGTTTGCTTTCTTGAAATTAGGGACTTTTTCGATGCTACTATTTGGTTCGTTACTAGTAAACTTTAAAGTGAAAGTTATCGTACGATGGTCGCTGTTACTGAATTCATCACCAACATTCAAATTCTCTATCAATTCTTCTTTTGTTGCAAGTACAATGTCAAGAACGTTATTACCACGGGTCGGCATTCGAACAAATTGATAAAGCGAACTCTCTTGCAAGTTCGTATACAAGTCATGTCCGGAGTGTGAAGTAAGAGTATCGCCCCACTTGGTCACAGGTAAATTAAAGTCGCCAAAAATTACGGTATCTTGTGAGTTACTTACATCTGCAATTTGTTCGTAAATTTCTCGGTCAGTTTGCACTGATTGAGCTGGAGGTCTGTATATTAACGCAAGTATTATTTTTGTACCTTTATTATTCTTTATTAGCACAAAAGATGTGTCGACGTTCACAATTTGAGGTTTTGACACGAGGGTCGGGTTAAGACTTTCTTTGATATAAAATAAAACGCCACCTCCATTTTTATTTATTCGGCTGTTCTCAAACATTACATAACCGGGAAGTGAATACTCTGCTAAAAAGTCTCTATCTTGTGTATTGAGCCAAGATTCTGTTATGCCAATCACATCATAATTTTCTGTAAACACTAGTTCCTCTAAATCTGAAAATTTATTGCGTATGCTACGAGCGTTTGCATAGAAAACCTTTAAAGTTGCGGTTTTAGAACTCGCAGATCGTTCTTTCATCGAATTTTTGGTTCTGGTCGGATCTACATTTACATTCATGGCTGTCCTCGGTCCTCGGTCGTTATCCCTGACGGTTTTGAATTTGGGTCGTGTTGGTGGAGCTTTATCCAAATTCGCGGTTCTTGACGGATTAGTATTTAATTCCTTTGTAGATTGCCGTCCTCGCTGTCTTCGGTCCTCCTTCCTGGTTGTCCTGTGCTGAGTCGATTTCTTCTCCGAAAATCCTTTCTTCTCCGAAAATCCTTCACCGCATCGTTGAGAAGACGCCCAAAACGCGATACCATTAACCAATACACACAGCACCACCACGGCAATAGTTATACTTTCCCTTCACCATACCACAGCAATATACTCCAGCAATAGTAATCCTTTCCCTTCACCATGCCACAGTAATATACCCCCAGCAATAGTAATCCTTTCCCTTCACCATGCCACAGTAATATATCCCCAGCAATAGTAATCCTTTCCCTTCACCATACCACAGTAATATACCCCCAGCAATAGTAATCCTTTCCCTTCACTATACCACAACAATAAACCCCCAGCAATACCACAGCAATAGTACTCCTTTCCCTTCACCATATCACAGAAATATACCCCAGCAATAGTTCTCTCTTTCCTTGACCAAACCACAAGTGTCTCATCCGTTCACCATACCACATTAGTCTGTTACAACCGTCACTACGAAATAAACAAGGGCACTTAATAATGGACTAGATGATAGGCTATATCTGCAACAACGGTACGCTAATTCCAAGCCCTCGAATTATTACGCCGGTGAACAAAACACTTAAACCCTCCAGAGTTAATCTACAGGATAACGGGGTATCAATTAACTGGCTTTTAGTGCACTTCTACAAAGGCTTTCCGGTGACGGCAAAGCCTACTCACAACAGGAGTACTTTACGTTAATAAAATGCTCTCAAGTAATAACAATGCTTAAATAAACTATAACAAGATTTAATAAAGGAGTATATGCTTACGTTAACTTTAGTGTGAGTCTGAACTCAACACTAAACTCTTCAATGCTCTATGAAAACACTGGAAGTCTAGTCCTACAGCAAACAGATATGGAATCTTCTGAAAACGTCTGATGCTCTAAGATGATCGTCAATATAGAACAGAAATAATGCAGGGGCAGGACACCAAAGCGTGTATCTTAAATACACCAACAAGTAGGATACATATAAAACAAGGGAGTGCAACAACTCTGTGACAGCACTAATAATAGCCACTCAAAAACAGTACTTCCTTAGCCAACGTAACAGCCAAACTGGGTTGTGCGCTATGCAGCAACCTAGGCTAAAATAAGGCGTGAATAATTCCTAAAGCATACGCAATTAAAGTTAATGAACACAATGCTGTCTTTATTACTAATAAAGTCTAGCAGCGGCATAAAAGGTACCAGGAGGCTAGGCAGAGCGCAAGCGTGCTCGTAGCCTACTGTCTCCCCTTGAACAGATTTCCCTTATGTTACGTTAAGTGACTAGGAGGCTCTCTTGGTAAGTCCAGATCTCAAGTATCTGGTCTTACCCTGGAGCTCCACAAAGGTCAACAAAATGAGGTAGCAAGCATACGAGCAAGAGTAGGCAAAAGCCCTTCGCTTGTATGCTGCTACACTCGCAAAGGAAAAATATGCACAAGGGTTACAGGCTACCTAAGCTCCATCGAAGTCATACAGGCTCTGACTTGCCATGTAAACTCAGACAACGACCAAGGATACCCTCCACTGTCTCGCATTAAATAGTAACAAAGAACAACTCAATAATTAGAAGCACCCAATGATAATATGACTGGCAGTGACTTGACTCTTAACCTGAAAGAAAAGCAACCTAAAACTCTGCAGGAGGCAGCTCAGATGGCTGACCTCAGGTTGTCATTGATTCGTGGGTGCGGGTCTGCACAGAGAGCTGAGGCAGGTAACCAGAGGCGTACCACTCCAGCCCCCCCCCGAATTAAGGACACAACTAATTACCAATTTAAGAGTACTGGTGCCAATTTTGATCCCAAGACGAAACCCTTCCCGTTCAAGAAAGGCCAGGGCCCTTCCTCACCTCAGAGGAAGTCCAAGAGTGAAGGGGAGTGTTTCAAGTGTCATGAGAAGGGGCATATTGCGCGCTCATGTCCGAGCACACTGCCTACAGCAGTGGTGTCACTAGTGAGCAACATCGGTGTGTCTTTGAGGTCTTCCGCGTTTGCCCGGGGTAATATGTCGGTTGCGAAGTCACAGTCGGTGCAGAAGCAGCAGGAGGGCACGTCACCCGTCCGAGATGCTTTTTGTGGTTATAGGGAGCACGGCACTGTGAGGTGGGCTGGTGTGGAGCATAGGCTTGAGTTGCTGCGTGATACGGGCGCTTCCCAAACACTTGTTAAGAACTTCACTGGCAAGCCTATTAACGCGGCTCGGGTTGTGGTGGTTCAAGGCATCAATGCTACGCGGTCTTACCCACTGGTCAGAGGGGAGCTTGAGGTTGACGGTGCGACACGAGAGTTGGATGTGGGTGTTGGGGAGAAGTTGCCAGTTGAGGGGGTCGACCTCCTTCTCGGTAACGACTTTGCGGTGCTCACTTCCGAGGTTCCACCCTCAGTCGTTGCCGAGAGGGCGGCCGACACCAGTAGGGAGTGGCAAGAGTGGCTCGAGAGGTGCCAGATGCCGCAGATGGCGTGTGCTGTCACCAGGTCTCAGTCCGCTCAGGTGTCACAGCCTAGTACCCACGTTTTAGACCAGCGGAGGAAGGGTCGGAATGAGAAAGTCAAGGCTGGTCGGGTTGAGAGTTTGGACCCAGCGACACTCCTTGGTGACTCTGTAGTCTGTACTTGCACCAAATGTGAGCTCCGGAGTGGTCCCAGAACCTGTCCCCCCTAGTGACATGGTAGGGCGTGATGGCACTCCGCGACAGAGTAGTTCCCAGCTACAACTAGAAGATCTTAGTCTTGAGAGTTGTGGGAACGGGGCTAATGAACCCGATGAGGACGGGGAAGCATGTCATGTGAACCTGTTAAAGGAGTTTGTGAGGCAACCACCTGAGCAGCCTACTGTCCCTGTGTTGGTCTTCAGCGGCCAAGGTGGAGAAGGAGAGGGGGGCAGTGGGGCACAGGTGGAGGAAAGTTGGATTGTCATGTCTCGGCGGAGCAGGGGGTGGGGGACACGAGTCAGGTGGCTGTGGAAGCGCTTGAGCACCTGCCTGAGCAGCAGCATGCAGCGATCCAGCCCCTGCTCGGTTCATACCCCATTGTTTGTGCCGAGCACCCAGGCCTCACAACTCATGCGGTGCACGATGTTCCGCTGGCAGGTCACTTGAGTGTGAGTAAACCATTGGCCTCGTTGTTTCGGTGGTTCAAGGTGGCGACGAGGCTTTGGCATGGCTGCCAGGTCAGGGTCGACCCATGGCTGCTAGGGGTGGTGGTCAGAATCAGGACATTGAGCAGATTGGTGAGGTTGGCTGTGGAGTGGATGCGCCCGGTCGTCGCATAGCCTCCCAATGCTGCTCTAGTCGAATGCAACAGCCCTACCATAGACCGACTGTATCTGGCCGTGGCGCTGAAGGCGGTGATGCTGCGCCGGCAGGTGTAGTCGCAAGGAATGCGGGGGTGCGCATGTACGGTATCGGCGGGGAAGCCTTAGCAATTATGAACTATGGGAGTGACTGCACAGGTGGTACAGATTGTCCCTCTCATGACCTGGCTGTTCTAGGGACAAAGGTGGAGAAGGAGGGAGACTATAGTGTAGAAACTATGGTCCCGGCTGGGTTGTGGGAGGGCACTAGGCATGTTGTTCTTCGAGATAAGTTGCAACCTCTTGTTCCTAAGCGCTAAGAGAAGTTCTTTACTAGGCTGTGGCAGTACGTCCGCATGTTTGTTGATTCTCCAGGCCTGATGTACGGGGTAGAACCCGACATGGAGGCTGGAGACAGTGCAAAGCTCAAAGTGGCTCCCTACCGTATAAATCCTGCTCGACAGCCTGTTGTGAAAGCAGAGCTGGACTACATGTTGGAAAAGGGTCTGAGGGATAAGGGATATTATGAGTGGTCGTTGCCAGTAACTTTGCAACCTGAGTTGAGTGGCAAGATCCGTGTTTGTGTTGTTTGCAAGAGTGTTGGTGCATTATCCCTGACAGACGCCTATATCTTATCCAGAGTTGACGACCCCATAGCCCGCATCGGGGCTGCCTCGTTGATCACTAAGGTAGAAATAGTGAAAGGCTATTGGCAGGTCCCGTTGCCGGAAAGAGCGAAGAGAAGTGCCAGTCTTGTGATGGACTGGGCAGTTTATCAGTGTCAGGTGTTGTTTTGCTGCCGGAACACAAGTTGGATGTGTGGCATGGTAAGTGCACTGATAATGTTCTGGCTGATTGTTTGTCACGGGAGGGTATGTCTTAAGGAGCACCCTCGCCGTTCAGTCAGTGTTTGTTTGAGAGTGGAGAAAAATTAGGCTTGCCCCTGTAGTGCAAAGCCGCCAAAAAAAACTATTAAAAATAATACAAAAACCTCACATAAAAACTCTTTCTTTTGATAGTATATACAGTAAGTGCAGTATGTTACAGCAAGAATCTAAGACATTCTGAGTTTTTGTCTTAGTAGGCTAGGCTTGTTGAAGCTTGCTCGTTGAGAGTAATATTGTTAAGTGATACTATTATTTTTGGGAAGTGTTTTGTAGATTTTTTTTTTATATAATGAAGTGTTTTCTGTTTGTGATTGTGCCTTGTTTTCACAACTTGGGGGAGTAGCTGGGTGAGGCGGGGTTGGTGAGCATTCTGTCTGGTCAGATGTGGCGTTTACCTGAGGTTAAAACGTCCCACATCTTGGGCGGGGTGTTACGCTGGCCAGCTTGCCAGAATGTGCTCGTACTCGCTAGCGCTCGCCAGGGCAGTGAAATGGGCTATATTAATCGTAGAATGATGTTCTTTCTTTCTTAGTATTCATGATGTCACAGACAGATCAGTGGTGGTCTTTATTCTTGTCTGTGACACTTGGAAGTATTTTATATCAGTGATAGAATATAAGATGTGTAGTGTGAAGTTAAGGAGAGAGAGAACGAAGGAGGCAGCGATGTGGTAATATGTGCGTGTGTATGTACGTGTGCCTCCCTCGCTCGGGCGGAGGTTCCAACGCTCTTGATTGGTCGGCTGGCCTGGCGCGTCATATGACGCTTGCTCTTCATGACGTAGTCGTCTGTGATTGGAGGCCGCTGTCCTGGGAGGGTGGTGCGGGCATCCTTCTCGCGTGTCTCTTCAGAGCTTGGCATGGTGTGCTTGGTCCTAGACGTCCCTTGCAATCTGTCCCCAATCTAACCCCTCTGTACTACTGTTTCTCTCTCTGAACTTCTTCTTTTCCAATACTTCTCATCTTTATTCAATTATTTATCCCTTCTGGTTCTGCATACAACTTCCATAGTCGGCCAGTCATATTACCAGCACCAGTTCTCACATATATGTTTTGCACTAGCTTTAGGGATTATTAGTCATAGTCACATGGAGTCATATTATCATTGGGTGCTTCTAATTATTGAGTTGTTCTTTGTTACTATTTAACGCTAGACAGTGGAGGGTATCCTTGGTCGTTGTCTGAGTTATGTACAGGGCAAGTCAGAGCCTGTACGACTTCGACGGACCTTAGGTAGCCTGTAACCCTTGTGCATATTTTTCCTTTGCGAGTGTAGCAGCATACAAGCGAAGGGCTTTTGCCTTACTCTTGCTCGTATGCTTGCTACCTCATTTTGTTGACCTTTGTGGAGCGCAGATACTTGAGATCTGGACTTACCAAGAGAGGCTCCTAGTCACTTAACGTAACATAAGGGAAATCTGTTCAAGGGGAGACAGTAGGCTACGAGCATGCTTGCACTCTGCCTAGCCTCCTGGTACCTTTTATACCGCTGCTAGACTTTATTAGTAATAAAGACAGCATTGTGTTTATTAACTTTAACTGTGTATGCTTTAGGAATTATTCACATATTATTTTAGCCTAGGTTGATGCATAGTGCACAACCCAGTATGGCTGTTACTTTGGCTAAGGAAGTACTGTTTTTGAGTGGCTATTATTAGTGCTGTCACAGAGTTGTTGCACTCCCTTGTTTTATATATATGTATCCTACTTGTTGGTGTATTTAAGATACACGGTTTGGTGTCCTGCCCCTGCATTATTTCTGTTCTATATTGACGAGCATCTTAGAGCATCAGACTTTTTCTGAAGATTCCATATCTGTTTGCTGTAGGACTAGACTTCCAGTGTTTTCATAGAGCATTGAAGAGTTTAGTGTTGAGTTCAGACTCACACTAAAGTTAACGTAAGCATATACTCCTTTATTAAATCTTGTTATAGTTTATTTAAGCATTGTTATTACTTGAGAGCATTTTATTAACGTAAAGTACTCCTGTTGTGAGTAGGCTTTGCCGTCACCGGAAAGCCTTTGTAGAAGTGCACTAAAACCCAGTTAATTGAAACCCCGTTATCCAGTAGATTAACTCTGGAGGGTTTAAGTGCTTTGTTCACCGGCGTAATAGTTCGAGGGTTTGGAATTAGCGTACCGTTGTTGCAGATATAGCCTATCATCTAGTCCAATATTAAGTGCCCTTGTTTATTTCGTAGTGCCGGTCGTAACAAATGGCGACCTTAGACCAGTATATAGTGAACTGAATATTGCAGTTTTTTTTTGGAGAAATCTTAGTGCCATTTGGGGTTGAATTTATTTCTCGCATTGTTGGCAGTGGACATTGTTTTGAGGATATATAGAACTTGTTGGAGTTTATTGGTGACCTAGTATTGCACTCAAGAACATCTTCGAATATTTTTGTGAATAAAGCTACGCGAGAGTTTGGCTACTTTTGTCTTGACTGGAAATTTTGTTTTGTTGACTCCATCATGTCACTGGACGGGTCTGAGCATAGTGAGGGCACAGTGCGAAAGACAGGCGAGGAGGTGGAGAAGGTGGAGTTGGTTAACGGCGTTCGGATGGTGAACAATGAGGAGGATGCTCGGATTTTTTTGGAGGAGCCTGTGTCGGCGGACCGGGTGTCGGGACTGGATCGGTACGGACTGCAGTGTGTAGCCACGGTCTTAGGGTTTTCTGTTACTAGCGGTTTGTCGAGAGGTGAGCTGGTTACCTGTGTGCTAGGTGGGGTGCTTGGGGGGTCGGGTGGAGCGGGAGCTGGGGCACCTTCGTCCCAGCCCCCCATTCCACTCAACTCCTCTCATGGCCCCCCCTCGGGTTCCGGAGCCGAGTACGTTCCCGCAGGCCGATGCCCGCTGGCGGTTGGGTATGCCTCTAGGTGATTCATGGGGTGGGTCTCCAATAGTAGCTCCCCCTCCTCAGGGTTTGTCTTCCGAGATGTTGTTTCAGTTCGAGCTCGCCAAACTTCAGCAGCAGGATCGACAGGCTAAGCATGAGGCTGAGCTTGAGCAGCGAAGGGCTGAGCTCGAGCAGCGAAAGCATGAGGCTGAGCTCAAGTTTGAGTCTGCAAGGTATTGTGCCGATATTGATCTAGAGAAAACTCGTGTAGAGGTGACGAGGAACCGGGTCGTCCAGGGGGGTCGACCCCATGACCAGTCCCTGTCGCATCTACTAAAGTTGGTTCCAGTATTTGATGAGTTAGGAGTTACCGAATTCTTTCTCCGGTTCGAGAAAAAGTGCCAGGAGCACCAATGGCCCGAGGAGAAGTGGGCAGCCCTTGTTTCGTCACGATTGACGGGGAAAGCACTCAAGGCGTACGATGCTTTGACCCTAGATTCCTGCGTGAATTATGAGGCGTTGAACAGGCTGTCCTGAGGGCGTATGAGCTACAGCCAGAGACCTATAGGCTGAAGTTTAGGGCTATTCCTAAAAGAAAGGAGAGTACTTTCCAGGAACACGCTAGAGAGCTGTCAGATGCATTTGAGAATGGGTTAAGATTGGAGAAGCAACTACTTTTGATGCAGTGAAGCAATTAGTGTTGTTAGAGCAATTTTTTAAATGTACTGGCAGTGACTTGACTCTTAACCTGAAAGAAAAGCAACATAAAACTCTGCAGGAGGCGGCTCTGATGACTGACCTCAGGTTGTCATTGATTCGTCGGTGCGGGTCTGCACAGAGAGCTGAGGCAGGTAACCAGGGGCGTACCACTCCACCCCCCCCGAATTAAGGACACAACTAATTACTCATTTAAGAGTACTGGTGCCCATTATGATCCCAAGTCGAAACCCTTCCCGTTAAAGAAAGGCCAGGGCCCTTCCTCACCTCAGAGGAAGTCCAAGAGTGAAGTGGAGTGTTTCAAGTGTCATGAGAAGGGGCATATTGCGCGCTCATGTCCGAGCACACCGCCTACAGCAGTGGTGTCACTAGTGAGCAACATCGGTGTGTCTTTGAGGTGTTCCGCGTTTGCCCGGGGTAATATGTCGGTTGCGAAGTCACAGTCGGTGCAGAAGCAGCAGGAGGGCTCGTCACCCGTCCGAGATGCTTTATGTGGTCATAGGGGGCACGGCACTGTGAGGTGTGCTGGTGTGGAGCATAGGCTTGAGTTGTTGCGTAATACGGGCGCTTCCCAGACACTTGTTAAGAACTTTACTGGCAAGCCTATTAATGCGGCTCGGGTTGTGGTGGTTCAAGGCATCAATGCTACGCGGTCTTACCCGCTGGTCAGAGTGGAGCTTGAGGTGGATGGTGTGACACGGGAGTTGGATGTGGGTGTTGTGGAGAAATTGCCAGTTGAGGGGGTCGACCTCCTTCTCGGTAACGACTTTGCGGTGCTCACTTCCGAGGTTCCACCCTTAGTCGTTGCCGAGAGGACGGCCGACACGAGTAGGGAGGGGCAAGAGGGGCTCGAGAGATCTCAGTCCGCTCAGGTGTCACAGCCTAGTACCCAAGTTTCAGACCAGCGGAGGAAGGGTCGGAAGGAGAAAGTCAAGGCTGGTCGGGTTGAGAGTTTGGACCCAGCGACACTCCTTGGTGACTCGGTACTTGCACCAAATGTGAGCTCCGGAGTGGCCCCAGAACCTGTCCCCCCTAGTGACATGGTAGGGCGTGATGGCACTCCGCGACAGAGTAGTTCCCAGGTGCAACTAGAAGATCTTAGTCTTGAGAGTTGTGGGAACGGGGCTATTGAACTCGATGAGGACGGGGAAGCATGTCATGTGAACATGTTAAAGGAGTTTGTGAGGCAACCACCTGAGCAGCCTACTGTCCCTGTGTTGGTCTTCAGCGGCCAAGGTGGAGAAGGAGAGGGGGCAGTGAGGCACAGGTGGTGAAGAGTTGGGATTGTCATGTCTCGGCGGAGCAGTGGGCGGGGGACACGAGTCAGGTGGCTGTGGAAGCGCTTGAGCACCTGCCTGAGCAGCAGCGTGCAGCGATCCAGCCCCTGCTCGGTTCATACCCCACTGTTTGTGCCGAGCACCCAGGCCTCACAACTCATGCGGTGCACGATGTTCCGCTGGCAGGTCACTTGAGTGTTAGTAAACCGTTGGCCTCGTTGTTTCAGTGGTTCAAGGTGGGCGACGAGGCTTTGGCATGGTTGTCAGGTCAGGGTCGACCCATGGCTGCTAAGGGTGGTGGTCAGAATCAGGACATTGAGCAGATTGGTGAGGTTGGCTGATGTGTGGATGCGCCCGGTCGTCGCATAGCCTCCCAATGCTGCTCAAGTAGAATGCAACAGCCCTACCATAGACCGACTGTATCTGGCCGTGTCCCTGAAGGCGGTGATGCTGCGCAGGCAGATGTAGGCGCAAGGAATTCGGGGGTGCGCATGTACGGTATCGGCGGGGGAGCATTAGCAATTATGAACTGTGGGAGTGACTGCACAGGTGGTACAGATTGTTCCTCTCATGACCTGGCCGTTCTAGGGACAAAGGTGGAGAAGGAGGGAGACTATAGTGTAGAAACTGCGGTCTCGGCTGGGTTGTGGGAGGGCAATGAGCATGTTGTTCTTCGAGATAAGTTGCAACCTCTTGTTCCTAAGCGCCAAGAGAAGTTGTTTACTAGGCTGTGGCAGTACGTCCGCATGTTTGTTGATTCCAGGCCTGATGTACGGGGTAGAACCCGACATGGAGGCTGGAGACAGTGCAAGGCTCAAATTGGCTCCCTACCGTATAAATCCTGCTCGACAGCCTGTGGTGAAAGCAGAGCTGGACTACATGTTGAAGAAGGGTCTGAGAGATAAGGGATATCGTGAGTGGTCGTTGCCAGTAACTTTGCAACCTGAGTTAAGTGGCAAGATCCGTGTGTGTGTTGATTGCAAGAGTGTTGGTGCATCATCCCTGACAGACGCCTATACCTTATACAGAGTTGACGACCCCATAGACCGCATCGGGGCTGCCTCGTTCATCACTAAGGTAGAACTAGTGAAAGGTTATTGGCAGGTCCCGTTGCCGGAAAGAGCGAAGAGAAGTGCCTGTCTTGTTTTGGACTGGGCAGTTTATCAGTGTCAGGTGTTGTTTTGGTGCCGGAACACAAGTTGGATGTGTGGCATGTTAAGGGCACTGATAGTGTTCTGGCTGAATGTTTGTCATGGGAGGGTATATCTTAACACCTTATTAGCGGGCTAGGCGGTTTATTTATATGTACCGCCCAGCGGGGTGTTTTTAGCCAAAATAGGGCTGTTTACGTGATCATTTTCATGCCTAAATAAGACCCAGAGCGTAAAACAAGTATCTATCCATGAAAGGGCATAAACAGAGCTTTCCAATGACACCATAACGATCCTTTTATGACGGCTAGTTTTCTTGCAACAACCGCGCAACGCGAGTGCAAAAAGCATGTAATTCGGTACTTTCCCCATACAATTCAGTATGTAGCGAGTGAGAGAGGGAGGGAGGAGGTGGGATTCGTGTCAGTAGGTTCGCCGCGGTGGACTGGAGCAGTCATACGCTCGCTACTCTCCTGCCACCACTTGTCTCTCTCTCTCAGCAACATTACGTGCTGAAATTGCCACACGACCTATGTCGCGCGCCGCCAGATAGTCCAGATTTATTATACTCGACTTATGTTGCGCGCCGACACATAGGGGTTAAGGAGCACCCTCGCTGTTCAGTCGGTGTTTGTTTATGAGTGGAGAAAAATTAGGCTTGCCCCTGTAGTGCAAAGCCGCCAAAAACACTATTAATAAATATAAAAACCTCACATAAAAACTCTTTCTTTTGATAGTATATAAGTGCAGTATGTTACAGCAAGAATCTAAGACATTCTGAGTTTTGTCTTAGTAGGCTAGGCTTGTTGAAGCTTGCTCGTTGAATGTAATATTGTTAAGTGATACTATTATTTTGGGGAAGTGTTGTGTAGATTTTGTTTAGATAATGAAGTGTTTTATGTTTGTGATTGTGCCTTGTTTTTACAACTTGGGGGAGTAGCTGGGTGAGGCGGGGGTGATGAGCATTCTGTCTGGTCAGATGTGGCGTTTACCTGAGGTTAAAAACATCCCATATCTTGGGCGGGGTGTTACACTGGCCAGCTTGCCAGAATGTGCTCGTACTCGCTAGCGCTCGCCAGGGCAGTGAAATGGGCTATAACAATCGTAGAACGAGGTTCTTTCTTTCTTAGTATTCATGATGTCACAGACAGATCAGTGGTGGTCTTTATTCTTGTCTGTGACACTTGGAAGTATGTTATATCAGTGATAGAGCATAAGATGTGTAGTGTGAAGTTAAGGAGAGAGAGAACGAAGGAGGCAGCGAGGTGGTAATATGTGCGTGTGTTTATGCGTGTGCCTCCCTCGCTCGGGGGGAGGTTCCAACGCTCTTGATTGGTCGGCTGCCCTGGTGCATCATGTGATGCTTGCTCTTCGTGACGTAGTCGTCTGTGATTGGAGGCCGCTGTCCTAAGAGGGTGGTGCGGGCATCCTTCTCGCGTGTCTCTTCAGAGCTTGGCATGGTGTGCTTGGTCCTAGACGTCCCTTGCAATTTGTCCCTAATCTAACCCCCTGTACTACTGTTTCTCTCTCTGAACTTCTTCTTTTCCAATACTTCTCATCTTTATTCAATTACTTATCCCTTCTGGTTCTGCATACGACTTCCATAGTCGGCCAGTCGTATTACCAGCACCAGTTCTCACATATATGTTTTGCACTAGCTTTAGGGATTATTAGTCATAGTCACATGGAGTCATATTATCATTGGGTGCTTCTAATTATTGAGTTGTTCTTTGTTACTATTTAATGCTAGACAGTGGAGGGTATCCTTGGTCGTTGTCTGAGGTATGTACATGGCAAGTCAGAGCCTGTACAACTTCGACGGAGCTTAGGTAGCCTGTAACCTTGAGCATATTTTTCCTTTGCGAGTGTAGCAGCAGACAAGCGAAGGGCTTTTGCCTACTCTTGCTCGTATGCTTGCTACCTCATTTTGTTGACCTTTGTGGAGCGCTAGGGTAAGACCAGATACTTGAGATCTGGACTTACCAAGAGAGCCTCCTAGTCACTTAATGTAACATAAGGGAAATCTGTTCAAGGGGAGACAGTAGGCTACAAGCATGCTTGCGCTCTGCCTAGGCTCCTGGTACCTTTTACGCCGCTGCTAGACTTTATTAGTAATAAAGACAGCATTGTGTTCATTAACTTTAATTGCGTATGCTTTAGGAATTATTCACGCCTTATTTTAGTCTAGGTTGCTGCATAGTGCACAACCCAGTTTGGTTGTTACGTTGGCTAAGGAAGTACTGTTTTTGAGTGGCTATTATTAGTGCTGTCACAGAGTTGTTGCACTCCCTTGTTTTATATATATATTGTTACGTATCTTGATCCTCAAGTGGTTAACTTGATGAATCTAGATAGCACAGAGATATATATTAAGGTATCAGTCAGCTGAAGGCAAAACAAAAATAAAATCTAATACAATTATTTTCTGTTGTTGCTTCCTTTCCTTTTGGATCTTAGGACTTGGTATCCTTTATTGACTGATACTCTTTAATTATGGAAAAATACTGAAACTAATTAAAGTCATGTGGTATTTATAAAGAATTATTATTTAACCGAAGCTTAGTAGGCTATGGTTATGAACCGAATAAGTTATATCTAAAGAAGGACTATTAATTCTATAAAAGTCTTGAAAGATAAATATTAAAGTAAGAATATTTCTGTCTCTTACCCTTTTGGAAATGAATAGATAGTTTTCTTATATCATGTCGTTTTATTTATATTTAATGTAGTTATTATTCTTGGTTCTTGTTTTACGTTAATAGTATTATATTATTATTATCAGGATTAATATCAAAGTCACATAAAAAGTTAGATATATATTTAATAATTAGATAAATGTATTTCTTAACCACGTAACATTGAGGTTTGATTATGAGTAAATTAAGTTACAGGATCGCTTCATAGATTTGATTCAGGTCTCACTCAAATAATATGAAAAGCAAAAATAATATATTGAAGGAAAAATAATTTTCTTCAGCTTAGGAAATCACTAGAAGTAACATTAAAACAGCCATGTTAGTCTAAGGCGATATTACTAATAAGAGACAATAGTATCACCGTTCTTGTTCTTACCAGCAATGTAAGCAAATGAAAGAACTCGTAAGTATTAATATAAAACAATAGTATTACTTTTATCATAACCCAATTACTTGAAGAGTTGCTTTAGTCCACAAGTCAGTCAACTAAAATAGTTAAGTACATAATAGTAGCATTAACGTTAATTCCCAATCACATATCTCACTAACCAACATAACGTAAGTGTTTACACCGAACACACTTAACACACACTTATATAATCTGACTGACAGTCACAATCCCATTATAATACTTCACCCCGTCTTCCTCCAGCTGCAAGTTCACCTTCTCAACTCCAAATGAGACTGATTTGAATGCCCACTACTCGGGTGTTATATACTAAGCAATGATTGTGTAGGAACGAATCAGGAGGCGGGGGATGGTGCGCGCCCCAATCACAGCTCCTCTAGTTGCGTAAGAGGTGCGTGGTCCAATGGCGTCGATTGGCGTCGATCATCGTCATAGCGTCGGATCATCGAAGTAGTATTGCAGGGTCCCCTATGACGCACGCAGGTGTGAAGGCTTGTTTGCTGGTATGCAGACGAGCTGGTTTCCCACTCGCTGGTTCGCTCGCTGGTCTGCTTCGCCGCCTGGGTGATTTGGCACTCCTTCAACTCTGAATTCTAACTCTTAAATAAACATACAGGGCTCCGTATGTCAGACCTCCCCCCTAGAATAGAGTTTAAGGAGTATAGTACATAATATTAAACATAATACATAAATAGATTCACCACCAGATTGGCAACAGCAAGATTATAATGAGGATATAATAAGGATAACACCCAAAGTAGGCAACGTCTCCAGGTACCACATCAGAACATAGTCAGAATGTAGCTGGAGCGTTATTCGAACTGCAAGGCATTATCTCCCAGCTGAAGGCTTGAAAGCGCACTACTAAAGCATGATATTTACCTCGCTACAAGGGAGAGCTAATTGCCAAAATCCTCTCATGAAGTTAATCTTACTGCTGTATGAGGCCAACCCGGTAAATGTAATCTTTAATAGATACGTGATAGGCAATCGGCTAGCACGTTCTGGACCCCCTTAATATGTTTAACATCCAGGGAGTATTCCTGCAGCAACAAACTCCACCTGGTCAGTCGTTGGTTTTTATTTTGGAACCTATGCAAAAATTTTAAGGGGTGATGGTCAGTATACACAGTGATGGCACCAGAGGCAGATTGCACATAGACTGCAAAGTATTGAAGGGATAAAATTAATGCTAACAGCTCCTTCTTAATGACTGAATAGTTACGTTGAGCAGAATTTAATTTTTTACTAAAATAGCACACAGGATGCAATACTTCACAGTCGTCTTCCTGTAGCAATACTGTACCAACCCCGGTATTGCTCGCATCCACTGCTAGGGAAAAAGATCTGTTAAAATCAGGAGCTCGGAGTACAGGATAATTAGATAAAATATATTTGGTAGCATTAAAGGCCTCCTCACATTCGGAGGACCACTCAAACTTCACATCCTTACGGAGAAGATCTGTCAGGGGAGCTGTTAACCTAGAAAAGTTTAAGATGAAACGCCTATAATAACCAATCATTCCTAGGTAAGGAATGGGGACAGAGGTGCATGGGGGCGGTTCGTTCGTGGCCACCCCTTCGGGGATCACGGCGTCAGGCAATAGATAGATAGATAGATAGATTCATAGGTACCTTTGGATATGTTTCTTAGTTCTAGGAGTTGAGATTTCTAGAATAGACTCTACCTTTGCTTGAGGAGGTGCAACCTGCCCCTGACCTACCGTATATCCTAGATACTGGACCGTACTCTTTACAAAGGTGCATTTCTTAAGATTAACCACCAGATTGGCATCAGCAAGATTTAAGAACAGCAATCTAAGTTGGTAAAGATGCTCCTCCCATGACTGAAAAAATAAGAATATCATCGATGTAGACAACGCATCCAGGTACCCCTTCAGTCACCAAATTCATGAGGCGCTGGAATGTAGCTGGAGCGTTTTTCAAGCCGTAGGGCATTACGTTGCAGCAGAAGGCTTGATTGTTGACTACAAAGCATGATATTTCCCTCGCTCTAGGGGTGAGAGCTACTTGCCAATATCCCTTCATTAAGTCAATCTTGCTGATATAGGTGGCTGTACTAATCTGGTCAATGCAGTCGTCGATCCGTGGCAGTGTGTAGGTATCGTTCTTTGTGACAGCATTAACTTGCCTATAGTCCATACATAACCTATGGCTCCCGTCTGGCTTTGGCACAAGTATGACCGGACTACTCCACTGGCTTAAGGGGAGCGTCCGGTTCATACTCGTAATAGTGCTCAAAACGGCAATATTGCGCAACCCGATATATGGCATCATCACCCATCCCTCTGTCTTCAGTTAAAATCCTGAGGCAATATTCCGTCTGGAAGCATGTTATTTCTGGGCTAGTTTAAAGTTTTCGTGGGTCGCGGGTCGCGCAGACGCGTAGAAAATGCATTATGGGTTTCGGATCTGCAAAAAAAATAAATAAAACCATGAATTTTTGGTGAAAATATGACGTTCTTAGATATTTTGCCTAACAGTATCTGGTACTCAACCCGGGTAACAACGAAGGGTGTGGTGGTGGTGGAGGAGAAAGAGCAGTGTGGTCCAAGCCGCGAGAGAGGTAGGGTGCGGCTGGCCGGCTGGCTTGCAACAGCTCTCGTGTCTTAGTACCTCACGCAAGAAAGTTCACTTGTCGGCGCAGTTCTGACGTAACCAAACATGCTACAACAATGTTTCTGGTGTCATTGGAAAGGGCATGAAATTCTCTACAACTCCACGTCGCCATTTGTTTTTATTTCTTTCCCATTTCGACACAGCACCCCGAGACATTTGTCACCTAATTTGTACCTAATTTGTACCTAATTGTAAATGCCCTAATTCTACAATTAGATACAAAATGGAAAAAAGTATCAACATACAATTGAAACTACACCTATTGTTAGTACCCCCAATGCATTAAAACAATCAAGCAACAACATTTAAATGAGATTCTGATTTTACAAAAAGTCATAAATTTACACACCTAACTCAAAAAATAATTGTCCTAGAGAATTAAAATTTTGGAAATTTCTTAGTTGTTAGGTCCCCTATACGTGTACAAAATCTTATGAAATACAGACAAAATCCACTGACACGTTCTAGAGTAAAGGCCGGACGCTCCCCTTAAGGTCCTTGTGATCAGCTCGTTTGATAACATAAAGTCAAGCTCGACCTGCAGTATTCTCCTGCGTTGTGGTGAGACACGGTAGGGAGATAGTTTAATGGGAGTTGCATCCACTACGTCGATGTCGTGCAAGGCCAAAGAAGTGAGCCCTGGAGTATCACGGAACACACTGGGAGAGTGAGATAAAACAGAGATTAGTTGGTTCGCTTGATCAGAGGCAAGATGACATAGTTTAGATGGTAATTACCCCCAAGCTACTCCAGTTATACTGAAAGTTGGATAGGCTACATGACAAGTCAAAGTCTGCATGGATACCTTCAGGCTCTGGAACAGTCTGTTGCGGGTCAGTAAGAGAACTGAAGACTTCGTCTGCACCAGGCTGTCCACAGGTCCCGACATTCACTGCCACAGTGGGAGAATCTGGAGGAGAGGAATCAGGGGACCTATGGTAGGGTTTCAACATATTTATATGGAATACTTGTGTGGGCTTTCTCCTGTCTGGGGTAGTTACTAGATAATCGGTAATGCTCACCCTCTGAATGATCTTATATGGGCCCCTGAACTTGGCAGATAAAGGTTGGCCAAAAAGGGGGAGCAGGACCAAAATCTCATCACCGGGCTGAAACTCCCTCTCACAGGCTATTCTGTCATACCAGTTCTTCATGGAGCTTTTAGCCACTGTCAAATTTTGAGCTGCAAACTCACATGAGGATCTCAGCCGGGTTTTGAAATCTGAAACATACTTGAGGAGGTTTTGGTTCCCCTCCTGGCCAACTAGGCTATCCTGCAATAGTTGCAAAGGACCTCTTACCTGGTGACCGAAAACTAGCTCATTAGGGGAAAAACCCAGGGATTCAGTTGGAACCTCACGTGTAGCAAATACTAGAAAAGGTACCCCCTTATCCCACTCAACTCCGGTCTCTGTACAATATTTACGCAACATTCCTTTCAATGTTTGATGATACCGTTCGAGAACCCCTTGACTCTCTGGGTGGTAGGTGCTCGACTTAACATGCTCGATACCCAACTCCTTCAGGGACTGCTGAAAAATGTTAGAGGTAAAATTAGTTCCTTGATCACTTTGCACCTCATGGGGGAAACCCATTCTGGTGAAGAATTTGAGCAGTTCCTTGATGACAGTTGGAGCAGAGGTAGTCCTTAACCTAACAAGTGCGCATGGGGGTAATTAGACACCTCTCCCTGTGCGCATGTATTTGAGATGTTTCCGTCACTAAAATATTCATTGTACCATTAATAGCATTAATACTTATCCATACGCGCCTATTATGGGTTGATTATAAAGGTATTAACCTGAAACAACAATAAAACGAGTGAAAACAGCGTTTGGATGGTCAAAATCGGAGATATAGCCCGCAAGTTGTATAATGTATGGGTGAGGCAAGCTGCTTTCCCGCCAATTTCCCCCAAGGCCACTGAGACACAGTCGATCGATACTCTCTCTCTCTCTCTTGCACTCGCTTGCCATCAGTGATGACAACGCCCTGCTTGCAACTCGCTAATGTTAGCACGAAAATATACCTCAGAATAAGAGAATAACAGGGAAAATAGGTGATAACTGAAGGAGAGGAGGAAAGTGGGGAAGGAGGGGAGGTAGAGGACTGAGATTTTGCATGGCCCAGGGGCCAAAACAAAAATAAAAAAATAAAAAAATAAAAATATATATTTTTTTTTTCGATGTCAAAAGTTGATTTTTTTTTCTCTGACTCTTAAGAGTCTTCCCGCAGTCCACCGGGGGAACTCTTAAGAGTCTCCCTGCAGTTCCCGGGTTAAGGGTATAGCCTCTGGGTAGCGAGTTGCCATGTCCATAATCTTTAATATATAATTGTTACCTTGGGAAGTCTTAGGCAATGGGCCTACAATGTCCACTACCACCCGAGTAAAAGGATTCTCGAAGACGGGCAAGGGCACCAGAGGATGTACAGGCACCTTCTGATTGGGTTTTCCTGTCATCTGGCAAGTGACACTCTACAAAACTCCACTACATCTGCACGCATTCCTGGCCAGTGAAAGTGGGCTCTGATTCTGTCTAGAATTTTTCTCACACCTAGGTGTCCTGCCAATGGTATACAATGTGCCATTTCAAAGATATCTCTACGACAAGGTTTGGGGACTACTACTTGATGGACGTCCCAGGCCCCGTCATCGATTGGTCTGTGTGGCTGTCTCCATCTACGCCACAATACTCCTCCTTTGAGGTAGAAACATTCACCATCCTCCTCACATTCCTCTTCACTCACGACCCTGGCAGCTAACTCCTTGCATTCTCTATCATCTCTCTGTAGCTCTACCAGGCCACTAGGACAATTTGGAGGGGTTTCATGGTCATCGTTAGGGTCAAGATGAGCCATAAAGGTGTCAGATAAATCCACCTCAGTCACATCATCAGGCACAGTTGGAGCGTCATTCACACTCTCATCATCCCTTTCATCAACTCTTACATTCGGTACATTTCTGTCTGAGGGAACTGCTACTTGAGACATTGAACGTGTGACAGCACACACAGGGAAAACTGTTGGCATCTCCTTTTCGAGCTCACCGGTTAGTGGCTCGTTAACAGGGGAAAGTGACAAAATGGGGTCTGGTCGGACCTTCTCACCTGCTACATCATTCCCCAAAAGGAGTGTTACCCCGGGCACAGGGATATCTTGGGACCTACACAAAGCTATGGTGGCCTCACCCTGTAGTAACTCACATTCAATTTTGCCTTTTACCAAGTATGCATAAAATTGACCTCCAGCACCTCTCATTATAACTGGTTCGCCAGGTGGGCACTCAGTGTAAGGATTCACCATGAGGGTGCTAGTAGAACCTGTGTCTCTCAGAATTTTTACCTCATGCATACAACCATTTAATCTCACGTTGCCAGATGAAATAAAGGGACGGTAACTGTCCTGCACTGATGGTGAAATTATTATTGGCTTAACCCTAGTGGGTTGCACCACGCATGCTACTACACCCCTGTCTAGATGGTTTACGTTAGCTGCTAGGTACTCCTTCTGTCGGGAGTCCTGCATTAAAGGAAATTTGGTGCTAGGTACTCCTTCTGTCGGGAGTCCTGCATTAAAGGCACATATGGAGTTTGAGATACGGCGGCAACTGTCTGCCCCTATCTCTCGGTTTTCTCCTTGGCCCAGCACTGATAAGCTAGGTGGCCTCTCTTGCCACAAAAAGTACATACTTTAGGGGATGCTCTTTGAGCATTACTATTACTTTGGGCCCCACCTCTGTTACCATTGCCCTGAGTCGCATTTTTAGTTGGGGGAACATTTCTATTTTGGCTAGCTGGGGAAAACGTTACAGGCTTGTGACTGGGTCTGTCAGATTTGTGATTGGGATACTTAAAATTAGAACTAGAATTATCGTAGGGCTTCTTTCCACAAAATTTGTTGTTGAGCACGTATGTGTCAGCCATGTCAGCGGCATCGGCAAGACAATCTACCTTTTTCCCCCTTAAATGATAGGCTACAGAAGAATCAATTTTCCATAGGAAATTTTCAAACAGGACCAACTCCTTCAGATCGTTGTAGCTTGTGACTTTCTTACTCTTGACCCAATGATTGAAAGTTTTAGTCATGGTCCTGGCAAATACCTTATGGGTTTCTTCTACTTTCTTCTGGTTTTTACGGAAAGATTGCCTGTAAGCCTCAGGCTGTAATTGATAGATTTTAGGATAGCTTCTTTGAGATTGTCATAATCCTGCCTAACCTCTGCTACTTCTGACAAATACGTGGCTTGAGCCTGCCCTGTCAAAACGGTTTGTAACATAAAAGGTCATTGATCTCTTGTCCACCTCATACCTCCAGCAACTTCCTCAAACAAAACAAAGAAATCCTGCACATTATCCTCAGTGAAAGGTGGAATGACACAGGTACATAGTCAATCCCAGAGGGGGAGCAATTAAGGGAGCATTTGTATTGACATTTAGTTGAGCTATTTGATATTGATATTGATATTGTTCGGTCGTTGCTCTGGCTTGTTCGACTTTTATTCTGGCTAGTTCTAGTACTTGATCAACGGTAAAACCAGGTGGCAATTGTTCATCAAGTTGGCTAGGTTACTCGGGATCCCACCAACTGCTCCGTCACCCTCCCCGCCTTCTACAGGGAACAGGTGGGTTTTTATAGTCTGAGCGACCTCTACTTTGGACATGTTTGAGACAGTTAATTGGAGATGTGAGGCAAGCACTTTCAGTTCGGATTTTGACAGACGGTCAATATCAGGGGCCGTGGGGTCTGATTCTATGAAAACTCGAGCATCTTCTTCATTAATTAGATCAGGCATGATTAATATTGGATTTGTAAGTAGTGAAACGGTAATGAAACTGAGTGAAACTGTATGAAACGTATCCTGGTGAGGTCGCCACTCTTCTGTTACGTATCTTGATCCTCAAGTAGTTAACTTGATGAATCTAGATAGCACAGAGGTATATATTAAGGTATCAGTCAGCTGAAGGCAAAACAAAAGTAAAATCTAATAACATTATTTTCTGTTGTTGCTTCCTTTCCTTTTGGATCTTAGGACTTGGTATCCTTTATTAACTGATACTCTTTAATTATGGAAAAATACTGAAACTAATTAAAGTCATGTAGTATTTATAAAGAATTATTATTTAACCGAAGCTTAGTAGGCTATGGTTATGAACCGAATAAGTTATATCTAAAGAAGGACTATTAATTCTATAAAAGTCTTGAAAGATAAATATTAAAGTAAGAATATTTCTGTCTCTTACCCTTTTTGAAATGAATAGTTTTCTTATATCATGTCCTTTTATTTATATTTAATGTAGTTTTTATTCTTGGTTCTTGTTTTACGTTAATAGTATTATATTATTATTATCAGGATTAATATCAAAGTCACATAAAAAGTTAGATATATATTTAATAATTAGATAAATGTATTTCTTAACCACGTAACATTGAGGTTTGATTATGAGTAAATTAAGTTACAGGATCGCTTTATAGATTCGATTCAGGTCTCACTCAAATAATATGAAAAGCAAAAATAATATTTTGAAGCTAAAATAATTTTTTTTCTGCTTAGGAAATCACTAGAAGTAACATTAAAACAGCCATGTTAGTCTAAGGCGATATTACTAATAAGAGACAATAGTATCACCGTTCTTGTTCTTACCAGCAATGTAAGCAAATGAAAGAACTCGTAAGTATTAATATAAACAATAGTATTACTTTTATCATAACCCAATTACTTGAAGAGTTGCTTTAGTCCACAAGTCAGTTAACTAAAATAGTTAAGTACATAATAGTAGCGTTAACGTTAATTCCCAATCACATATCTCACTAACCAACATAACGTAAGTGTTTACACCGAAAACACTTAACACACACTTATATAATCTGACTGACAGTCACAATCCCATTATAATACTTCACCCTGTCTTCCTCCAGCTGCAAGTTCACCTTCCCAACTCCAAATGAGACTGATTTGAATGCCCACTACTCGGGTGTTATATACTAAGCAATGATTGTGTAGGAACGAATCAGGAGGCGGGGGATGGTGCGCGCCCCAATCACAGCTCCTCTAGTTGCGTAAGAGGTGCGTGGTCCAATGGCGTCGATTGACGTCGATCATCGTCATAGCGTCGGGTCATCAAAGTAGTTTGCAGGGTCCCCTATGACGCACGCAGGTGTGAAGGCTTGTTTGCTGGTATGCAGACGAGCTGGTTTCCCACTCGCTGGTTCGCTCGCTGGTCTGCTTCGCCGCCTGGGTGATTCGGCACTCCTTCAACTCTGAATTCTAACTCTTAAATAAACATACAGGGCTCCGTATGTCAGAATATGTATCCTACTTGTTGGTGTATTTAAGATACACGCTTCGGTGTCCTGCCCCTGCATTATTTCTTTTCTATATTCGACGAGCATCTTAGAGCATCAGACATTTTCAGAAGATTCCATATCTATATCTGTTTGCTGTAGGACTAGACTTCCAGTGTTTTCATAGAGCATTGAAGAGTTTATTGTTGAGTACAGACTCACACTAAAGTTAACGTAAGCATATACACCTTTATTAAATCTTGTTATAGTTTATTTAAGCATTGTTATTACTTGAGAGCATTTTATTAACGTAAAGTACTCCTGTTGTGAGTAGGCTTTGCCGTCACCAGAAAGCCTTTGTAGAAGTGCACTAAAACCCAGTTAATTGATACCCCGTTATCCAGTAGATTAACTCTGGAGGGTTTATGCGTTTTGTTCACCGGCGTAATAGTTCGAGGGTTTGGAATTAGCGTACCGTTGTTGCAGATATAGCCTATCATCTAGTCCATTATTAAGTGCCCTTGTTTATTTCGTAGTGCCGGTCGTAACAAATGGCGACCTTGTATGCACCTTATTTGCCGCTAGTACCAGAAAACCCTAAGACCGTGGCTACACACTGCAGTCCGTACCGATCCAGCCCCGACACCCGGTCCGCCGACACAGGCTCCTTCAAAAAAATCCGAGCATCCTCCTCATTGTTCACCACCCGAACGCCGTTTAACAACTCCACCTTCTCCACCTCCTCGCCTGTCTCTCGCAGTGTGCCCTCACTATGCTCAGACCCGTCCAGTGACATGATGGAGTTAACAAAAAAAAATCCCGAGTCAAGACAAAAGTAGCTAAACTCTCGCGTAGCTTTATTCACAAAAATATTCGAAGATGTTTTTTTAGTGCAATACTAGGTCACCAATAAACTCCAACAAGTTCTATATATCCTCAAAACAATGTCCACTACCAACACTGCGAGAAATAAATTCAACCCCAAATGGCAATAAGATTTCTCCAAAAACAAAACCTGCAATATTCAGTTCACTATATCCTGGCAAGGTCGCCATTTGTTACGACCGGCACTACGAAATAAACAAGGGCACTTAATAATGGACTAGATGATAGGCTATATCTGCAACAACGGTACGCTAATTCCAAACCCTCGAACTATTACGCCGGTGAACAAAACACTTAAACCCTCCAGAGTTAATCTACTGGATAACGGGGTATCAATTAACTGGGTTTTAGTGCACTTCTACAAAGGCTTTCCGGTGACGGCAAAGCCTACTCACAACAGGAGTACTTTACGTTAATAAAATGCTCTCAAGTAATAACAATGCTTAAATAAACTATAACAAGATTTAATAAAGGAGTATATGCTTACGTTAACTTTAGTGTGAGTCTGAACTCAACACTAAACTCTTCAATGCTCTATGAAAACACTGGAAGTCTAGTCCTACAGCAAACAGATATGGAATCTTCTGAAAACGTCTGATGCTCTAAGATGCTCGTCAATATAGAACAGAAATAATGCAGGGGCAGGACACCCAAAGCATGTATCTTAAATACACCAACAAGTAGGATACATATATATAAAACAAGGGAGTGCAACAACTCTGTGACAGCACTAATAATAGCCACTCAAAAACAGTACTTCCTTAGCCAACGTAACAGCCAAACTGGGTTGTGCACTATGCAGCAACCTAGGCTAAAATAAGGCGTGAATAATTCCTAAAGCATACGTAATTAAAGTTAATGAACACAATGCTGTCTTTATTACTAATAAAGTCTAGCAGCGGCATAAAAGGTACCAGGAGGCTAGGCAGAGCGCAAGCGTGCTTGTAGCCTACTGTCTCCCCTTGAACAGATTTCCCTTATGTTCTGTTAAGTGACTAGGAGGCTCTCTTGGTAAGTCCAGATCTCAATTATCTGGTCTTACCCTGGCGCTCCAAAAAGGTCAACAAAATGAGGTAGCAAGCATACGAGCAAGAGTAGGCAAAAGCCCTTCACTTGTATGCTGCTACACTCGCAAAGGAAAAATATGCACAAGGTTACAGGCTACCTAAGCTCCGTCGAAGTCGTACAGGTTCTTACTTGCCATGTACATAACTCAGACAACGACCAAGGATACCCTCCACTGTCTAGCATTAAATAGTAACAAAGAGCAACTCAATAATTAGAACCACCCAACGATAATATGACTCCATGTGATTATGACTAATAATCCCTACAGCTAGTGCAAAACATGTATGTGAGAACTGGTGCTGGTAATACGACTGGCCGACTATGGAAGTCGTATGCAGAACCAGAAGGGATAAGTAATTGAATAAAGATAAGAAGTATTGGAAAAGAAGTTCAGAGAGAGAAACAGTAGTACAGGGGGTTAGATTGGGGGACAGATTGCAAGGGACATCTAGGACCAAGCACACCATGCCAAGCTCTGAAGAGACACGCGAGAAGGATGCCCTCACCACCCTCCTAGGACAGCAGCCTCCAATCACAGACGACTAAGTCATGAAGAGCAAGCGTCATATGACGCGCCAGGCCAGCCGACCAATCAAGAGCATGGGAACCTCCGCCCGAGCGAGGGAGGCACACGTATATACACACGCACATATTACCACCTCGCTGCCTCCTTCGTTCTCTCTCTCTTTAACTTCACACTACACATCTTATACTCTATCACTGATATAAAATACTTCGAAGTGTCACAGACAAGAATAAAGACCACCACTGATCTGTCTGTGACAACATGAATACTAGGAAAGAAAGAACATCGTTCTACGATTATTATAGCCCATTTCACTGCCCTGGCGAGCGCTAGCGAGTACGAGCACATTCTGGCAAGCTGGCCAGCGTAATAAGTCCTAACTATAATATTTCTAAAGTGCCGCTTAACCAAACTACTGGACTGTATTACACCACTACAACTGAAGTACGAGCATTCTACTATACTCTGACTACAAGGCCATGGCAACACCACCACGAGCAGGATTTATGTGCTGAATAGGGAGAATAAGGTACTGTATGTTTATTTTTTTTTGCGAAAAGTACATGCATTACTTGTGCTCTCCCTGTCCATAGTAACTCATATAATTTTAAAGGGAGGTGAGCTGTTTTTTTTTTGTAAATTAAGTATTGCATTCCTATATTTCTTTCGGTAAAGGGAAAATATAACAGAAACTACCACTAATTTTCCAATGGTTTTTCTTTTTGGTTTTAGGTAGTTTTCATCATTATACAGTAGTTGATATTAGTTACAATCCCCGGAAAATTGTATTTCTCCCATTATCCAACGATCTTAAACACTCAGATGTAAGTAATTTTAAGAGTAAATATACATTTGCTTTTGCCTTTGGATACAGGATGGGTTGAGGGGGAGGGGGCAAAGCCCCCCCTCACCCCCATGACTTATTGAAATCAGCATCTATTTTAACAGTAAGGGGCTTAATAAGAGTTTCACTGCCGTCAATAGGGAGAATATAGAGATATTTTTTTGTTTTTACAGTACTTTATACAGTAGGCTATAGTGCACATAAAATGTATCTCCGGAGGTTGAAACTCATTTTACTATGATCTTTTCAATATCCTTATTCTATAATAGCCTTCAAATATTGAGAAATAATTAGTGGTAGTTTCGGTAATAAGTACCATATAAAGTTTATATAATTAAATTGCTAAAACAACATTTGTATTGTTTTATCTATTAGAGTTGTGTAAGGGTGTTTGGTAAGAGTTACCGGCCAACCAGTGACGGGCCCCATCCATGATTATTAGTGTGTTATCACTTTCATGAACGATACTTTGTTGGTGTATATGTACTTACCGTCGCAAATTCGCTATAAGTGAAATACGAGAAACTGTAAAAAATACCTCCCTGTCGATGGCCGCGGCGCAATAGTACACAATGGCCGTCGTTTGGGAGCTCTTACCCTCAGTCTTTCAGTCGAACGTCACTACACCTAGCGGTCTTTTTAGGAATCATGAACCATAGCATGAACCAATCACAGCCTTCCATCAAATTATCAACCAATCACACAGTCTTTCAGTCGTCACGTCACGCGCCACGCCCCTCGCCGGTCCGGGCGCCGGGCGGGCTCAGTTTGAAGATGGCACCCTAACATGGAGGTCGTGGTGGTATGTGCTACGAGTTTTTCAGGTAATTTGTTGTACTTTGGTATTTTTATTTACCGGATCAGTCTGAAGATGGTTTTTTATTTGATATACAGTGTTGTTTAATACCAAGGGCTGTCGCATTTTACTATTTTCCCATTAGCCTATCCATCAATCTTAAGACACGGCCCCCGATAGTGGGGAGGGCTATGAAGATCAGGGAAATTGCGGGGTAAAAGCCGTAAATAAAGGGGTAATATTGGAAGAACTCTGAAAATACAATATTGAAAAGTAACTATCTATCTCTATCTATTACCTGACGCCGTGATTCCCGAAGGGGATGAAAAGCAACAAAACCTGAAAATAGAAATACCCGAGCCAAGTTTTGACCAAACTTGGCTCGGGTTTTTCAATTTTTCAGAGTCCAAAATCACAGTAACCTCATTTCGAAAGTTGGCTCGTTTTTTTTTTGGCAAAAGTTGGCTCGGATTTAAGGGATTTAGCGGGGGTGTGGGGGTGGAAGCCCCCACCCATAATACTAGGTTAGGTTAGGCTAGGCTAATGTTAACCCCATAATACTAGGTTAGGTTAGGTTAGGTTATTTGATTAGGTTAATAACAAAACTTGGCTCGGATTTCATGGATTTAGCCGGGGTGTGGGGGCGGCAGCCCTCACCCATTATACTAGGTTAGGTTAGGCTAGGCTAATATTAACCACATTCTTACTGGCTTTATCCACGTTGAAAAACAAAAAAACCCGAGCCAACTTTCGAAATGAGGTTACTGTGATTTTGGACTCTGAAAAATTGAAAAACCCGAGCCAAGTTTGGTCAAAACTTGGCTCGGGTTTTTCCATTTTCAGGTTTTGTTACTTTCAATACTGTATTTTCAGAGTTCTTCCAATATTACCCCTTTATTTACGGCTTTTACCCCGCAATTTCCCTGATCTTCATAGCCCTCCCCACTATCGGGGCCGTGTTTTAAGAGTGATGGAAAATGGGAAAATAGTAAAATGCGACAGTCCTTGGTATTAAACAACACTGTATATCAAAGAAAAAACAAAAAACAATAAAAAATAACCTGAAAACTCTTCACTGGTTGGTGATAAACATTTACCGGGTGTTTTGATATGTGATAATAGTAGGAATTGCATATTTACCCATTGAACAACAATCTAAAAACACGCCGCCCATTAGCCAAAAATAACTATTTGGCCATAACCGTTTGCCGTGGGATACAAAATGTCCCTCAACCCCCACCCCCCACCCCCAGGACTTATTGAAATCCTCTTATATTTCAACAGTAGAGGGCACAAACCTTATTTTCCCCAACGCGAGTCACCGAGGCTACACTCGCGGCGGATATAAACAAAGCCACCCGCCTCTTGAGAGGTAGACGATATAGAGGATTTTGTTTTTTTCAGGATCAGTAATACATTTTTACTAGCATTTAGACACATAGGAATGAAATAAATGGTATAAGAAACCTATAGGCTACGATAAAATCGATTTCTGAATTTAATTACATAAACTTTATATTGTCCTTTCTTACCTCACTAGACCTCCATTAAGCTTAACAAAGAACACCCCTTAACCCTTAAAAAGCGGCTCACCACATAAGTCGTATTTAATAAAGCTGGACTATGTGGCGGCGCTCGACATAGGTCGAGTGGCAATTTCAGCACGTAATGTTGCTGAGAGAGAGAGACAAGTGGTGGCAGGAGACTAGCGAGCGTATGACTGCTCCAGACCACCGCGGCGAACCTACTGACACGAATCTCAGCTCCCTCCTCCCTCTCTCACTCGCTATATACGGAATTGTATCGGGAAAGTGGCTAATTACCTGCTTTTTGCACTCGCGTTGCACGGTTATTGCAAGAAAACTAGCCATCATAAAAGGATCGTTATGGTGTCATTCGAAAGCTCTGTTTATGCCCTTTCAGGGATAGATACTTGATTTACGTTCTGGGTCTTATTTAGGCATGAAAATGATCACGTAAACAGCCCTATTTTGGTTAAAAACACCCCGCTGGACGGTACATATAAATAAACCGCATAGGCCGCTAAAGAAGGGTTAAACCCCCTTAGGCTATTCGGTAGAAAAATGTCCCGGTCGGAGGCTGCTTCCTTCTGAAATTACAGGCTCGCTGTCGCTCGCCAGGAAAAAAATAGACGCTTAATAGACGCAGTCTTGCTAAGGCAGCCTCCCAGAAGCTGGGTGTGCTCAACCGCCTTAGGGGGTTCTTTTCCCCTGCACAGCTTCTTGCTCTGTACAGGGGCATAGTGCGCCCTTGTATTGAGTATTGTTCACATGTGTGGGGAGGTTCCTCTCACACCGCTCTCCTAGACAAAGTTGAAAGGAAGGCCTTTCGTATCATTAACTCCCGTCCACTCACCAACTCTCTGCAATCTCTCTCTCTCCGCCGCAATGTTGCATCTCTCTCGCTATTCTATCGCTACTATAATAATCAGTGTTCCTCAGAGCTATCCCAGTGCATACCACCTCCTTTACGTAGGGCACGTGGTACCCGTCTTGCAACTCAATCCCACCCCTACTCTGTGCAACTCTCCAACCCAAGAGTGAAACGTTACTCTCAAACTTTCTTCTACTCAACAGCTGAGCTCTGGAACTCTCTCCCAGAATCAGTCTTTCCCTCTTCCTATGACTTAAATTGCTTCAAACTCCGTGTGTCCAGGCATTTTGGCTCGAACGTCCCTTGATTTTGGCCCTGTCACTCTTTCAACTATGGGGGAGGCACTCGCTATAGGCAGTTATGCCTTTTACCTCCCTCAATCACATAGAAAAAAAAAAAAAAAAAAAAAATGGCACGAAAGTGCGATAATTATAGGGAATAGGCTCGCAGCCTTATTATACATAATTTATTAGGGACAATGTAGGTTATGGAATCCTTATACTGTACTCGTGTATAATCCACTGTGGGAGCATAATTTTGGTTACATTTATAAAACCCGATATTAATAGAAAAAACGCCCATTCTAATCAATCTCGGAGCTATTTCGGACATCCTCACTGTTTACAAATGCCATCTTTATGCAGTATAATCGATATTTACCCCCTGCTGGCAACATAATGACTATTTCAATAATTCATGAAGGGGGGCAAAGCCCCCCGTCAACCCATCGTGTATCCCACATTGGAATTATAACTAAAACCATGAAAACACTAATTTCTCAAAATCTGGAGGAAAACTATGAAAAATAAGGGTGCGAGCCTATTCTCTATAATTAACAAATAAGGGTGCGAGCCTATTCTCTATAATTAACAAATAAGGGTGCGAGCCTATTCTCTATAATTAACAAATAAGGGTGCGAGCCTATTCTCTATAATTAACAAATAAGGGTGCGAGCCTATTCTCTATAATTAACAAATAAGGGTGCGAGCCTATTCTCTATAATTAACAAATAAGGGTGCGAGCCTATTCTCTATAATTAACAAATCGGTAAATATATATAATTGCACCATTATGAGTTTTAATTAGAAAACCTGACTTGTCTGCTATGTTTTCATGTGGTTTGTGCTTTTTAAAATTTCTTTAGGAAATGCTTCATTATAGAGACACACCCCATTCCCCAAAGTCTATCAATCTAGATGTGACACAGATTTTACAATGTTTCAGAGAGACATTAGCCTAACCTAACAATCTTACCTAACCTATCTTACTATTACGGGTGGGGGCTGCCGCCGCCACACCCCCGCTGGTTGGGTAAAACCAGGATCCACACACTAACGAGTGTGTGGATCCTGGGTAAAACGGTAGAAATCCAGTTGGGGTGGAGTAAGTAACCGTAGGTTTTCATAAGCGGGTCAGAGGGGGCAGAATGCCCTTGTAATCCATTTCCGCATTTTGCCACCTATACCACATCAATTACCTCGTCATACCTTCCTGTTAAATACAATAATAATTTGTTTAGTTCTTATAGGTGCACTTATGCAATAATTTCATAAAATCTTCTAATAGTTGCCAGAATATGACTATGTCCCTCGTACAGTGTGGGTTAAACCGGGTGGGTGGTCATTATAATTATATATATATATATATATTTTTTTTTTTTTTTTTTTTTTTTAATATATTTGTACACTCCGGGGTTTATGTAGGCGAGGTACAGTTGCCCACGTAAGTTCTGTTCCTGGTAGTGATCTTATGCATGAAACTAAAATCCGTGTGAATGCATAGTGTTGTTTCGGACAGTATAAAGGTTATATAATTAAATTCAGTCCTCGATGTTATCAAATCGTGGCCTATAGGTACAGGAAGGGTTAAGGGGGGATGGTTCACTTATTGGTAGATTTTTTAATTTATTTATTATTTTGCTAGTTTCCTCCCTAGACCTCCATCAAACTTAAAAAAAAAAAACATCCATTAGATTCCCCTTCTAGATTACTTTTAACATTTTTCTGTAGAAAAATGTCTCGGCCGAAGGCCGGTTCTTCCAAAATTACAGGCTCACTATTGTTCGCCATGAACAAATAGACAAATAGCACGAAATGAGGCGAAAGGTATTAAAATCGACAAACTAATGGGGCAAACATCTTAAAATCTGAAAACTAATGGGGCTAAACATGAGGGAGAAGAAAAACCAGAAAACGGCCCATATCCCGTTAGCTATAGTTTTAAGTATAGGTGTGAAAGGAAGCTAGCCTATAGATCCTAAGCAAATATATAATTAACTAAATTGGATGAAGTGTATAGGAAGATGGTAATTTCAGGGGCTAGTGCTAGATGTGTGTGAATTTTGTGTTTTGTCTGTGTTTGTTCGCTGTTTTGTCTTGTGTTTTGTGTTTTCCTGTTCTTGCTCTGTCTTGAGTCGGCCACCCCCAAGAAAATACAAACAAACAAACAAATAATAAAATAGAGGAAAAAGAAAATAAAAAAAAAGTGGGGATTGGGCCTGAGCATATAGATAGATAGATAGATAGATAGGTAGTGCTTGTTTTTTTAGACTACTTATTCTTTTATATATTTTTGAGTTTCCTTGCTAGACTTTCATAAAGGTTAAAAACAAAAACAAATATACCCCCTTACTAGATATATTTGTAAATTTTTCGGTAGAAAAATGTCTCGGCCGAAGGCCGGTTCCTTAAAAAATAACAGGCTTGCTATCGCTCGCCAGGAAGAAATAACTCTTAAACGGCACGAAAGGTCTTAATATTGACAAAGTAATGGGGCGAAAGGTCTTAAAATTTGCCAAACTATTGAACAAATTTCTTAAAATGTCAAAACTAACGGGTCTAAACATGAGGGAGAAGGTGGTCCAGAAAAAGCGAATACCTCTCCCTTTAAGGGGAGTTTGGATTTATTTGTTAATTTATGTATCTATAAGTGTTTATAGTTTCCCCAAAAACTTTAATAAAGCTAAATAAAATTCCCCAAGGCTCGCTATCATTCGCCAAGAAAAAAATAGTTAATAGACAACCAAATGGCAGAAAAGTTCTTAAAATTGGTGAACTAATGGGGCGAATGTCTTATAATTTCATAACTAATGGGGCTAAGCAAACGGGGTCCATAAAAAACATACCTCCCCCTTAACCTCTTCAGTACCGGTGACTTCTTTTTAATTTGATTTCAGCTATATTTAAACTATATTTGAAGCTTAGGAAGGTTATGTGGGAGCAAATAGGATGAATTGAGATAGTCTTTAGCCTTTTAATTGGTAGACGTCCTTCCTAATAGTTGCCAGAATATAATGAAAAGGGCGTCGCCGGTACAAAATGGGTTAAGAGTGCTGCAATATAAGACTGTTTGCAATTTTTTACCTCTGTTAATTGTAGTGTTGAAATTTCAGTTTCATGAGGACCACCATGTCTGAGTCGGACCGCCCCCCTCCACCCTCGGGTTTTGGTTGGTCAGAATTGCAGTACAAGACGTATGACCAGAAGTTAGAGGTACGAGGACGAGCTGCGGCCGACCCTACTGCAAGGCCCGAGGGGGACTCCGGTGCTCCAGGACATTCTAGTCAGGAAGGACTAGAGGGATTGCTTCATGGACCGCTTCCAGTGTGCTACAGAGACCTGTACCCCAGCGTACAAGGACAACCGGACTTGAGTAGCAACACCGGTGACAGATCTGAGGTAGACCTTAGTGCGAGGCCGAGGGTGGACCCTAACGAGAGGGAGGGACTTTCATTACGATTTCCCATGGAAAAGAGACTGGAGGAAGGCCCTTACTATGGTGAGCAGACAAACCTAAAGTTGGAAAGAGAAACTGTGGTTGATTTTTCTACCCAGGCAAGAAGAGAATCTGATTCTGATCAATTAACTCAAGTGTTTGAGTCTCCTTTAACCACAGAGCAAAACACAGCAACTGGAAATAAGAGGACTTTAAACGTAAGTGGAACAGAGGCAAGAAAAGGAGACTCGACAAAAGGCGCAAAATCAAAACTGGAACCACAAGTTGAAGTGCAACAATCCAAAGAGTCCCAACGAAAGCCACAGCCTGCTCCTTCACAGTACCTTATTGACAGTGGACCAACGATAAAACCAACCATGAATAATTCACAAACACGTGAACTTTACAAATTCCTTGCAAATGGATGTTTAGGCCAACAACCCGATGACCATTCCTGCGACCCTAACAATCAATCACAGGCTGCAGGAATTACACGCTTGCCAGAAGGTGATCTGGGCCACTTATGCATCTACTTTGATAAAGAACAAAGGGCACCTGCTGCGGTCTTTCCTTGCAGTTACGCATCCTTCCGGGGAACCCTCTTGCCGTGGATTGACCTCCCAATCTACCAAGATTGGAAGCCAAAGCGTCACATTTTTCCTTTGCCACTCAACTTTCTCTTCCTAATTGCTGAGGGGCACAGGGCCCTGGGTGGGGCTTTGGTTTCCCGGGCGTTTCCGCACCCTCCTCAGCTCCCCGCCATGGAATGGCTTCGGTCACCCAGGCTTTATTGTGGTCGGCGGGGAGGGTTCTGTGGGGGCGCTCGGTTATGGCCTTGGCCTTGCTCGGGGCCTTGGGGCTGTTCGGCCAGGCAGCTTGGGGAACAACAACAACAACAACCCTCTTGCCTTCCGGCCCCTGCATTCTCTCCAAATTTATCTACCAATCACATTCCTGGCATACAGCGTACATCAGATATAATCCAACTGTAAGTCCTAGTAGTTGTGGATCATTAATGGTCACTGTATTGTCTGTCAAATGCAATTCCCTAATGTGTGCCAAGATTTTTGTCCCTCCGAACCTAATCGAAGAGATTACTGGTAGCTGTGGGAAAGGTAGATGTGCTGTTATGGGGACCGAGAATACCATGCCCTCCACTCGGTCTAAATTACAAACCTTGCCTCACGCTAGCAGCAAGAATAATGAATTACCAGAAAGATGTGATCAACCGTTGGAGCCAAACTCTTGTACAAGTCTCTCCTCTCCTCACCAGTCAACCGATCCTCAACTATCATCTAGCCAAAGCCTCTATACATCTACTCAAAATACAAAGGCCACTAGCTCTCTTTACCTAAGCAAACAAAATCTCCGGTACTGGCCATTAATAATAACCTATAAGGAAGGAGACCGCTCAACCTCCGACCTTTCCTCCAGCAAGATAATTGAAAGTTTCCCTCACCCACCAAGACCAGTCCCAAGCAAACTTCTCTCTCGCAAATATCTGCCCCTTACCGATATTCCTCTTTTTTTTTTTTTTTTTTTTTTTCTATGTGATTGAGGGAGGCAAAAGGCATTACTGCCTATAGCGAGTGCCTCCCCCATAGTTGAAAGAGTGACAGGGCCAAAATCAAGGGACGTTCGAGCCAAAATGCCTGGACACACGGAGTTTGAAGCAATTTAAGTCATAGGAAGAGGGAAAGACTGATTCTGGGAGAGAGTTCCAGAGCTCAGCTGTTGAGTAGAAGAAAGTTTGAGAGTAACGTTTCACTCTTGGGTTGGAGAGTTGCACAGAGTAGGGGTGGGATTGAGTTGCAAGACGGGTACTACGTGCCCTACGTAAAGGAGGTGGTATGCACTGGGATAGCTCTGAGGAACACTGATTATTATAGTAGCGATAGAATAGCGAGAGAGATGCAACATTGCGGCGGAGAGAGAGAGACTGCAGAGAGTTGGTGAGTGGACGGGAGTTAATGATACGAAAGGCCTTCCTTTCAACTTTGTCTAGGAGAGCGGTGTGAGAGGAACCTCCCCACACATGTGAACAATACTCAATACAAGGGCGCACTATGCCCCTGTACAGAGCAAGAAGCTGTGCAGGGGAAAAGAACCCCCTAAGGCGGTTGAGCACACCGAGCTTCTGGGAGGCTGCCTTAGCAAGACTGGTAATATGGTCCTTCCAAATGAGAGCAGAAGAAAAAGAGACACCAAGAATATTGAGAGAAGATGAAGGGTTGATTTTTGTATTGTTGAAGAATAAGGGATAGTCCGCTGGGAGATCCTGACGGGTAGATAGATGGAGAAATTGGGTTTTGGAAGCATTAAAGTTAACAAGGTTTTCTCTGCCCCAATTGGAAATAGTATTTAGATCAGAATTTAAGAGTTCTATGGCTTCATTACGTTTGTCGTTGAGGAATTGCTGGCTGGGGCGTTCTGAAAAACTAATGGAGTAGTGTAAGGTTGAGTCGTCTGCATATGAATGGATGGGAATTAAGGTACAGTTAAGGAGATCATTTATAAAAATTAGAAAGAGAATAGGAGATAGGACAGAGCCCTGAGGAACACCGGAGTTTATAGGGTGAGGAAGTGAACAATGGCCGTCCACAACCGCGGCTATGGAACGGCCGGAAAGGAAATTAGAGACAAAGGCACAGATGGAGGGATAGAAACCGAAGGAGGGTAGTTTAGAAATTAAAGATTTATGCCAGACTCTACCAGGGGCATCCATTAGCCCTTCCAGTAACATCCAGCCAACTGCAAGCCTTCCTCAAATAAAGTTTCAATTGTCCCTATTTTGATTATTCTATATACAAATTAATTTCTGCTGGTAAATTTAAATACATATGTTGCATCTACCGTTCCCCAAATACTCCTCCAGAGCAAAGTCTTTTTGATTCTCTGTCCTCACAACTCAGTGTCCTCAACTTAAATGCTTCTTCTGAAATCACTGTGTTGGGTGATTTTAATGTCCATAATATTGAATGGCTCACTCATTCAGCCAGGACTGATGATGCTGGTCTTGAATGTGAGCTATTTGCAGACTCATTTAATCTCATTCAACTAGTCAACCAACCCACCCGTGTACCAGATAATCCTAATCATAATTCCCACCTACTGGACTTATTTTTAACAACCAATTCAGAAAATTATGATGTTACAGTGAGGTCCCCACTTGGATCTTCTGATCACTGTCTGATACAGGCCACCTGTCTATCACCTACCACACCTTCCCACTCTGAACCTGTTTTGGTGACTAAATGGCATTACGATAGGGCAGACTGGGAGGGTCTTCAAGGTTTCTTTATTGATATTCCCTGGACCTCTTTCTTTTCTAATGATGCACACTCCACCTTGAGCCACATACAAGATTTTGTAAAAATTGGAATGGAAACTTTTATTCCTCATCAAAAGTACAGTAAAAGATCTAATTCACCTAAATGGTTTGACCATAATTGTGCTAGAGTAACTGAACAAAAAGCAATAGCCTACAATGCATTCACGAGATCAAAAACACATGAAGCCTTTAATTACTTTAGAAACATCAGAAATCATGCCAAAACTGTATTAAACGTAACTAAATCAAACTTTCTCCATAAGCAGGCAAATAAACTTCTAAATAATCCAAATGATAACAAAATATTTTGGTCTACTCTTAACTCATTCAAATCCAACTTCACTACTGCTTCATCCATTCCACCATTAAAATCTCCGACTGGCAATCTTGTAAGTGACCCACGAGGTAAAGCTAACCTTCTTGCGGATATTTTCTCCACCAACTCAACCTTAGATGAAATAAATCAAGATGTCCCTGTACTTAATTTTAATTCACCTGAAATTCCCTCACTTAAGATCCACACCAGACATGTCAAAACTATTTTGCAGAATCTCTCAGTAGATAAGGCTCCTGGTCCAGATGAAATTCCTCCAATAGTACTTAAGAATTGCTCCTTGGTGCTCGCTCCTGTATTGGCAAAATTTTTTCGTCTGTGTACTCATACCTCATGCTTCCCAGTACCCTGGAAAGAAGCAAACATCCATCCAGTTCCTAAAAAAGGTGCCTCTTCAGATCCATCAAACTACTAGTCCATGAGCCAGGCCAGATATCGGTACCACCTGGGGTGACTAAACACGAATGGTACTAAAATGTTTATAGAGTGACTGTAAGTACATTAAGATATGATAGCCTTCTCGCACTGGTAGCTTAGTCTAATTTTTTTGATGCAATAGGGGCGCTACCCAAAAATAAAGATTTTTAGCGTGACGCTCGGCGTTTTCCTCATTTTCTTTAAAATCCATCACACAATCATCGCGAAACTTTGAACACCTATGTAGAATTATATTCTCTACCAGAGTTGTTCCTAGGTATTTTTCAAATTTCCTCATATTTCGGAATATACTCTATATTTTGGGTATTTTCCTCTAAATCTAGAATAAATCCTTAAATATGGGGAACATTGAAAAATATATTCTAACAGCTCTTGTAGCTTATTTGATTCTCTACAAGAATTATTCCGATGTGTATTTCAAGTTTCTCCATATTTAGGGGTTTATTTCATATTTGGGGATTTTTTGTTATATTTTGGGGATAATTTATTATTGGAAGGAGCAAACATATGTAGAGTGGTTTCCATGTAATGTGTTTGTTTGTTCATGGTTTTATGGTGATATTTTTTGCAGGTGTGTGTCGACTGTTTGACGGCAGGATGGAACCATCTGCGAGGAAGAGAGCACGGATCGACTGTATCATCCACTGCTCTGATGATGACAGCGATGCTCTGGTGTCACCACAGGATTTGGACTCCTGGAACACATTGCTCAGGGCTGCAGAAATCAGGCAGCATGATCCAGTCCTGGAAGCAGCCAAGGGCCTTGAAGAAGGAGGAATACCACACATACATTATCACCGTAAATGTCGTAGTCTCTTTACAATGAAGAAGTCACTGGATTCTATCCTTGCCAAGGGTGTCAAGATAGAATCAGCAAGCGTCGACCCCAGGAGGAGGGCATCAAGGGATGCCCCTAGTACTAGCAGGGTGTATGCCAAAGTATGTATCTTCTGCGAGAAGTCAAGCAAGTACATAAAAACAACAAAGACAAGGGAGCCACTCATACAGTGTGTGGAGCTACGAGCAGATGAGAAGATTCGCAGAGCAGCAATAAGGAAACTCAACCAGAGAATCCTTGGTTTAGTTAGCAGAGACCTTGTTGCTGCAGAGGGTCACTACCACAAGTCGTGCTACAAACTCTTCACAAAAGATGATTTCCCAGCGGCCGCCAGGTCGGGTGCAGGTGAAAATCAGGAAGAAAGCGAGGAAGCACGCTACGAAGAGGTTGAGACAGAAGCCCTCGAGGAACTCTGCTTGTATATAAGGACCAAATTATTCCCCAACCCAGAGGTACTGCCTATGACAAACCTCACATCTAGGCTTGAGAGATCCATGATGTCCCGTGGTATTATCCAACTGAAACCAGCGACAAAGAAACATGTTCGCCGAAAGATTGAAACCGAGTTTGGAGAATCACTACGCTTTGTCCCAGATGAGAAGGAAAGCTTCTAATCTATCCACGCAGCCTCTCAATGGACGACCTTGCCCGGCAAGCACA
>CM064575.1:1771843-1784343 GCA_032716605.1 Paralithodes platypus
ATTTTTTGACTTCACCATCTCACTTTTCTGTAGGTTTTTGTGTTTTAATGGTTGTATTTGCGTCTGTTTGTGGGGTTTTCTGTCTGGGTTTATATTTGTGTAAAAATATGTTTTTTGTTATCTCTCATTCACTCTCACTCTCTATCACACACACTCACCCTCATTCTCTCACACACACACACACACACACACACACACACACACACACACACACCGACTTGTCATACATCTGTCCAATTCTTGTTTTGTGTTTTTCCTTTTTTTTGAGCATTGGCATCTCGCTTTGGTCTGGCATTTTGTTTCCACTCCTATTGTTTTGTGTTTCTGTATATTAGTTTGTCTGTTACTTGTGTGTGTGTCTGTATATATCTGTGTGATCGTATACTTCTGTCTGTGTTTATTAGTCTGTGTTTGTCTGTATATTCCTGTGTGTATGTATTTTAGTGTGTGTGTGTGTGTATGAACGTGTGTCCGTAGTATCTTGATGTAGGTTATATTAGTCTGCGTGTGTGTTTATTACCGTGTGTCCGTATATTCCTCTGTCTGTATATTAGTCTGCGTGTGTGTTTATTCCCGTGTGTCTGTATATTCCTCTGTGTATGTATATTAGTGTGCGTGTGTGTTTATTACAGGGTCCGTAATCCTTGTGTATGTATATTAGTATTGCGGTGTGTTTTGTCCCGTGTGTCTGTAGATCCTCTGTGTCGTATATTAGTGTGGGGGTGTGTTTATACAGTGTGTTCTGTATATATTCCTCTGTATGTAATTAGTCTGAGTCGTGTGTTATAACGTTGTGTCTGTACATTCCTCTGTGTATGATATTAGTACCAAGGAGTACCAAAGGAAATCAAGCAACAACAGAATTAGGGACCCTTCTAGGCTGATTGTCCTCCAAAACACACTTAGGATCAAGTGTCCAAACCAGTGGTGTAGAGTGGGGAAGGGAACCTTGGAAAGGGAACTACTGCCACGCCACTAAGGTGGCAGGACTAGGAAGTTAGTAGGGGACATAGGGGGGGGTGTAGTAAACTGAGGGGGAGGATAAGTTTATTCATTTACAAACGCAGTCAGTCGCGGGTTTGAGGCGAGATATTTGTCTAAGGCGGGGAATTTAAAATGAATCAAGTCGGTTGCTTGCTGCAGTCTATAACGTCTCGGGGAAGCCCATTCCACAAGTTGACACACTCGATTGAAGAAGAAATTCTTAGATTCGTGGCGAGGGTGTGTTTATTTTAAAAGATTTACCAATAATTTGGCAAACAGTGTCCCCGCGTGGAATTAGATTGGTCGATAGTAGTGAAGTACTTACTACAGTTCATATTGTCGATGCCTTTGATGATTTGGCCCAAACACTTGAATTAAGTCTCCTCTTAATCTGCGCTGGGTTTAAAAGGAAATAGAGTTTAATTTCTCTAAGACGCTCTTCGATAGGTTTTGTTCTTTAGGCTAGGTATCATTTTGGGTAACTCTACGTTGAACTCGTTTTCTAGCTCTGTTTATAGCTTTTTGGTAATAAGGGGCACCAGGATTGGAACGCAGTATTCCAGAAGGAGGGCGTAATAAGGAATTGTAAAGGGTTTTTTTTTTTTTTGGGGGGGGGGGTAGGATAAAACTTCTTTGGATTTATGCTCAAAATGACCTGCCTATAAAGGCCCCCCCCAATTATTGTTGTTTGCATTATTAACAAATTTTTGAACATTGTTGACTCGGTTTTAGGTTACTCCGATATTGGTACTCCCAGATCAGTTTCTCTGTTTACATTATTAAGCTGAGAGCCATTCATCGAATAGTTTGCTTTCTCATTTAGGTATCCGACATGTAGTTAACTTTACATTTATTCCCGCATTTGAAACTCATTTGCCAAAATTTGGGCCCAACATGACAATTTACTCTAGATTGTGTTGCATATCGCTCAACTTGTTCTTTTGAGGAGTACGCTATTTGGCAATTTTTGTATAGTCAGCAAATTTTGAGATTGTGCTAGGTGCAGACCCTCATCTATTTCGTTGATGTAAATTAGAAAGAGAACTTGGTCCTAGTACCGATCCCTGGGCGTACCCGCTACTTACACATTGGTCCATTTAGCTGCCTTACCGTTTATGAGATTCTTTGCTTTCTGTTGCTGAGCCACATTTTCTATCCATTTTCAACACACCGTATTGTATTCCATGGCCGCTTTTTAGTTTTAGCAGTAAACGTTTGTGGGGAACTTTGTCAAAGGCCTTTTGAAAATCAAGGTATTATAATATCTAACCCCAGCGTTACTCTCATCGTAGAGGTTGAGGATATCGGGAAGAAGTCTAACGAGGTTTGGTAAACAGGAACGTTTTTTTACGGCAAAGCCGTGCTTGAGTATCTTCTTTAAGTATGTTATTTTCCTCTAAGTGATTTTACGAGGTCTGTCAGTTCGTATTGAACCGTTTCTAGCCATTTTACATACAACTGAGGTTAAGCTAATTGGGACGCGATTAGTTACTGGGTACTGGGATTTGCTGCCGTTTTGAATATTAGCAGGGGGGTTACGTTGGCTATCTTCCACTGATCAAGCATAGTTCCAGACTGTAAGGATTGTATTGAATTAGTAATGTCAGTGTTTGGAGAGCTCATTCTTAGCTTCCTTTAGAAACTCTAGGCGAGATTGTATACCAGGTCCTGGCCGGTTTTATTTACCTTGAGTTTATCTAAACAATTCAATACTTCTCTCTCTGTAACGGTGATATTGCTTAGAAAATCTGAATTATCAATCTGAATCGGCGATGCGTTGTAGGGGATATCACTGAGGTCTTCTGTCTGTAAAAACTGATGCAAAGAATGGTATTGAGGGCATTACTCATTTGTACTTCGTCTTTGGTGTATTCTCCTTTTCATCGACTAAACGGTCCAACCAGTTGAAAGTAAAAGTAACTACTTTTTCTTTTCTGATATAACTATAGAATTCTTTCAGGTTTGTTTTACTTTGATTCGCAATATGTAACTCTAAGGTCTTTTTACTTTGCCTTAACTTAACTTTTTGGCTCTTGCGTCGTTAGCTCTACAAATTTCAGCCGTTTTCTTCGTCATTTTGTGAGGATTTTAATCTATCATTAGCAAAATTTTTTTTTAGCAAGCAGGCAGTTTGAAATATCTTTATTCCACCATTTGGGCTTAATTATTATGGCCTGGACGCCCGTATTTTCGAGGGTATGCAGTTCTTGCATGCTTGTAGGTAAGTGGTTTCGAATAACTTCCAAGATGTATTTATGTCGTTTATTGTTAATTAAAAAGGCTTCCAGTCAGGTTTCTTTTAAACATAGCTCTAAGTTTAGTGGAAGTTTGATTTCTTGATAATTAGGGACTTTTTCGATGCTACTATTTGGGTTCGTTACTAGTAAAACTTTAAAGTGGGAAAGTTATCGTACGATGGTCGCTGTTACTGAATTCATCACCAACATTCAAAATTCTCTATCAATTCTTCTTTTGTTGCAAGTACAACTGTCCAAGAAAAACAAACCGTTATTACCCCGGGTCGGCATTCGAACACAGTGATAAAGCGAAACTCTCTTGCAAGTTCGTATACAAAGGTCATGTCCGGAGTGTGAAGTAAGAGTATCGCCCCACTTGGTCACAGGTAAATTAAAGTCGCCAAAAATTACGGTATCGTGTGAGTTACTTACATCTGCAATTTGTTCGTAAATTTCTCGGTCAGTTTGCACTGATTGAGCTGGAGGTCTGTATATTAACGCAAGTATTATTATTGTACCTTTATTATTCTTTATTAGCACAAAAGATGTGTCGACGTTCACAATTTGAGGTTTTGACACGAGGGTCGGGTTAAGACTTTCTTTGATATAAAATAAAACGCCACCTCCATTTTTATTTATTCGGCTGTTCTCAAACATTACATAACCGGGAAGTGAATACTCTGCTAAAAAGTCTATATCTTGTGTATTGAGCCAAGATTCTGTTATGCAAATCACATCATAATTTTCTGTAAACACTAGTTCCTCTAAATCTGAAAATTTATTGCGTATGCTACGCCCGTTTGCATAGAAAACCTTTAAAGTTGCGGTTTTAGAACTCGCAGATCGTTCTTTCATCGAATTTTTGGTTCTGGTCGGATCTACATTACATTCATGGCTGTCCTCGGTCCTCGGTCGTTATCCCTGACGGTTTTGAATTTGGGTCGTGTTGGTGGAGCTTTATCCAAATTCACGGTTCTTGACGGATTAGTATTTAATTCCTTTGTAGATTGCCGTCCTCGCTGTCTTCGGTCCTCCTTCCTGGTTGTCCTGTGCTGAGTCGATTTCTTCTCCGAAAATCCTTCACCGCATCGTTGAGAAGACGCCCAAAACGTGCTGCTCCCACCTGGATCAGATGAACTCCATCGTCCGAAAACAAATAGTCATCGTAGTAGAAATTGTCCCAGGTGTCGACGAATCCCAAGTTCTCCTTCCTGCAGAGGTTTGCTAGACAACGATTTGTGCTGGTGGCTATGTTGTAAAATCGGCTCTCTACACCGAGCCGGGGGACGATTCCTGAGATGATGATCATTGATGACTTCTCCTTAAACGACTTGATCAGCTGCTGGTACTTTAAAAGCAAATCTTCCGACCGGGTTCACTGTACATCGTTGGATCCAACGTGGATGACGTACATTGTATTAGCAGGGGCCAGCTTTGATACTTCGTCAACTGCTTCAACTACGTCATCCACACCACCACCAGGGATACAAAAACGCTTCCTGGTCTTAGGTGCCCTGGCGCAAAACTCTGTGAGCTGACCACGTATCATCGAGTCTCCCACGAGCCGGAGTTCTTCTATTTCCTCTTCGTCATCTGAGTCTGCGAGTATCTGGAAACGGTTTTGACACTCGGTAATCGGTATGTTTCCTGGTCTTGGGGCAAACGTTGTTCCTCACGACACGGAAGTTGTCTTGAGGGGGAAGAGAGTCACCATTTGTATCTTGAGTATCGGAAACATCAGCTGAAATGGCTACTGTAGGCGTTGAATTGTTGGCAGTTCACGTTGGGGCGTTGGTGGCTGCTGGAGTTGCGGTGACAATTGAAGTTTGTGGCACTCCAACGTTGAGTGTTACAAACTCTTGGAGTGATTCCAGCTTCATGGTGAGGACGTTGATCTTGTTGTAGGCTTAATCTAATTTCACTGTAAAATTCTCTCGTTGCTGGCAGAACCGGCAGACTTGAAGATCGATAGTAGCAAACATGGACTCACCAAACCTACCGGCGCAGTTCGCACAAGAGCGAGGCATGGTGACAGTCACTTTCTTCAGATCACTTCACTCACTTAAAAAACAATTCACTCACTTTAAAACACTTCACTCACTTTAAAAACACTTCAATCACTTCAACCGAAAACAAATATGCTGAAATACGCAGAAATAGGTTATCAGGGGTGCTAGCCTAACCGAAAACAAAAATGTTGAGATACGCAGAATTAGGCTTCCAGGGGCGATAGCCTAACCAAAAGTTTTTTTTTTAAATTGAAATACGCAATAATAGGCTACCAGCGTTGAATAGCCTAACCGAATATAATAAAATTGAAATTCGCAGAAATAGGCTACCAGGTGTGATAACCTAACCTTAAACAAATATATGTATAACAGACTATGTAACTAAATATACAATTCACCAAATAGAGATTATATAAAAATAAAGTGTGACTGCACACAATGGGTTAATATACTGTGTCAACAGATGACCCTGGTGTCACTGTAGCCTAGAAATGCAGTAGCCTAGTCTTTTAAGACAATACAGTGTATCAGTCAAAGGTTATTACAAGATCGTGCAAGCAACAACTAAAATTACAGACTGTATATAGCTACAGTAGGATACTAACACAATATCTACAAGAGTTAATAATAAAACAGATTGGCTGGCTATAGTCTAGGCTAGGTTGGTAGGTTAAAAGCTTGGCAGGTTGGGTTAGGCTAGGTTAGTTTGTACAAATACCACCCTTAGCTTAAAGTAAAATCAGTCTGAGGAGAAAAAGTCAAGAATATATCTAGGGGGAAAAGATAAATGAATGCACTTAAATTTGTGCGTGTGTGTTTATTCCCGTGTGTCTGCATATTCCTCTGTGTATGTATATTAGTGTGCGTGTGTGTTTATTCCCGTGTGTCTGTATATTCTGTCTAATATTAGGAGGTGTTTAACATGTGTCTGTATTTCTGTATATTAGTGTGCGTGTGTGTTTATTCCCGTGTGTCTGTATATTCCTCTGTGTATGTATATTAGTGTGCGTGTGTGTTTATTCCCGTGTGTCTGTATATTCCTCTGTGTCTGTATATTCCCATCTGACAGACATTAATGCCACACAGAGCGAGCCAAACATAATGACAGCTGGGACATGACTTATTAGCGCGACTGTACACGGTGATGGTGAGTGGTGAACTATACCCTGTGCCAAATAGGTAGACCAGAAATCGTGAACCCTAACCTCTGTAACTCAAAAAGGGCTGGAGCAAATGGGGTGTAAATGTCCTCCCCTATTCCCTGGCTGACCCGTCCCAAATGGTACAATTATTAGTTGGATTACTCTAGTCGTTTGTGAGTTATAGAGGTTAATGTACAAGAGTTTTGGCCTATTCATTTGGAACAGACTATAGTGCAATTTACAGTACAACCTTTCCTTAACCCGTTCAGTGCGGGGATGTCCTTTTCATAATATGGGGGGGAGGGTATTAAAGATTATTATTAAGGGGGGGAAGGTTTATATTAAGGGGGGGAGGAAGGTTTTTATTAAGGGGGGGGGGAGGGTTTATTATTAAAATTAAAAGGAGGGTGATATAAAGGGGGGGGAGTTTTTATTATTAAGGGGGGGGAGGTTTTTATTAAGGGGGGGGGGGTTTATTACATGGGCGGGAAGGGTTTATTATAAGGGGGGGGAGGGGTTATTATTAAGGGGGGATATTATTAAAGGGTTTATTATAAGGGTGGAGGGTTTCTAATGGTGGGAGGGTTTATTATTAAGGGGGCGAGGGTGTATATTAGGGGGGGGCGGGTTTCTATTAAGGGTTGGAGGGGGGAGGGTTATTATTACGGGGGGGGGAGGGTTTATTTTAATGGGGGGAGCGGTTTATTATAGGGGGGGGGGAGGGTTTATTATTAAGGGGGGGGAGTATTATTAAGGGGGGGGAGGTTTATATAAGGGGGGGGAGGGTTTATATTAACGGGTTTATTATTAAGGCGGCATGTATTATAAGGGTTTTATTTAACTTTATATTAAGGGGGGGGAGGGTTATTTAAGGGGTATTTGTTATTAAGATTATTGATTTATATTAAGGGGGAGGGTTAGTATTAAGTTGTGATTTATTATTAAGGGGATATTAGGGTTTTTAAAAGTTATTCTTGGTCTATTTATCTATATATTTATTAATATTTTAGTTTCTACGATAGACCTCCATTAAGCTTTAGAAAACACCCCTTAGACACCCTTCATTATAAATGTTTACATTTTTCAGTAGAAAAATGTCACGGCCAAAGGCCGGTTCCTCCTAAAATTACAACCTCCCCTAAATAACCGTCTGACTTCCATATACCCTTCCTAATCTGAATACAGTCGTCTAATAATAACCTGAAAACAAAAATAATAAATAAATGTGTATTGGATCTTGAAAGTTACTCACATAACGCTTCCACCACCACCCCAACTCTGCATAATGTTGAGGTGAAGTGCGGCCCGATTTAAACATTACTGCAACATGGGTACTCTAATTAAATGAATAATGGATTACACACACACACACCTACACATACACACCTACATACATGCACACACACATACTCTCTCTCTCTCTCCCCCCACACACACACACACTAGTGCAGTATTTTGTTGCATATATAGTAGGCTATCCAAGGTTGAAAAATATCCTTCTATAATTAATTTTAAAAATCCCCAAAATTCATTTTTTTTTGCTTTTTGTGACGTTTTTTGGTATCATTGTCTTCAGAATTATTAGTACTTTAAACTGTGTATTATTTAACGACCGAGCGATTTTCAGTAGATCTGTTGTTGCTTGCTCTTCTATATGTTCCTTTGTAAGATATATTTCTATCTGTCTGCGCGTCTGTGTGTGTGTGTGTGTGTGTGTGTGTGTGTCTCTGTCTATTCCTGCGACTGTATGTATGTAGTATGTCTTGATAGCCTACTGCTTAGTGCGCGGCATTTCGGTGTGAGTATCCTAGGTTCGAGTCCTTGGAGTACCACAATATTCATTACTTTCATTGATTTCATTAGTTAGGTTTCTTTGTAAATTAATTGGTGAGTTGGTGAAAACAAATATGAATTTAGCTGTCTTAAGGGGAGGCAGTTGGTTTTCGAGTCCTCCTCTTCCCTCATGTTTAGCCCTATTAGTTATGAGATTTCAAGACATTCGCCCCATTAGTTTGGTGATATTCAGACCTTTTGCCCCATTCATTTGCCAATATTAAGACCTTTCGTGCCATTTAGGGGTCAATTTTCTTTCCTGGCGAGCGATAGCGAGCCTGTATTTGAAGAGGAATCGGCCTTCGGCCGGGATTTTGTTTTACCGAAAAATGTAAAAATATATATCGAAGGGAGGTCTAGTGGGTGTTTTTTTAAAGCTTGGTGGAGGTCTTGCGAGAAAACTAATGAATAAATAAATTAATAGACCACAAAAAAAAAAAAAAAAAAAAAAAATGGTCCGTCTCCTTTTAAATTGTGTCTTTTTCGTCCCTATTGTGTAACCTTTTGTCTGTTTGTGTGTATGTATATATATTTGAACATTTATATCTGTCTCTTTGTCTGTCTGTATTGTTAGGCCCCTTGTTAACTACCTTTGTCTCTTTCTAACTGTGTGTCCTCCTATTTGCATGATGGGTGGATCTCTCTCTCTCGAACACACTTTCCTGTTTTTCTAACTATCACACACACACACACACACACACACACACACACACACACACACACACACACACACACACACACACACACACACTATCTCTCATATTTTCATACACATACACTCTATTCCACACACACACACACACACACACACACACACACACACACACACACACACACACACACACACACACACACACACAATCACTCTCTCACTCTCTCTCTCACAGTAATATAAAAAGCGTTTCTTGGACCATAAGAGTGATTCACATACACTTTTTTATCCACAATGTTGGGTCATAAAGGCTCAAAGCATTATATACAGTATATGGACCAGGGGGTGTTATATAGGCAGCCTCTCTCTATTTTATATTATATTATATTCTATGTTTACTTTATTCTATATTATATTATATATTATATATGTTATTCTATATTCTCTCTCTCTCTCTCTCTCTCTCTCTCTCTCTCTCTCTCTCTCTCTCTCTCTCTCTCTCTCTCTCTCTCTCTCTCTCTCTCTCTCTCTCTCTCTCTCTCTCATAATATATGGCCCAGTTTTTGTCCAGTTATTATTCTTCCATGACAGTATTAAGAAACCTGTGTAATATTAAGGCTATTATATTTATTATTTTATTATTATTATTGTTGTTGTTGTTGTTGTTGTTATTATTTATAAATGTATAGGCATTCATATCATACAAAGTCGTGTTATTTCTTTTTATATTTCTTTATAGCCAGTACAAAAGGGCTGACAACATAATCTATTGCTGTTTTTGTTCAGGTATGGTAGTATTTAGACTGCCATAACTGAAATGTATTGTAGTAGTGTGTACTACTATTAAATGTATATTTTGTTCTATATGTATGAAGTTGACAAAAGGAAGGTTGTCTGTAACGAGTGTCTCCCCCAGAGCCAAAAGAGTGATAGACCCAAATTCAAGGGATGTTAGAGTCAATATGTCTGGACACACGAAGTTTGAAGCAGTTTTGATTCATAGGCTAAAGAAAAGATTGATTGAGGGAGAGAGTTCCAGAGTTCACTGGTTGAGTAGAAACATTGAGCACATTTGAAGGGGTTAATGTACTGTATAGTATCAAGCAACCAATTTATATATCGTTTAAGGGGAGGGTTTTAGTTTGTTCCCTAGACCTCCATCGAGCCTAACATTACACCCCCTAGACCCCCTTTCAAGATAAATTTGTATATTTTTTCGGCCGCTTCTTCCAAAATTACAGGCTCGCTATCGCCCGCCAGGAAACGTTCTACACATGAAAGGCACGAAAGGTCTTAATATTGAGAAACAAAGGGGGTGAAAGGTCTTAATATCGCCAAGCTAATGTGGCGAAAGTCTTTGAATTTAATAGCTAATGGGGTTAAGCATGTGGTAGAAGGGGGTCTAGAAAATCGACATACCTCCCCTTAATTGTAAGATAGTGGTCTTTGGTTTATCTATATGTTTTTTGTTTTGTTACAATTGATGGGGTGTTTTTTGTTTTGTTACAATTGATGGGGTGTTTTTTGTTTTGTTACAATTGATGGGGTGTTTTTTCTGGATCGCCTTCTCCCTCATGTTTAGCCTCATTAGTTTTGATATTTTGAGAGGGGCCCCCCATTAGTTTGGCTATTATAAGACATTTTGCCCCATGTCTGTGGCAATTTTCAGGCCTTTCGTGCCATTTAGGTGTCGACATTTTTCTTGGCGAGCGAAAGCAAGCCTGCCATTTAGGATGAATGTATTGACCGAAAAGTGAACAAATTTATCTCAAAGGGGGGGGGGGGGTCTTGAGGGTGTTTCTTGTAAGGTTGATGGAGATCCAGGGAACAAACTTTATACATACATGAATATAATATATATATATATATATATATATATATATAGGGGGGGGGGGGATACAAAAAATAATAAAAAAAATAAAAAAATAACTTAACCTGTATATCCTGTTTCGCTTGTCCACTTTTTTTGCTATTTTATATTGGCCTTTCCGCGGACCTTTCACTTCGCTCGCCATTTTCTGTTTCGCATATACTGTTAGTCTTCGTTATATTTCTGTTAGTTTGTGTTGCAGTTTCCCATTTTCTGTGTGTGTGTTTTTTCTTGTTTTGCAGTCCCCCATTTTCTGTTTCGCATATACCGGTCCTGTTATTCTGCGTTATATTTCTGTTAGTTTGTTTTGCAGTGTCTCGTTTTCTGTTCTGTTCACGTTTTGTTCACTTATAATTTCCCTCAGCTGTTGTTATTTTTGTTTAGCCTAACAAAAACGCCTTCCCAGACTTCTTTCAAATTAATAAGAAGAAAAACTAATGGCCAATGAAGACCCCTTTCAAGCTCCGGTGCCTTAGACCACTAGAAAAAACCTCGAGCCGTTTTCGTGCTATGTTATGCGTGTGTTTGTGTGTCTGTGTATTTATATATATGTGTGTGTGTGTGTGCGTGTGTGTGTGTGTGCGTGTGTGCGCGTGTGTGTGAGCGCGCGTGTTTGATTTCCTCATCTCCCGTGCTCTCCCTCCAACTCTCTCAGGAAGGGCTATTATTTCTACGGGAGAGATGTGTGTGCAGTGGCTCGTGAAATTCTACGATAATACACTCCCTCTTTCACTCTCTCTCTCCCTGTCCTGCTCTTATTGTTTCATCATTATCTCTCTCTCTCTCTCTCTCTCTCTCTCTCTCTCTCTCTCTCTCTCTCTCTCTCTCTCTCTCTCTCTCTCTCTCTCTCCTCTCTCTCTCTCTCTCTCTCTCTCTCTCTCTCTCTCTCTCTCTCTCTCTCGATTGGTGGGTGGAGAGAGTCATCTGCTTTGCTATCTTTACCTTCCACTTGGTAGCAAATGTTGTTAGAATTAAGTCCATTTAAGGTATTTATTCCAGTTTGATATTATCACGCTTGCTGCTACCAAACAAAAGCTCATGATTATTATTATTATTTATTATTATTATTTTTATTATTATTATTATTATTATTATTATTATTATTATTATTATTATTATTATTTATATAAAAACTCATTATGAATACTTCGACTTAGTCCTTTGTCAATAATCAAGGGAATTTTAACTGTTAAATAGTTACCCAATTAATGAAATTCGTTTGATATATGCATTTGTAGTGATTATATAAAGAAAATAATAGTTTCTGGTCCACATATGCCGGCGTGAATGGCCCTTTGTAACTTGTATTATGAAAAGCTTATGATTTAATTCTAATATATAATTCATTGGATGATTGTTCTGGCTGTATTATGTTTATTGGATATAAAGCTTTTCATAATAGTGCATCATGGAAGTCCCTTATAAACTATATATATATATATATATATATATATATATATATATATATATATATATATATAATGAGTAAGACGATAATATGGTAATATTTTTGTCAGGTTAGGTTACTTCAAGTTATAGTGGGAGACTATGGCTGTTTGGGTTGTGGCCGTATTGACTTTAAGCCATTACACTGTGAGACAATTATAAAACAAATATGAATACAAAAATATATAAATAATCCTTGGGTTCACTAATCATTAGAGCCCAAGTAAAGTTTACAATGTTTTTCTTCAACAAATCAGTCATCGTAGGTGTTGATAGCCTAATGCTTAGTGTGCGGAATTTCGGTGTGAGTATCCTAGGTTCGAGTAC
>CM064575.1:1786843-1829343 GCA_032716605.1 Paralithodes platypus
CAAAGTTTCCAGGTCTCTGATGAGTTTTCGCTGGGTGGCAGGAAGTAGATGAAGGAGATGAGCAAAATTCATGGTGGTACAGGGTTACATTAAAGTACATGAAGATACAGGATATACGACGCGTTTCACTGGACAACCAGCATTATCAAGTAAGGAAGGAATGATATAAAAGGTAAACAGGAAGGGTATATATAGAGGGTGGAGGATCAGAGGAGGCGAAAAACAGGGGGCAAAAGTCCAAGCATGTCCACCCAACCAACCCGGAAAACAAAATCAAATTAATAATTTATTACAAATCCCCCAAGACCTCCAACCTCGTTCTCCGCAACAAACCAGCCTCCACCAAGATAAAGAGCCCGATGACCGACGATCACGTCATTTACCAACATACCTGTAATTATGAGGACTGTGGACCTCATTCCTATATTGGTATGACGCAGACTCGTCTTTCACGTCGGTTAACTCTTCACCTTCAGGCTGGAGCCATCAAAGACCACAATCTCACCCCTAACCACCCTCACCTCACACGCAACGAGTTAGAGAAACACACCACCATACTCGATAAAGAAAGTGACCCAAGGAGATTACCTATACTCGAAGCTTTATATATCCAAGCCTTACATCCCAACATCAACAACCAAACTCTGGACCTTCAGATCCTTCCTTCTGCCAAAAGGCACTACCCTACAGGACCTAACACCCCTCCTCGCCCCCCGGTGCCCTTGACGCAGCCCCCCGCGCTACCTCCTTCAGTTTCGTCTTCCGCAGGCGCCACACAACTTAGGCCACGCCCCTCGACACGCAGCCAATCAGCTTCGACCCCACCTACCGACCACCATCCCGCATCCACTGCGCATGCGTGAAGCGGTTCCCCCCTTTCTCTCTCCTAGATTACCCCTCCACCAATAGCTGACTTTTGCCCCCTGTTTTTCGCCTACTCTGATCCTCCACTCTCTATATACTGTATACCCTTCCTGTTTACCTTTTATATCATTCCTTCCTTACTTGATAATGCTGGTTGTCCAGTGAAACGCGTCGTATATATATCCTGTATCTTCATGTACTTTAATGTAACCCTGTACCACCATGAATTTTGCTCATCTCCTTCATCTACTTCCTGCCACCCAGCGAAAACTCATCAGAGACCTGGAAACTTTGAATAATAAAATTTCCAACGCAGAAATTGCCATTTCTTTCAACCTCGTATGTATTAAAGAAAATGTATTACCTGGCTTTACCAATATATATATATATATATATATATATATATATATATATATATATATATATATATATATATATATTATACTGTATATATACTATATGGTGGGGCTGTCATTTCTACTGGGATTTGTGTTGTTTTGTATCGTGTATATTGTGATTCACTATATATATTAACCCAGAAATCGTGACCTCCATCCTTGTAAGTCAAAAAGGGCTAGAGTAAATAGGCTGTAAATCTCCACACCTATTCCCTTTCTGGCTCTTCCAAAATGGTACAAATATTACCCCAATTACTCTAGTCGTTTGTGAACTATTGATAATGGTCAGGATTTGTGACCTACTAAATCTTGTCCCTTCTAATTCATTCTTTTGTCTCGTGCATAATAGTCTTGGTAGTTTAGATACAAGCAGTCTCCTAAGGATTAATATATATGTTACTGCTTGCTTTCCTTTGTACTCCTTTGTACTTATAATACATAGACTATAACTTAATATTCCGGGTTATATGATACAATACTACAACCCAAAACACCCACGGCTGGTCCAGTTATTATTTTATCACCCACTTCCTCTCTCATTCTCTCCATGTTTTTCCGTATTAACCATTATTCTCTCCAACATTATTATTTCACGGCACGATTTAAGGGGAGAGGGGTCGTTTTTATGGTACCCCTTCTTCCTCATGCTTAGTCCCATTAGTTTTCAGATTTTAAGATGTTCGGCCAATTAGTGTGGCGATTTTAAGACCTTTCGCCTATTTTACTTTGTCAATATTTTGACTTTTCGCGTCATTTAGGTGTCGATTTTTTCAGGCAAGCGATAGCAAGCCTGAAATTTTAGAGGAACCAGCCTTCGGCCGGGACTTTTTTCTATCGAAAAATGTACATATTTATCTTGAAGGAGGTTCTTAGGCGGGTGTGTTTTAAAGTTTGATGGAGGTCTAGGGAGGAAACTAAACCAATAATATAAAGATACATAAATGAGCCAATAAATACATCCATCCCCCCTTAATCCGTGTGGTGGGCTGTGTTTTCTGTTATTTCCAAATGATCCCCCTTTTATCTGGGCGGCTATTTTCGCTTTGTGCTTGGGTTTTACTGTTCATATAATTTTATATTATTTGGTAGGGCGTCATTGGGTTTAGTATGGGGTATGAGAGAAAGAGAGAGAGAGAGAGCGAGATAGAGAGAGAGAGAGAGAGAGAGAGAGAGAGAGAGAGAGAGAGAGAGAGAGAGAACAAAATATATATATATATATATATATATATATACTGTATATATATAGAGAGATATATAGATAAGAGAGAGAGAGAGAGAGAGAGAGAGAGAGAGAGAGAGAAACAAAATATATATATATATACTGTATATATATATATAGAGAGATATAGATAAGAGAGAGAGAGAGAGTGAGTGAGTTGTTTGCGTTCCAATTATTCTTATCAATTTTCAGCTGTATGGTATTTGCCTTTTTCGTATGGGAGGGAGAGAGTTGAGGTGTGTGTGTGTGTGTGTGTGTGTGACTGAAAGAGAGATTATACAATTAAAACTATATACATTAGTTTACTACAATGGCAATTGAAATTCTAACAAATTAATGTATTGAAATGTCTTAAAGCTCGAAATGTTTGCTGATGGTGCATTAAAACCTACTACTGCATATTCGTTAAAGATTTTCTCTGTATTTTAGAAAGACTTTACGACAGGTTTTCAAGACATAATTATGAAGATATACCGGTAGTTTTAAAATATTATTATTATAAAGAATATTACTTATATATTTCGTGCCTCATTTACTACAACACTCGCGTTCATTAATTCTGGTACATTATGAAGCCTCGAACTGATTATGAAGCCTCGAACTGATTATGAAGCCTCGAACTGATTAAACGAATTTCCGAAATGTAAATAAATATCAGGTAAGAATTTAATAATGAAATTCAATTCAACCCGAGACATCTTCGAAAATGTACGTATCCAAATTAATAACAGCCTCTATACAGTTGGCCACATAAGTCCTGTTCCTCTCCGTGATCTTATACATGGATATATAATGTTCATGATTGACTTATGGTCCCCCTTGTTCCTCATGCTAAGCCCCATTAATTTTCATATTTTATGACGTTTGGCTCATTAGTTTGGCGAGTTTATGACCTTTCGCCCCATTTCTTTGTCAATATTTAGACTTCGCGTCATTTAGATGACGATTTTTGTCCTGGCGAGCGATAGCAACCCTGCAATTTAAGTGGAATTGACCTTCGGTCGGGATATTTTTTTATCGAAATTTTTTACAAATTTATCTTAAAGCAGGGTCTTGTTTTTTTTTTGTTTTTTTTTAAGCTTGATGGAGGTCTAGGGAGGAAACTAAAACAAATTATAAACAGATATATACATGAGCAAATAAAATAGAGGATCCGTTTCAGAATATATGATGCCTTATTACCTTTTCCCGAGTAGGCTAGCCTACTATGAAAATACTGTTTATGTAAGCTTTATATACAGTATATAAGGAGCTTTGGCGAGTGGATGGAGCTTATATCTTATTAGGATGGAGGCTGATACTAAACGGCTTACCTACTTATTTACTTACCTGTATACCTACCTACCAACCTACCTACCTACCAACCTACCAACCTACCTACCTACCAACCTACCAACCTACCTACCTACCTACCAACCAACCAACCAACCTACCTACCTACCTACCATATACCAACCTATCTATTTCCATACCTACCTACTTACCATACAACCTACCTACTCAACAACCAACCAACCAACCTACCTACCTACCTACCTACCAACCTACCTACCTACCTACCTACCAACCTACCTACCTACCTACCAACCTACCTACCTACCAACCTACCAACCTACCTACCTACCTACCTACCAACCTACCAACCAACCTATCTACCTACCTACCTACCAACCAACCTACCCACCTACCTACCAATCTACCTACCTACCTACCAATCTACCTACCTACCTACCTACCAATCTACCTACCTACCTACCTACCCCCCACCCCGATCCACCCACTCTCTCTCTCTCTCTCTCTCTCTAATTGGACACACAAACACACACACATAAAAGAGCAAATATACCCCACCACCCAATAAACCCATGCCCCCACTTACACGCCCCCCCCCCCCCCCAATTACCTACCAGTGACGCACCATACACTAAACTAACCCAATTTAAACGCGGGACTCCAATTAAAAAAACACAACACGACACTTTAGTGGTTATTATGATGGGTGGATGGGACTCGTTAGCCTTGGTCGGCAACTCATCTAGGGGAGACAACCTTATACAAATCCGGGTGGATGGGACTGGTCAGCCTTGGTTGGCAACCTGTCTAGAGGAGTAAACCTGATACAAATCCGTACTGCTTACCTAAGGGTAAGGCAGGTTAGCGGATGGATTAGCCAAACACCACTGTAGAAAAATTGTGCTAACAAGATGCACAGAGGGCCTCGGAGTCGGACGGATCCTAAATTGAGTGGTCAATCCTGTAAGTCCTTCACTAAACTGGCTCAGGTTGTCCCTCTCACAGGGAATAGGTCCGCTTGGGGGCATTCTGTGTATGGCCACCCTCGTAAGGGGAGTAAGGCGTCCGGCAATAGATAGATAGATGATTTTGTTAAACCCGTTCAATATCGGTAACGTCTTTTTTATTTGATTTAAGCTTTATACAGACGATTTTATGAAGCTTAGGAAGGAGATATGATTGCTGAGCAAACTGAAAACAAATAATAATAAATAGATAAATAATAATCATATTTTTTCACCAACCAACTCTACTTCTAAACTCAATTAATGAAATCAACAAATACATGTGGCAGTCCAAGGACTCGAACCTAGGATACTCACACCGACATTCCGCGCATTTATGCATTACGCTATCAAGACAGTTAAATTATAATAATAATAATAATAATAATAATAATAATAATAATAACAACAAATAATAGTGATTATATTTAACAATTATAATCCACCTCTATAATTTGTCTACCACATACTGTATACGTATTAGCCAGTCTACCATGCGTCTTAATTGTTTTCCCTGTGTGTGGGAGCCCATCTTTCCTTCAATCTACACATTGAAAGGGTATGTTATTATGGACACTTTATATACCCTTTTCATACCTATAATTAGTTTAGAGTATACCGTTATTACCAAGCTTCGTAATTACCACCGCATATATGAGTCCATGGTTCGAGCTTGAGTGAGGGTAGAAACAATATAACAGCCTGCTTTTCTTTAATCAACGTAATAATCTAGTGCCACAATACTTTGCTCATTATAGTAGTTTTACGGACTGTGGTGGGCGCTAATAAGGTTGTAACCATTGGCAGCTTTCAGGCTATAAAGGCAAGTTCTGTAGCATTGGCAGCTTTCAGGCTATAAAGGCAAGTTCTGTAGCATTGGCAGCTTTCAGGCTATAAAGGCAAGTTCTGTAGCATTGGCAGCTTTCAGGCTATAAAGGCAAGTTCTGTAGCATTGTCAGCTTTCAGGCTATAAAGGCAAGTTCTGTAGCATTGGCAGCTTTCAGGCTATAAAGGCAAGTTCTGTAGCATTGGCAGCTTTCAGGCTATAAAGGCAAGTTCTGTAGCATTGGCAGCTTTCAGGCTATAAAGGCAAGTTCTGTAGCATTGTCAGCTTTCAGGCTATAAAGGCAAGTTCTGTAGCATTGGCAGCTTTCAGGCTATAAAGGCAAGTTCTGTAGCATTGTCAGCTTTCAGGCTATAAAGGCAAGTTCTGTAGCATTGGCAGCTTTCAGGCTATAAAGGCAAGTTCTGTAGCATTGGGAATATAATAGAACGAAGTATATCCTCTCTCCTCCCTTATCTTCATCTTTCTCCTTCTCTCTCCCTATTTATCCTCTCCATTTTCATCTCTCTACCCCCCTTCCCTCCCTAACTCCCTCTTCCCTCCCTTTCCTCTTTAGTCCCTCATTATACTTAAGTCCCTATTTCTTCCTCCCTACTTCCTTCTCTACCCCCCCCCGCCCCCCTTCTTCCTTCCCTCCCTCCCTTCCACCCTCTCTTATTTTCCTCTTTAGTCCCCCATTATACTTACCTCCCCATTTCCTACTTCCTCCCTCCTTCTATCCCCCCTCCTTCCTTCTTTCCCTCCCTCCCTTCCCTCCTCTTCTCCTTTCCTCTTTAGTCCCCAATTTCATTTACCTCCCCATCTTTTACTTCCTCCCTCCTTAGCCCCAACTATACTTCCCCTCCCATTTTTTCCTCTTTTCTTCCTTCTCTTCCCCCCTCTCCTTCCTTCCTTCCCTCCTCTCTTTCTCTCCCCCCTCCCTTACCTCCTCTCCTTCTTTCCTCTTTAGTCTTACTATGCTAACTTTCCATCTCTTCTTTCCTCCCGCCTTCCCTCTCTTCCTCCCTACCTTCTTCCCTTTCTACCTTCCTCCCTCCCTCAACTCCCTCCCCCCCCCACTACCTCCCTCCCTCCCCTCCTCCTTTGCTCTTTAGTCTCCCATTATACTCTTCTATAGAGAAGCTAAGGGATTTAGCGAAGGTATATACTTGTAGCATATACCCATATATATATATATATATATATATATATATATATATATATATATACTGTATATATATACCGGTATATATATATATATAAAGCGCTTCAAGTCTTACCAGCCACATTTTGAAATGGCCATATGTGTGGCGTCAATAAGAAGCTTCGCCCCATCTAGACTATGTGTCGAAGTTTTACTCTGGGCGAGCATAGTGAGTCGGTAACTTTTCAAAATCGGCCTTCGGCGGGGGCCTTTTTTGTCGAAAAAATAACAAATTTAGCTTGAAGGGGGGGGGGGGGGGGGGTGGTTCGATATATTTAGTTTGAAGGAAGTCTGGAAAGACGTTTTTGTTAGCCTAGGAGACCACTATAATACAATACTTGAAAATGTAAACAGAACAAGTAAAATCCCCAATACAATTAATTGAGTATAATAACCCACAAGATAGTGTTTAAGTGAGAGAAAGATGTTGTGACAATAACTTAAGAGGTATAAATATAAACATGAGAGAGAGAGAGAGAGAGAGAGAGAGAGAGAGAGAGAGAGAGAGGGGGGGGGGGATTGTATAGAAGAAAGTAAAGTACTCGTGGTTTTATATCCTGTCCCTAATCACTCTCTCTCCCTCCCTTCCTCCTTCTCTCTCTCTACCTCCCTCCCCCACACTCTTCCTCCGTCTCCCTTCCTTGCTTCTTTTTCCTCTCTCTCTCTCTATTTATCTCTCTCTATCTCTCCCTCCCTCCTTTTCTTTTAATTTCCTCCATCCCCCTTCCTCCTCCTTCTTTCTTTACTCTCTTCCTCCCTCCTCCTTCCCCCCACCCCTGCCCTCCGCCCTCCCTCCTCCTCCTCCGCCTCCTCCCTTCTTCCTCCTCCTCCTCTCTTCTTCTCCTCCTACCTCCTCCTTCCTACCTCCTCCTCCTCCTCTTCCTGGTCATTAGAAGGTAGCTCATTCCAGGACTTGTGGCTGAAAGGAAGAGAGAGAGAGAGAGAGAGAGAGACAGTTAGTAGTTGGATATAGAGAATAATAGATAGATAGATAGATAGGTAAGAATAGAGTTGTACAGGTTTAAGTAATTACATGGGTAGATGCAAGAATAGATAGATAAATAGATAGATAGATAGACAGAGCGAGACACACACACAAACACACACACACCTACTCTCCATCAAGAATGTGCCCTTTACTCACATTTTCTCCTCTAATTATTCTTATTTAAAGTTGTTGTTTCCCATTTTCCATATTAGTTTCCCCTGCCACGTATATCGTTTTCTTTCTATGGCTAAAGTTATTCCCATTTTCCATATTAGTTTCCCCTACCACGTATGCCGTTTTCTTTCTATGGCTGTAGGGATCTTGTTTCGTGTTGTATCATATATTTTTATCCGTTTTCTTTCAGACGAGTCTTGCTTGCGGCCTGTCTCTACCTCCGTCCGTGCAAGGTAGGTGTTGTTGTTGTTGTTGTTGTTGAGTATATTGTTATCGTTGTTGTTGTTGTTGTTTTATGATGTTCAAGATGTTGATGATTATATTGTTGTTTCTTTTGTTGTTGTTGATTGCGTTATTTGTGATTATATTTTTGGTGAGGTTTATGATATTATTTGTATTGTGATGTTAATGTTGTAGTTTATGATGTTGACGTTATGTTATACTGTGATGATGTTTATGTTTATTGTGATGTTAATGTTGTTGTTGTTTATGATGTTGACGTTATGTTATACTGTGATGATGTTTATGTTTATTGTGATGTTAATGTTGTTGTTGTTTATGATGTTGACGTTATGTTATACTGTGATGATGTTTATGTTTATTGTGATGTTAATGTTGTTGTTTATGATGTTGACGTTATGTTATACTGTGATGATGTTTATGTTTATTGTGATGTTAATGTTGTGTTGTTTATGATGTTGACGTTATGTTATACTGTGATGATGTTTATGTTTATTGTGATGTTAATGTTGTTGTTGTTTATGATGTTGACGTTATGTTATACTGTGATGATGTTTATGTGTATTGTGATGTTAATGTTGTTGTTGTTTATGATGTTGACGTTATGTTATACTGTGATGATGTTTATGTTTATTGTGATGTTAATGTTGTTGTTTATGATGTTGACGTTATGTTATACTGTGATGATGTTTATGTTTATTGTGATGTTAATGTTGTTGTTGTTTATGATGTTGACGTTATGTTATACTGTGATGATGTTTATGTTTATTGTGATGTTAATGTTGTTGTTTATGATGTTGACGTTATGTTATACTGTGATGATGTTTATGTTTATTGTGATGTTAATGTTGTTGTTTATGATGTTGACGTTATGTTATACTGTGATGATGTTTATGTTCATTGTGATGTTAATGTTGTTGTTGTTTATGATGTTGACGTTATGTTATACTGTGATGATGTTTATGTTTATTGTGATGTTAATGTTGTTGTTTATGATGTTGACGTTATGTTATACTGTGATGATGTTTATGTTTATTGTGATGTTAATGTTGTTGTTGTTTATGATGTTGACGTTATGTTATACTGTGATGATGTTTATGTTTATTGTGATGTTAATGTTGTTGTTGTTTATGATGTTGACGTTATGTTATACTGTGATGATGTTTATGTTTATTGTGATGTTAATGTTGTGTTGTTTATGATGTTGACGTTATGTTATACTGTGATGATGTTTATGTTTATTGTGATGTTAATGTTGTTGTTGTTTATGATGTTGACGTTATGTTATACTGTGATGATGTTTATGTTTATTGTGATGTTAATGTTGTTGTTGTTTATGATGTTGACGTTATGTTATACTGTGATGATGTTTATGTTTATTGTGATGTTAATGTTGTTGTTGTTTATGATGTTGACGTTATGTTATACTGTGATGATGTTTATGTTTATTGTGATGTTAATGTTGTTGTTTATGATGTTGACGTTATGTTATACTGTGATGATGTTTATGTTTATTTCGCTGTTGCTGATGTAGCGAGATTTGCTTATTATGCTGTTTTGTGTTGTTCGTTGTTTTTGTTCATGTTCATATTTTGTGATAATGTTTTTGTTGATGTTATTTAGGATGTTATTTTAAATTGTGATGATGTTGTTTGTTGCTTACTATGATGTTGATGTTCTTAATTGTGTATGTGATAATGATGTTAATGGCTGTATAATAAATCCGGAAAACGAAGATAAAATAAGCTAAAATGTGTCTGAAAAAAGTGATAACCAGAATCGTTGACAGGCCATGTTAAGGAAAAAAAAAAACACAAACAAAAAATCCCCCGAAAAAATTGTACCCGTGAAGTCGCCTGTAAAGGGACGTCACACAGGCAGGATATTGTTTTGTTTATTTGTTTTTATTTTTTTATGTTTTTACCCTGGAACCGAATTCGACCAGTAATTGTATTTACGCTAATTTTTGTTTTCTTTATATTATTATTTGTTTTCTTTTTAATTATAGCCTGGAACCGAATACGACTGTGAATTATGATTATATGTTCATCTTGATTTATTGATTTACTGATATATTTATTTATTGTTTACATTTTTTAGCCTAAGCCCGGAACCGAATTTGACAATGAATATTCTATATGGTCATCTATTTGGAAGGATAGATTAAGGGGGGATGGGCGTATTTATTTCCTCATTTATATATGTTTATAATTTTATTTTGTTTCCTCCTTAGACCTCCATCAAGCTTAGCCACTGGTATGTTTAAAAGTTGCATTACAAAATTAATATACATATATGAATCATGAGTATAAGACGAATTACGGACAACCAAAGATTATTCATGTTTTTTTTTTTTTTTTTTTTTTTTTTTATTATTATTTTTTTTTTGAGGCGGTTATTCAATTATTGTCCGAACTTGTGTGTGCTCTATTTTTGATAGTTCACTGTTAACATTTAGGGGCTTAACCCTATATGCGCCGAGGGACGTCTTTTAGGGCCTCCCATTTTTCACCACCATTAGTTTGGAGATTTTAAGATGTTTCACCCGATTATATTTGCATTAATAGTCACTTCACCTCATGCAGGTGTCCGCTATTTTTTGGGCGTAGGATTGCGAGCCTGTAACTTAAGAAGAAATCGGCCTCTTGCCGGGACATTTTCTCATGGAATAATGTACAAATTTAGCTTGAAGGGGGACTGGTTGGGCATTTTGTAGTTTGAAGGAAGTTTGGGAAGGTGTTTTGTTAGTTATAGGGGACACACTTATTATCTTGTTATCGTCAAACTATTGGAGTGAAACGTTTTATAATATCCAAACTGTTGGAGCGAAACGGAATATCCACAAAGATTTTCCTCAGAACAAATAGGGTTAAGGAAACAAATAGGCTTGCATAATCAAGCACACATACTCGTACACACCACACACACACTTCACATACATCACATACACATATACACGCACACACACAAACACACTCTCAAATACACACCACACACTCACATACACACCACACACACACACAAACACACACACACACACTCAAATACACACCACACACTCACCACACACACATGTACAGAAACATCCATACATCCCAGCAGACATACACACATACACACACACACACACTCAAATACACACTCAAATACACACCACACACTCACCACACACACATGCACAGACACATCCATACATCCCAGCAGACATACACACACACACACACTCACTCAAATACACACCACACACTCGCCACACACACATGTACAGACACATCCATACATCCCAGCAGACATACACCACACACACACACACACACACACACACACACACACACACACACACACACACACACACACTCTCTCAAATACACACCACACACACATGCACAGACACATCCATACATCCCAGCAGACATACACACCACACACACACACACACACACACTCACTCAAATACACACCACACACACATGCACAGACACATCCATACATCCCAGCAGACATACACACACACACACACTCAAATACACACCACATACACACCACACACACACATGCACAGACACATCCATACATCCCAGCAGACATACACACACACACACACACAAACTCAAATACACACCACATACACACCACACACACATGCACAGACACATCCATACATCCCAGCAGACATACACACATACACACCACACAAATGCACAGACACATCCATACATCCCAGCACACATACACACATACACACCACACACATGCACAGACACATCCATACATCCCAGCAGACATACACACACACACACACACACTCAAATACGCACCACATACACACCACACACACATGCACAGACACATACACACCACACACATCCATACATCCCAGCACATATCCACACCACACACACACACACACACATACACACCACACACACATGCACAGACACATCCATACATCCCAGCAGACATACACATATACACACCACACACATGCACAGACACATCCATACATCCCAGCACACATACACACATCCACACCACACACACACACACACACACACACTCTCTCACACAACAGAGCGTGTTTCCGAATTCAACAGCCTATAATATTTCATAGCTTTTTCCAACAGTTATAAATTCGAGTCCATATCCTCAATTTATTAACTTCCTTCCTGTGAGTTAGATATAAAAATCGATTATTAAATATATACGGTATGTTTTGTTTACTTGTATAACTGGTGACTGGAAAGAGTGGAAGTAAAAAGAGTATTATGCAGAAAAATAGCATTCCAAAAAATTAGTATGAGAACGAGAGAGAGAAGAAATATATTTACATAATATCAAAATTCCAGGGGGGTTTAAAGTTTGAGAAAGTTAACTTGTTCTGGTGTAAAGGGTAGATATAGTGTGTGTGTGTGTGTGTGTGTGTGTGTGTGTTGTAAGGTTTGAGAGTTAAACATTTAGTGGTATTCTAATGTAAAGGGGTAGAGATGGATGGATAGGTGGTGTGTATGTGTGGGGGGTTGGGGGGGGGGGGGGTTGTATGTACTGTATATGTGAACGAGCACGTCGTTATTTATATTTCATTACATTTTTAACCATAATATGTATAAAAACACGCATTCATGAACATGCAAATGCAATATATATATATATATAAATATATATATATATATATATATATACAGGTAAATGGTATATCATGGATGGCTGCGTTTGAGAGTAACCACTTATGTCTAAATTCTGTTTGTATATACAAATGTAAGCCCTCGTAACTCTTCACTCATACCTCAAAGAAAACCCGGAGTCTCCAGCGGCAGCCAGAGGTCACAAGCTGTCTTAAAGGGGCTGTTTTATGCTGGATCCCCTTCTCCCTCTTGTGTAGCCCCATCAATTTTGAGGTTTTCGACATTTGCTTCATAATTTTGATTATTTTAAGTCCTTTCGCGCCATTTCTTTTGTATAAATTTTAACACCTTTCGTGCCATTTAGGTTTCGATTTTTTCCTGGCGAGCGATAGCGAGCCTGTAGTTTAAGGGAACCGTTTTTCTACCGAAAAATACACAAATTTATCTCAAGGTGGTATTTTGAGGGTACTATTTTAAGCTTGATGGAGGTCTAGGGAAAACAAATGAAGAAAATATATAAATATACTAAAAAAAAAAAAAAATCGTTACCGGTGACGTCCTTTTCATTATATTCTGGCAACTATTAAAGGATTTTATTGAGCTTAGGAAGGACATATGCCAATTGAAAGGCCACAGAATATCTCAATTAATCCCTTTAGCTACCACATAAACCTTCCTAAGCTTCATAAACTCGTCTGTCTAATTGTAGCCGACATAAAAAAAAAATGATGCGTCGCTGGTACAGAAGGGGTTAAGTATTTGAGGATCCTTTTTACCTTATGACCATGAATCTAAACAAGTAAATGCTGCTGAGTCTCAGTCAATGACAGTATATCTGAAGAGATAGATAGAGACAGAGAGAGCGAGAGAACAGGAGTAAAAGAAAAGAGATAGATAGAGACAGAGAGAGCGAGAGAACAAGAGTAAAAGAAAAGAGATAGATAGAGACAGAGAGAGCGAGAGAACAAGAGTAAAAGAAAAGAGATAGATAGAGACAGAGAGAGCGAGAGAACAAGAGTAAAAGAAAAGAGATAGATAGAGACAGAGAGCGAGAGAACAAGAGTAAAAGAAAAGAGATAGATAGAGACAGAGAGAGCGAGAGAACAAGAGTAAAAGAAAAGAGATAGATAGAGACAGAGAGAGCGAGAGAACAAGAGTAAAAGAAAAGAGAGATAGAGACAGAGAGCGCGAGAACAAGAGTAAAAGAAAAGATAGATAGAGACAGAGAGAGCGAGAGAACAAGAGTAAAAAAAAGAGAGAGAACAAGAGTAACGCAAGAGATAGATAGAGACAGAGAGAGCGAGAGAACAGGAGTAAAAGAAAAGAGATAGATAGAGACAGAGAGAGCGAGAGAACAAGAGTATTATTATTATTATTATTATTATTAGATGCCGAAGTCTCCAACCAGGGTGCAGAAACACCATCAAGATCAATCCACACAAAACACCCGGAGGCACTGGAAAGAGACTATGGCAACATAGGAAAAAATAAAAACATACACTGTATACTGTACTGTACATATACACATATTAAACACAGAAGTAAAAGAAAAGAGATAGATAGAGACAGAGAGAGCGAGAGAACAAGAGTAAAAGAAAAGAGATAGATAGAGACAGAGAGAGCGAGAGAACAAGAGTAAAAGAAAAGAGATAGATAGAGACAGAGAGAGCGAGAGAACAAGAGTAAAAAAAAGAGATAGATAGAGACAGAGAGAGCGAGAACAAGAGTAAAAGAAAAGAGATAGATAGAGACAGAGAGAGCGAGAGAACAAGAGTAAAAGAAAAGAGATAGATAGAGACAGAGAGAGCGAGAACAAGAGTAAAAGAAAAGAGATAGATAGAGACAGAGAGAGCGAGAGAACAAGAGTAAAAGAAAAGAGATAGATAGAGACAGAGAGCGAGAGAACAAGAGTAAAAGAAAAAGAGGAAACCAGACAAACATACTGACGAGCAAATAAAAGGCTCTCCGATTGATTCCAAAAACGTCCGCTCCCATCCCCAACTTGTCCAATCCCGCCCCGACCCACCGATTTTCCACCGCGAATTAGGAGGGAGGCGAAATGCGGGGAATACAACACACAGAAAGCCCTCCAGATTCGCGACCTCGGGGATTCGCGGATATCAACAACAATTGCCCGCGAATAGTGAGGGCCGCGAGTGGAGATTGAAATATGAGGGTGGTGGCGGTGGTGGTGGTGGTTTTTCCTTTTTTTTTTTTTTTTTTTTTTTTTTTTTTTTTTAAGGGGGGGGGGGGGGGGTAATTGGAATAGGGTTGGGTTTGGATTGATGGGTGATTGAGTGGTTGGCAGAGAGAGAGAGAGAGAGAGAGAGAGAGAGAGAGAGAGAGAGAGAGAGAGAGAGAGAGAGAGAGAGAGAGAGTTAAACTGTGAAATTAGGAACCAAAATGACTAACACGTCTTGTTCGTGAAAATAATATAATAACCTCTTGAGGATTACCGGTGTATGACGTGTTTTGACAGTTTATTCTGATTAACTTTAGACGAGTTTATGCAAGTTAGGAAGGATATTTAGGAATCAAATGGGTAAGGATGATCTCAATTAACCCTTTAGGAGGGGGCTTTTTAGACGTTTCGCACCATTCAGATATCTATATTTGTGGGAGCGAGCGATAGCGAGCCTGTAACTTAGGAGAAATCAACCTTCGGCTGGGACATTTTCTGTCGAATTCTGACCGATAAATCTTGACGGGAAGTTTGCTATTTACCGTCAGTTAAAAAGAAACTGACTAAGCCTAAATATCATATAATTCGTCCTGGTGTCCTGCCTAGTAACCTGAATTATGAGGTCGTGAATATAGCAGCAAACTGAGCCATTTTTTAACTTGGGTGTTTGAGTGAGTCCAGGCTAAAGTTGTAAGTGGAGGCTGGTTACTACCCTTGTCCCTTATTATTCCCTTATTAGCGAGGATTTTACTTGCTTTTGACATTTTCGAGCAATGTGTTTTACTTTTTCCCCTAGGCTAAAGAAACTCAGACTTCATTCAAGCTAATATATATATATAAAAAGGCACTACTCATAACAGAAGTCCCACATAGTACTTTGTTCAAATATCGTGTAGCTTTGATCTTAATACATAGTCGCAACAATAATATTGACATCCACGTGGGTCTAATGCACAACGCCGCGACTATTATAATGGACAAATATACACATGGCGAAATAAAAGTGTTTATTTTAGATGTATAGGCCACACATTTGTTTGTTGACATTACACTTTTTAATTCATTATGAAATATTGGTATAAAATGCAGCAAAATTACAAACAATAATTCCAGGCAATTTCTGAAACGCGAATACAATAATGTTAATACAAATTATTATGTTTTTTCCACCAACCAACTTCACCTCTAAACTCAATTAATGAAATCAACAAATACATGTGGCACTCCAAGGACTCGAACCAAGGATACTCACATCGAAATTCTGCGCACTTATGCATTACGCTATTATACAAATAATAATAATAATGATGATGATGATGATGATGATAAATTATGTATGCTCTGGTAGGTGAGGCTAGGTCAGGTTTGGGAAAAAAGTTTGTATGCAATATTATAATTACATGTGGGAAATGACAAACGACTGTTTTCGTTGGTCTTTTAATCCAGTTTTTTATGTTATAATCTAATTTCCTATGTAATTTCCTGGGTGAGGGCTGGTTCTATCCAGAGTGAGGTTTTTAGTTCAAAGGAAGTTATAAAATGGCCAGAACAACGTCATATCATATTAATGTCCTTGTATTCCTTCTCTTATAGTCATTCAAACACCCCCTCCTATTAATTTCACTACTTTACAAACATATATCTATCTATATCTATATCTATATCTATCTACTCTGCACCTATCTATCTATCTATCTATCTATCTATCTATCTATCTATCTATTTATCTATCTATCTGTCGCTCACCCCCTGACAGCTAGTTTGGCTCTCTCTCTCTCTCTCTCTCTCTCTCTCTCTCTCTCTCTCTCTCTCTCACTTTCACTATCTCACTCTCACTCACTCACTCTCTCTCTCTCTCTCTCTCTCTCTCTCTCTCTCTCTCTATCAATATATATATGTGTGTGTGTGTGTGTAAAGCAGAGAGAGAGAGAGAGAGAGAGAGAGAGAGAGAGAGATTTGATTTTGCCCCGAGGGGCGAGTTTATTGAGCAGCGCCCCCATCTTGTGAGGGGACAACCACTAGTAAGGCGATACATACTGCTCAAAGAGCCATTATTCCACTGAAACAACAGCATCGTCGTCTGGTTACATTCATATTTGTGTTTATAAATCAGGTTGGCATTATTCAGATGTGTTATTATAGTTTCCTCATTTAATTGTCACATGGTCTGTATATACGTATCTCTAAAAAAAAAAAAAAAAAAAAAAAAAAAAAAAAAAAAAAAAGCAAGCAAGCTTGTAGTGACTGAATTATTAATTGACAGGTTGTAAATAATAGCACTACAGAACTAGTGCAATCGTATGAGGAGACTATTCATATTTTCATTACATCAATGGTTATTGAGATCATAGTTAGCTGAATACAATTATTGTCAAGAATTGATTAAACACCGAATGAAGCTTCAAATAATGCACTCGTTTCCAGGGAATAACACTCGGAGAGAACATTGAAGTCAAACGGTCGTCAACCAACACTTAATATGCTGAACATAAACTGTGTGTTTGTTTGTTTATTTTCTTTTTTCCCTCCCTGTTCTTTTTTCCTCTTTTTTTCCTTTAATAAATTGGCTGTGGTTCATCTTCTGTGTTTATTTTATTTAGACTGCTTTTAAACCAGTTGTTGAATCTTAAATTTGGTTGTTGTGCATAATATTCCTTAATTTTCTCTAGAGTTGGGTCTTGTGATAGTTCTAGTTTGTGCCATATTGTGTTGTTGTCTATGGAGTCGGACATTTAATGGTAGTGTGTTTGTGTATTCGTGTATTTGTTGTGTCGTCATTGTATAGGGGTATCTTTGGTTTGTGGCGAATCTTAGGGCTTTTTTTTTTTTTTTTTTTTTTTTTTTTTTTTTTTTTTTTTTTTTTTAAGCGTGTGATTGTGAGATTGAATATACTTAGTGGGTATTTCAAAAATGTCAGGGGGTAAGGAAATGTGATTTGTATATTAGAAGACTGTGATTAACGAGACGTGTAACATGTGGAGGGAGGTGGTAGAAAGAGAGGGATCTCGTTGGGGGTGGAAGTTTCGCTCCCAGGAATTTTTGTTCCTGTGGTATTTCAATAATAATAATAAAATAATAATAATAAGGGGACAACCACTGGTAAGGCAATACATACTGCTCAAAGAACCATTATTCTATTGTAATAACAGTATCGTCGTCTGGTGTTATTATAGTTTCCTCATTTGATTGCCACATGTGCTGTACAGTATATAGGCCAACGTGCTCATGAAAAAAAAAAATAAAAAAAATAAAAAAAAATGACTGAATTATTAATTGACAGGTAAATAATAGCACTACAAAACTAGTGCAATCATATGAGGAGACCATTCATGTTTTCTTACATCAATGGTTATTGAGATCATAGTTAGCTGAATACAAATATTACATACATGATGTGACTAATATTTCGAACTACATAAATTATTATGCAATAATAGTACCACAAATATATTACAATCATATGAGGGACACTTCACATTCTTCATTACATCAACGGTTATTGAGGCCATAGTTAGCTGAATACAAGAGTCACATACATATGTGACTAATATTACCAACTACCGAAGTTATAATGGAATTATAGTAATACAAATATTTTACAAACATGAGTTACATGGTTCAAATTCTTATTACAATAATGGTTATTGAGGGGATAGTTGGCGCAATATGACCAGTGGAGAAGTTTACATGCCGATAGTATATAATATTTAGTAGGGTGTGTGGTTATGGGAGAGAGGGAGGGGGGTTGTAGGAGGTAGAGGAATGGGTGGGAGAGGAGGAGGGGTAGGGGGGAGGGGGAGGAGGAGGAGGTAAGGTACTCCAGGGAGGAGGAAAGTGTGAAAGGGGAGGTGTGTGTGTGTGTGTATGTGTTGGGGAGGGTGGGACATACTACATATAAATAAGTTGTTTAAGGCCAGCCATAGTACTGAAGATAAAAAATAAAAAAAAGATGGTTGAAAAAAAAAAAGGGAAAGTTTGTATTTCAACGCAAGTCTACAGATATCAGCAGTATCGCTTCATCGTACCTGACACACCATATCAATAAGTAAAGAAGGAAACTGTATACATGCAAAGATCAAGATTCAATTATGTTTAGTAGCAAAACAATATTCAGAAGGAAGATACTAATAGTCCTCCGGGAGGGATATGCCGCATATCCGAAGGTACTTAATTGTAGGTCAAACCATTAGCCGAGAATATTGAGGACAATTATGTTGCTTACATATGCAAGGGTCATGTATATTGGCTTGCAAAAGGATATGAATTGGCACTTAACAGATTATTTAAATAAATACTGTGTTAGAGGCTCAGAGGGATATGTTATACTGTACATTGTCAATCTATTAAGTGATAAGTAAAGAAATACTGACTGGTATTATAAGTGTGACATGATCAATGAAAATATGAAATCGTGTAGAGGGCGTTACAAAGGGTTTAAGTGTGACCTTGTAAGAAAGAAGAGATGTGTGGAGGGCAAGGGGTGCATACTTATAAGGTTCATGTTTCATGTTTACAGTACATATTATTGTGGAGGGGCAAAGTTCTTGTGTTTTTTTAGTATGTTATTGATTACGTTATTCTTTAGCATGTATATTGCTTGATCCTCAATTGTGGTTAACTGATTATTCCTGTATTCCCTAATCATTGGGCATTCCAGGATATAGTGCTCGAGAGAGTGTTTGTTGGGAGCTCTGCAACCCTACATTGCCTGTGCTCTTCTTCTACCTGCCAATTCAGCTGCCATGGATAACAATAGCCAAGCCTTATTATTGCATGTACTGAGTCTACCCACCTACTCGTTGTACGTTTACCATAGGTGTATTTGGTCGTAAATGCTACTTTATTGTAGTAGTTTATAGATCGGCTGGTATTATGATGTCTAGCTCTGTCTTCATCCACTCTTTCTTCTTGTGTCTTTTTAATTATAGTTCTCATTGTTTCAATGACAGTTCAATCTGATCTTCTTCTTTCTGTGGCCTCCTTGGCAAGCTTATCTGCCCTTTCATTGCCCGGGATGCCTACATGTGAAGGAATCCAGGCAAATTTGACCCCTAGCCCCTTCTCCCCTACACAGAGAGAGAGAGACAGAGATAGCAGTGTAGGGGAAGAAAGGAACTCGCACATTATTCATCAACACATAATTACCAATACTAATAATTCCCCTATCATTGAGGACACACAAAGAACACTATATTTATAAACTAACACAGCATATGAATGATAAACAAATCATAAAGCTAACCCAGGAGCTAATGTATATAATAATGATGATGATGATGATGATGATAATGATGATGACTTTTAATGATGTTAATAGGAAGGAGGACATTTAGGAGAGATGAATATTAATTTGTTTATATATTTATTTATGTTTTTATATTAATGTTTTGTTATGTTTGTAGTTTATGTTTTTATATTAATGTTTTGTTATGTTTGTAGTTTATGTTTTTATATTAATGTTTTGTTATGTTTGTAGTTTATGTTTTATATTAATGTTTTGTTATGTTTGTAGTTTATGTTTTTATATTAATGTTTTGTTATGTTTGTAGTTTATGTTTTTATTAATGTTTTGTATGTTTGTTGTGTTATGTTTTATATTAATGTTTTGTTATGTTTGTAGTTTATGTTTTTATATTAATGTTTTGTTATGTTTGTAGTTTATGTTTTTATATTAATGTTTTGTTATGTTTGTAGTTTATGTTTTTATATTAATGTTTTGTTATGTTTGTAGTTTATGTTTTTATATTAATGTTTTGTTATGTTTGTAGTTTATGTTTTTATATTAATGTTTTGTTATGTTTGTAGTTTATGTTTTTATATTAATGTTTGTTTGTTTGTAGTTTATGTTTTTTAGTTGTTGTTGTTGTTAGTGTTTGTTTGTTTGTAGTTTATGTTTTTATATTAATGTTTTGTTATGTTTGTAGTTTATGTTTTTATATTAATGTTTTGTTATGTTTGTAGTTTCCTCCCTATAATATCTCCAAGACCCCTGTCCCCCCCCCCCACACACAACAAATGCTGATGATGTTAATTAATGATACTAACGATTGCAATTATGATACTAATAATGATGATGGTGATGAAGATAAGGTTGATGATAATATATATGAAGATGATATTGATAATAATAATGACGTAAGTTCCTGCTAATGATGTGAGTGATGCGAACGATTGCAATAATGATACTAATAGTGATGATAGTAATGATGATGATAATAATGACGTTAATGCTGATGATATTAATGATTCTACCGATGTCATAATGATGGTAATGACCTTAATGATGATAATATCTTTAGTAATGATGGTAGGAAGCATTAAATCAGGGTAATGAGGTGGCTGACACACAGGGGGTCATTAAGGTGTGTATGGTGGGCAGGCTATTAATTGGTGATGATGATGATGGTGATATTGAATGATGATAATGCTGATGATGTTAACCCTTTCAAGACGCATTTCTTTTCTGTTGTCTGGTAATTATTAGACGATTTTATTCAGATTAGGAAGGGTATATGGAAGTCAGAGGGTTGATTGAGATAGTATTTACCCATTTAATACTCACATATTCTTCCTAAGCTGCATAAAATCGTCTAATGATAACCAAAATAATCTGCTAAAACACGTCAGAGCTTCAAGGGGTTAATTAAGGATGATGTTAACAAATGACAATGATAACAATAATGATAGTGACCATAATGCTGTTAATGATGACTTAATGATGATAAAATCGTTAATGATGATGATGGTAGGAAGTATTATATCAGACTAATGAGGTGGCTGACACACTGAGGGATAATTAAGGTGTGTGTGTGAGTTACTCAGTTACTTGTTCGTCAAGGGGAATCCACGCAATGCGAGCTAAGCTCATTATTATCGCGCCTCCTTAACTGGGAATGTATTGTGTGAAATGTATGTTAAGTGTTTTATGTACTGTTGGAATGGCTGTGGATGTGTGTGTAGTCTGTATTTTAGCCAATTGGCGACATCGGAAACGAAGGCTTAGGGTGGATCTGTATGGTACCATTCTCACTATAGACGGTACCCTCTCGCCCGAAGGCTTAGGTAGCCATCAGCTTAGGTGAACCATATGATACCCATCTCGCCTTGTACCATTTTTGCCAACCCCAGATGGGACGTCACAACGTCGTCCACTTATTCCAGGTACCTATTTACAGCTAGGTAAACTGAGGCTAACACATGAAAGGAGACAAGCCCAATTTGTCTCCGCCCGGCCGGGGATTGAACCCCCGACCCCTCGTGTGTGAGACGAGAGCTCTACCTACTAGGCTACGGGCTGTGTGTGTGTGTGTGTGTGTATATATGTTAGGGGGGGGGGGGGTGCTAGAAAAGTGCCATTGGTAATTTTTTGTCGCTCGTTTCTCTTTGCTGGTCTTCTGTTTTCTTCCTTGTTTACGTTCATCTTCCTACACACACACACACACACACACTACACATTCACACACACACACACACTACACATTCACACACACACACTACACATTCACACACACACACACACTACATATTCACACACACACACACACACACACTACACATTTACACACACACACACTACACATTCACACACACACACACTCATACACACACTCATTCTCTCTCTCTCTCCCTCGTTTTCCCTTCCTCCCCTTTATTACTTCCTTCTTCACGCCTCTCTCTCTCTCTCTCTCTCTCTCTCTCTCTCTATATATATATATATATATATATATATATATATATATATATATATTTATATATATATATATATATTATAGGTTTGACTCCTGTAAGGAGATAAAGAAAACCTAATATTTAGTAGTGGCCCCGTAATCATTGACGAACATGCCTATTACATAAGGCATCCTCTTCAAACACTAATCCGCCGTAGTTTTGAATCTACCGCGCAGAGCATTTAAAAACTGAGGAGCCTTCATCATGAGCGCACGCGACCTCACTCATGGCTTCAGTCATTATGAATTGGGTTCTCACTACGAAAAAACTTCGTAAAAAATAAAAAGAAAAAGAAAATAAGAATAACTATCTAATAAGCTTTCCATCATATCGTGGATGTACTTGTGTGGATCTCTGACCAGACGCTGATTCAGGCGTCATTCCTCCTTCACTGACATATCAAGTAAACCAAAATCCTCAATACATCAACGAATGGGAAGGGGACGGTCGGGAGGGCCCCAGTCGTCAATGATTACGGGGCCACTACTAAATATTAGGTTTTCTTTATCTCCTTACAGGAGTCAAACCTATAATTTATTAGTGGCCCCTCCATCATTGACGAACATGCCTGATTTCTAAGACTGGAGGGGGACATTCGTAATCATATCATAACTCTAGAAAAGCAGATAATAAAAACAACCACATAGTATTCTTACTTTTGAAATATATTTAACAACGGCGTAGGCCGAAAAAATACAAGAAAAAGGGGGTTCAGGCAGGTGCGTGCTTCAAAGAAGCCTGCCTGACAAAAAATGGGTAACCCTGAAGATTCTGAACACAGATCTGTAGTTACAAAAGGCACCCCACTCAACGTGTGGTGACAAAAAATAACAAGTTATAAGTTTATATGTGCACATAATAAACCCCAACATAAACTTGGAGATAAATTGCAAAGGAACTCCATTGTTCTAATATTAAATTGCTTTCGCAGCTAAAACTACTATAACAACACCGTTGTTTTGTACTTAACATTGTACTAGCACAATTTCTCGCTGAGAAATTTTCATATCACATTTTAACCTTAAATTGTATCACAGCTCTCATACTCCGGCGGGGTCTAGGGTGTCCTATGTCAACTGACTGCACCCCCCCCCCCCCCCCTTTCCCGTGAAAGTAAACAAAAGTGACTGCAGGGCCACCTAGACCCTCTGCCTTAAAGCTATACATGGTAAGGAAGGTTTGTCTAGAGCAACTGACAAGTATCTAGACAGAAACGTATGATTAGACGCCCACAACTGCGTGGACGCGATGTCTTCGACTGAAAAATTTTTCAGGAAACGTAAAGAGGCTGCCCATTTGCGTAAATCGTGGGCCCGACCCACAACGCCAGGATTACTTTCTTTAATGACTTCTACCAGAAGAGAGGCTAATCGCCGTTTAAGTAAGCGTTTACCCGTACTTGCTACCCATAAAGCACCTTGGGGGTTTCGAGGAGCTACTCTCAAATATTTGGTTAGAGCTTGCACTGGACATAGATTATGATGCACCTTTCCCCTTTTTAACGCCGGCACCGTGAACTCAGAAAACACGTGTGCACTATGCTCATTCTTGGCTACAAAACCTGGGGAGGGTGCTATGGAAATACATTCATTAAGTCTACCAAACCTAAGACAATTAGGTGTGTTGCTCATCGCCGCCAGCTCAGACACTCTGTTTCCGGTGGCCAAAGCCAAAAGGAAAACCGCCTTTTTTAAGAGTAATGCAAAGTCTGCAGTATTTTGGTACAGACGAGAGTGAAGCAAAGACAAAGCTTTGTCCAGAGACCAAGTAGGCATGAGCTGACGGGGAGGTGGGCGAAGTTTAAAACATGCTCTCATAAAACCTGTTTCCTCCGCTACCGGTATGGAAAGACCCGTAAGGTCTAAAAAGGGCACTCTAATCGCAGTTAAGTGATTTTTTAATGTTACCACAGATAAACGTTTCTGCTCAAACAGATAATTCAAATAATTAAAAAACTAATGCCACTGAGGGTACAGTTTGTTCTGTCCTAACGATCCAAGAAGTAAAGGCTTGCCAATGTGATTGATACTGTCGTTTTGTAGACTGAGTATATTGATTGAGTAATTTATTGGTCACATCTCTACCGTATGGTGCTAGCCACTTGGCCTCCTGAATGTCCATAATGCAAAAGTCAGCGAGGTCGCTAGGTTGCCAATCGTGTCTAAGTGGAAATACCCGACCGGGAGCGATACCGGGTCCGGGCACCACATTTTCAATTGCTGGTACCACAACTGCGCCGGCCACAGTGGCGCGATTAGCGAGACTAAGCCTCGATAATCTCGTAGTTTGTTCACTACGTGGCACATTAGTGACGCATCTGGCGGTGGAAACAGATAGATGGAGCTCCATCTGTTCCAGTCTGTCACTAGGGCGTCTGGCCCCCCTGCCGGCGTTTTCGCCCGGCGGGTGAGGTATAGAGGGAGTTTGTGAGTCTCCTCGGATGCAAAAAGATCCACTTGTGGATGGGAGAGCTCTGCAATCATTAGGTTGAAAATGGGTTGCTTGAGCTCCCATTCTACTGTCGTGCTCTGTCTCTGGGACAGAGCGTCTGCCCAGACGTTCGCTACGCCTGGGAGATAAGATGCGTGAAGATAAATATCTAGACTGTTGGCTAGAGCAAAAATCTCTTCCGACACGTTTAGCAACTTCCTTGACCTCGTTGACCCTTGTTTCTGAATACAGTGGACTGCATTCAGATTGTCCATTCTGAAGGCCACCGACTTGCCCCGTAACGCCGGGCCGTGAGCCTGAAGGAAATACAAGGGGACTAGTAATTCTTTGACATTGATGTGAGAGATTTCTAAGTGGGACCAAAGCCCCTGACCCTGGTGCCCCTGATTTGACTGAAATCCCCACCCTATTGTGCCTGACGCATCCGTGTCTACCCATACCGTTGGTGGAGGAGAGGTCCATGACATTATTGAGTGCAATGTTTCCCTCTTCGCCCAGACCGCTAGTAAGGTGTGGATTAATTTCGGGATGGGCCATAATTTTCCCGCCGGTAAGAGCGGGAAATATTTGTTGCCTTCCAATATTAATCGTTTTACTTTCAACCGGCCCAACTTGACAGTTAGTTGAATCCAGTTGAGAGAGCCGACCAGAGACTCCCAGACCCTTCGCGTCGTAGTCAGACTGTGAAGAAACCTGAACAGTTTCCTGCGAAACCTGTTGCGATTGTCCACACTCTGACTCAGAGTGAGAGCGGCGGTGTCCCAGACCAGCCCTATCCACTGAATTACTCGTGAGGGAACAAGGTTTGACTTTACCAGATTTACCTTGAAGCCTAGAGTTTTGACATGATTTAAAATTATATTGACATGTTTTATGCATAATTGTTGTGTCTCTGCCACCACCAGCCAGTCGTCCAGATACCACAACACTCTGATCCCTTGTTTTAACAATGGCATCAGGGCTTGCCGGACTAGTTTTGTGAATAATCGAGGTGCCAGGTTCAAGCCGAACGGCATCCTCTGAAAAACAAAATTTTGGTGCCTGATCCGTAAGGCCAAAAACCTTTGAAATCTTTTGTTGACCGATACGTGCCAATAGGCGTCTGTCAGGTCTAGTGAACACATCCAACCTCCCGGTGGAAGTGTTAGCCTGATTTGGTGTACTGTTAACATTCTGAAAGATTCGTTGTGAATGTGAAGATTCAGATAAGACAGGTCTACGACCGGCCTCATCTGAACACTGTCCCTTTTGGGAACCAAAAATAGTTTGGACGTGAATACAGGGTAATTTGGTGGGACCAGGATGATGACATTCTTGGCAATCATTTCCTGGGCTAGTGACTCCACCTCTAAAGAAACAAAATTCGCCGTTGTCGGCTGACGTAATCGAGGTCGCCGGAGCCACTGCCAAGTGATGCCTTTGCGTGCCACCATCCGTGCCCAAGTGTTTAACGGCCATGCTTGGTGACACGTTCGGAACGACCCAGTTAGCAGACAAGGGTTCGCCGGCTGTACTACCCTCGGTTCCTCCGGCCTTAAGGTAGGCACCGGGAGTGAGAGAGACTTTAGTTTTTTTATGGTGGGGTTGGTGCTGGACGCTTTGCCGGCTGGCTGGTGTTGGCCGAAGACTGGCCCTGACCTGGTTTATTTTGGCCGCGTCCTCTCTGACCTGAAAACCTACTCTGTCTATGCCTGTACTGACCCTGGGGGGAGTGGGAGGACTTAGGCGGAAGAAAAGGTTTAGATCCCCCTGGCTGAGCTTTAGTAGTAGGCCTGGGTTTGGGGAAGTTAAATGCAGGTTTCTTAGAAGGGGTGGGACTGTGCTTAACGGCCTGTGCCATATTGAACACTGTTCGCCACACTTCAGGGGTCATTAAAGAGGGAGTAAGCACTGGTGACATAACCACCTGATTAGCAATGCGATCAGGTAGCTTGCGAACTAACGACATCCGAAGATCTTGTCGTGCTCGTACCGCCTCAAGCAAGGCGGTACGTATGTCACCCAAGGATTGGATTGACGACTGAAGAATCAGTCGCCGGGATAACTCAACCGATCTTCGAGCATCCGCATCTGCGATTGCCTGAGTGGACCGTAGTAAAGACTTAGCCACCTGCTGAGATACTATGTACTGCGAGAACAGGCGAAAAGCTTTTCCCCGTAGCCTAAATTCTCTGTCTAGGTGAGTAGGGGTAGGGGTAGTGAACGGGTCCTTCAGCTCACAAAGATTAATCTTAGGGGCAGCTAGAAATGAAAACAAAGCTGACGGGACTCCGCCGGCAGAACCCACCGGCATGGAGAACCATGAATGAGTATCCTGAGGTATCTGGTGGGAAGATTTAGAAGTGAAAGTGGTTGCAAAGTTTTGAGCCTCTACCTCCCAATCTACCCAAGGTCCTGGTCCCAACTGTCCCACCTTCAAAACTGGATTAGCTGCGTCGTCTGTGACGGTCTGTAAATCTAGTTCAGGAGTGAGAGCTGACAGAGTCTTAATATCATTAAACCCATCCAGCTTAGACCAATCTGAAAATAGTTTTGAAGCTGAGGCAGGGGGTAAAGCAGGCTTAGAAGCATACACAAAATAATCTTGGTGATAATAACTAGGTATAGCCTTGATGTTTACGTCCAGAACATTACCCAAAGTATCCACGGCCCTTAATTTCTTTGACTTATTGCCCTGGATGACCCACTCACGCGGTACCGGGAGTTCCCCTGACAAAGTAGGTTGGGCAAGCTCTGGTTTAGAGGAGTTCAAAAGAACCCATGACTCGTCTGGCCCATAAAGTAAGGGCATAGCTACCTTTCTAAGAGGCGCTTTGTCTAGAGGGGGTGGATTGACATCCGTTATGACCCTGACATTTGAAGTTGTCAATGCCGCCGTAGCAGGCCTAGTGATCCCTGAGGTTAACAGAGTTGGAGGGTTAGGGATCTTAGATAAATCAATCGAAGTCATCAGAGGCCGTACCGTAGAACTTGTCGTGGGAGCCCCCAAGTCCATTGTGGGGTTTTCCTGTTGTTGGCCAAAAAATTTAGATAAAGCATGAGTAAGCAGCCCATTAATTTCCTGTGCCGTAACAAACTGGTTTGATGAAGAACTTACAGGTGAATCATTAGTATCCTGTGCGGCGTCCAAGCCTGAGCCTGACCCTTGTCCTTCCATCTCCGAAATTATTGAAACTTCGTCTTTCTCCTCTTGATCCTCCTGAGAAGACCCCGCCGAGGCAGGGGTACCTTGTTGCCAAGATAAGTCTGGGATAGAGGATGGGATCGCCGCGTCCCTGTGGACATCGGCTACTGTGTGACTCGTTTGAGTCGGACGTGGGTGGTCAGACCCTGGTTGAGCAAACCGCCAAACACCGAGGCCCTGGCCTACGCTCTCTTGAGAGTCTGAAACATTCTCAATTACTGAACCCCCTGAACTTTCCAATTCCAGGGTTAAAATATTAAGTGGCAAATCCTCTTTTGGGACAGGCGCTGCACTGGACTCTTGGGCCTTAACACAAACTCTGTCTGGGGTAGAGGTACGATGAGATGCACTAGAAGTTGGTGAATGTCGAGAGGACTTCCGTTTATGTGAATCCTTTTTGGAGGATTTATGGCTACGGTGTGACCGCGAACTATTCTTAGATCTGGAGGAATCCTCGCCGTGACCACTGGTGGAACCTTCCGTCCTACTCTTCTTACTCGCCGGTGAAGAGGCACGACTAGATGACTGGTGTCTAAGAGGAGACCTAGACCGGGATCTCGCCCGAGACGAGGAGGCGGATACCGGGGGTGTAGGCTCTCTTGGGCGTTTAGGTGTAGCCGCAGAAGATACAGAACCCTGACCAGTCTCCGCCGGCTTAATACTCGTGACTCTAGAGGAACGTTTAGGGGGAGGGTGTTCGGAGAGCAATCTATCCCAAAGTGGGACGTTGTCACATTGAAGTGATTTATGCGCAACAATGGTAGTGTAGGCTGACATCTGTTGCCTAACCTCTCTCAACGCTACCGCCGCGGTCTTATCATTATCACAAAGGACCTTTATAGCTAATTGGGAGCAAAAAGAACAATTACGCATAACCCAGAGACCCCTTGAACGGTCTAGACATTTAACACACCTTATGCAACGGGTATGCGCAAAAATAGGGATACCAGCACAAGCAGGGGTAGTGCACAAAGCAAAAACTGGGGCCACGGTAGCCATGACAGAGACTGGTGGGAGAAAACTACCGCCGGGTCTGTATTGGTCCTCCGGAGCTCAGCTCTGGAAAAAAAGAAAATTTCCAGGAATTAATGCTCATAAGGTTAACCCAACATGTTCGCACACAAGTGTTAATAACCCGCCGGGTAACGAGATGTAATGACACAACGAACACAGCTCGCTACGCGGCGGGGTTCAGAATATCTAAACAAATCTTTTGTTAAAGAAAGTGAAGAATACCCTCTGATATAATATAACGGTCCAGCATGGCGCTTATAGTCTCTTGGTGGTGGTGACGTCTCAAGATTCAATTTTGTAACAAAGCAACCCCCCATAAAGATGCCGGCCCTTGAAATATTTTAGTAGAATAGCACAGGGCAGGATGATACGAGATCTGATGTCTAACGAATTGTCACAAAAGATCGCCGTAAGTTTGAAGGCGGCGATACCTAATTGTATCACTAAATTAAGTGGTTAAATCGAAATCGAATTTTGTAAATTCCTTAGTTCCTCCACCTAGGAGCACCCTCCGGGTGAGAAGAATCGATATATAACCTAATTGAACCTTCAATCGCCGTAAGAGTAAAGGCGGCGATACACATAGTATCACTTAAAATGGATTGGTTAACTAACTGAAAGACATAAGTCGTTCATCCCACCCTACCCAGGTACATCCGCCGGGTGAAATGTCCAAACGTTAACCCCATAAGTTCCTGTCCCCACTTCTTTGTAAAAGATCGCCGGGGAGGAAAGCCTAAAACAACAGCTAGGTTTTTCATGTGGTTTTTGTAAAACCGGGTAGAAAAACTACATAACGTATGTCCGCATGAACAACGTTTTATAGATGGGAACAGCCATCCCGCTGGGAATCAAAGGAGGCCTGAAACCAGGCACCCACAGAGACGCAGTCCTGGAGAGCCACAGACGCCCCAACGCCGGGGAAACAAGCCAGTGTTAACAACCACGTGTGGCCCAACACGGCTCGCGGCCGGGATTTTCATGGTGAAACCGAGAAAAAACCCGCCGGAAGGCAACCCACCCTGAACAGACACCATCTGAACAAACAAGAGACACGAGGAGAGCCACGCACGACAAACCCAAGGTCACTCAATAATCCGTGGAATTAGCCAATACACAACTAAACCAGGAAACAATTATAGTCCGAGGAATTAGCCAATACACAACTAAAACCCGGATACACATGACACAGTAGGGCATATTTATAAATAATAAACAATAACACTAGTACATGTGGCAAAGCTACGAGCGGCTGGCTAGGCCTAGGTAGACGGCATAATAAAAGTTGAAATATACACAAACACTGGAAATATCACAACAGGAACCACCGCCAACACACCACCGTAGCAAATACTTCCGACCAAGGGAAGACTGACTCGGGACCCAGAAAAAACTTCACCAAGTGAAGAAAAATACGCTGGGAACGTCAGAAAACAAAGCTTACCTCATCAGAAAGATAAAAGGCAGCACTAAATAACGCGTAGTGAAAGCCGCCTGCATCACAAACTAACTCAACTGTGAAAAAGTTCACATGTCCACAACGGGACCACGAGGGTACATCCGAAATAGATGCCCCATACACTCGACCCAAAGTACACTGCACTGCGGGCAACCAGCCCAGGACACTCCTGCTACGCCTATCCTAACCTTACTCGATACATCCTGGAGTAAACAAATGAGAAAAAACTCACTAGGGACGCAACGAATGCGGAACTAGCGGAGCGTGGGGAGGCACGTCCGGGCAGGCTGAACGCAGAGCAGAGAAGGAGGAATGACGCCTGAATCAGCGTCTGGTCAGAGATCCACACAAGTACATCCACGATATGATGGAAAGCTTATTAGATAGTTATTCTTATTTTCTTTTTGTTTTTATTTTTTATGAAGTTTTTTCGTAGTGAGAACCCAATTCATAATGACTGAAGCCATGAGTGAGGTCGCGTGCGCTCATGATGAAGGCTCCTCAGTTTTTAAATGCTCTGCGCGGTAGATTCAAAACTACGGCGGATTAGTGTTTGAAGAGGATGCCTTATGTAATAGGCATGTTCGTCAATGATGGAGGGGCCACTAATAAATATATATATATATCTTTAATGCTTTACCTTTCTTCCTGCGCATCATCATTCCCCCCCCCCCCCCCAACACTACTACCCCAACACCCCTTCTTCAATTATCTCTCTCTATCTGTCTTCTCCGTCTTTTTCTCTCTATATATCTTTGTATTCCTTTTCTCTCTCTATCCTTCCATCACCACCCCTCACCTTCCCTAGTGCCCCCAAGCACACTTTCTCACTCACTCTGTTTTCTGTTCTCTCTCTCTCTTTTCACTCATTCTGTCTCTCTCTCTTTCCCCGCGTTTTCCCGTCTATCTATCTATCCATCATCATCATCATCTCACCCCCACTTCCTCATTCAGTCTCTTTCTGTTTCCTCTTTTTTTGTCAACTAACCTCTTTCTCTCTGGATCTTTATTATATTTTCCCTTATTCTCCATCCATCATCATTATCATCATCATCAACCCCCCCCCCCCAATCCACCTTTCCTCTTTTGCCACACACCCACTTCCCCAACCTTCTTCTTCATCTCTCTCTCTCTTTCTCTCTCTCTCAGTCTCTCTCTCTCTCTTTCTCTTATTATAATTTTCCTTTATCTCCACCCATCATCGTCCCCCCCCCCCCCCACTAGCGCTACCTCCTTCATTCCTCTCTCTCTCTCTCTCTATCTATATCTCTCTCCCTCTCCCCACTCATCATCCCCCCCCCCCCCAAAAGACCTAATCCAGACCATTATCGGGCGTGTCGGGGTCATTGATAGGCTCAGGTCATTTCCTACCTCGTTATTTTCACCAGGGTTACCAAATCAAGTCCGCTAGATGGTAAATATATGCCGAAAATAGCTAGAATAACGGCACAATCTCTACAATATCTCTCTAAAATGGCTGAAATATCTAGAATATCGCTAGAATAATGCCACAATCTCTACAATATATCTCTAAAATGGCTTAAATCTCTAGAATATCGCTAGAATAATTCCACAATCTCTACAATATCTCTAAAATGGCTTAAATCTCTAGAATATCGCTAGAATAATTCCACAATCTCTACAATATCTCTAAAATGGCTTAAATGTACAGTGTATCGCTAGAATAATGCCACAATCTCTACAATATATCTCTAAAATAGCTCAAATATCTAGAATATCGCTAGAATAACGTCACAATCTCAATTCTACTGAGTATCGCTAGAATTTATGCCGCTAGATGTAACATTTGCCTCTAGATCGAAGTAATACCACAATATATAGCGGGAAAGTAGCTAAATTGGCAACACTAGTTAAACAAAACAAATTATATGTGGATTCCCTCTGTGTCACCTGTCCAATTAGTTTTATTCTCTCACTCGTTTTATTATTTTATTTTATTCATTTTATTTTGTTTTGTTTTGTGTAACACTGTCTGATCCGGTCACTTTCTAGTTATAATGATATTTTTGTTTAATTATTGATGAGGATTTTACTTTTTGTTTCCATTTTTCAGTGATGTATGTATGTTAGTTTGTCCCATATATATATATATATATATATATATATATATATATATATATTTCTAATCTCTCAGTGGGGATCGAACCGTCGACCATCAGGACGATAGCCGACGCTTTAATCAACTACACCACGGCAGTCTTCGCTATATATATATATACTGTATATATATATATATATATATATATATATACTGTATATATATATTAATTTTTCGGCCACGGCGTGATAAAAGCTTACCAACCTTAATTGTCCCATGTAAATAGAATTACCATCCTTCTTGAGGCAGGTTATGGTCGCAGCACCCTTGTTTCAGAGTACACTACAAGGATTGTACAGTTAACCCCACGCTACTTGGGACTAATTGGTTTTAATGTAATACTCCTCCTGGCAAGCATAGAGGTATCAATTGTATATACAGTATATATATAGAAATTTCTCTCTCTCTCTCTCTCTCTCTCTCTTTCTCTCTCTCTCTCTCTCTCTCTCTCTAATTACTTATATTATATTACTATATTACTTATTAATATATGTCTTTGTTATACTATAATACAATATATATATATATATATATATATATATATATATATATATATATATATATATATATTCGTGCTAAATACTCCATTTTGAAAGTTATTACTACTTGGTAGTGAGAGATGTCAAGTGTATTTATTAATCCCTCAGAGCGGGCACTAAAAGCCCCTGTCACCTTTAATACCCAATAATATCAGTTTGGATATTTGTTGACGTTTCACCCCATCAGTTTGGATATTTGTTGACGTTTTGCCCCAGTAGTTTGGTAAAAAATAAATAACGAGTACATTAATTTACCGGTATCTCCTTGAGATACCTGAGGCATTAAAAGCCTCTGTCACCTTTAAATACCAATAATATTCCTGCACCTCCCGTCATCAGTGCCCGGCAATAATACACCTTCGACTTTTACGTATACCCTGTTTCAAATAAGTAAGCCAAATCTCTTGAACAGTAATCTCTATAAATTACAAACGACTAGAATATCCTAAATCTCTTGAACATTAATCTCTATAAATTACAAACGACTAGAATATCCTAAATCTCTTGAACATTAATCTCTGTAACTTACACACGACTAGAATGATCGAGCCAATATTTCTACCATTTGTGAAGGTTCGGCCAGGGAATAGATGTAGAAATGTATAGCCCATTTTTCTAGCCCATTTTGAGTTACAGGGGATAGAGGTCACGATTTCTGCCATACATATAATACATATAATATAGTAGTTTGATGATTTGTAGACGTTTTGCTTCATAAATGTAACGATTTTAAGACGTCTAACCCATTTCAGGTGTCCATCTTATCCTGGCGAATGATTGCGAGACTGAATTTTAAGAGAAATCGGCCGGGGCTGGGAATTAATCCACCGAAAAATTTACAAATTTACTTTGAAAAGAGGTCGGAATGGGGTGGGGGTTAGGGTGGTTTTGCTTGGATGGGGTTGTGGTGATATATATATATATATATATATATGCAAACCGTGCCAAAACAGTAAAAAAAAAAAAAAATGAAACATCAATAATTAAATATTAATTAGTGTATTAAATAATCTCCCTGAGCGGGCACTAAAAGCCTCTGTCACCTTTAATGCCAATAATGTTCTTATACCTTCTGTTTGGAAAATATTAGTTTATTTATTTATTTATTTTTTTACTCCGTTAGTTTTGAGATTTGTTGACGTTTTGCCCCATTAATTTGACAACTTATTGACGTTGTTGCCTATCAATTTGGCAATTTGTTGACGTTTTGCTCTATTAGTTTACCGATTTGTTGATGTTTTGCCCCATTAGTTTGGATATTTGTTGACGTTTCACCCCATCAGTTTGGATATTTGTTGACGTTTCACCCCATCAGTTTGGATACTTGTTGACGTTTCACCCCATCAGTTTGGATATTTGTTGACGTTTCACCCCATCAGTTTGGATATTTGTTGACGTTTCACCCCATCAGTTTGGATATTTGTTGACGTTTCACCCCATCAGTTTGGATATTTGTTGACGTTTTGCCCCATCAGTTTGGATATTTGTTGACGTTTCACCCCATCAGTTTGGATATTTGTTGACGTTTCACCCCATCAGTTTGGATATTTGTTGACGTTTCACCCCATCAGTTTGGATATTTGTTGACGTTTCACCCCATCAGTTTGGATATTTGTTGACGTTTCACCCATCAGTTTGGATATTTGTTGACGTTTCACCCCATCAGTTTGGATATTTGTTGACGTTTTGCCCCAGTAGTTTGGTAAAAAATAAATAACGAGTACATTAATTTACCGGTATCTCCTTGAGCGTCCATTAAAAGCCTCTGTCACCTTTAATACCAATAATATTCCTGCACCTCCCGTCATCAGTGCCCGGCAATATTGGCCTGTAGTGAATGAAGTCCCCTACGGTTGCCTACACAAGTTCTGTCTCCTTCCTTGATCTTATACAGTACATGGAAATATATTATGCGTGATTGAACCACGAGTGTAGTTTCTTATGCGTAATATAAACAAATAATATACAAAATATAAGAACAGTATTCTGGGACAACCCTGAGCATCCCAGCCAAGTCACATGTCCAGTGTCCCATGGGGTTGTGGTCTACAGGGACACACACAAACAAATAAACTGTGCAACTATATATATATATATATATATATATATATATATATATATAATTATTATATATATATCGTATACATTTTCTAAAAGTAGCTCATTTTCCGTTCTCATCTCTTTTCCATTTTGAGCCAAAATATATACTGAACATAAAACTATGAGTTTATTTCACCCTTAGAAGATATGATAGCGCATTTCTTTTCTGTTAGCTGGTTATTATTAGACGATATTATTAAGATTAGGAAGGGTATATGAAAGTCAGAGGGTTCATACAGACAGTATTAACCCTTATAATTTCCACAGATCCTTTCTTAATTGTATAGCCTCAACTCGTCTAATGATAACCAGAATGCGCCAAAATGCGTCACAATCGTCAAAGTGATCAACCGAGTCTACGGTGTCTATATAATTTATCAGCCATCATTAGTATTATCTCATAAGGTTTCCAGTCATTAATTAAATGCATCTAATTTCGAACTCAAAACATTTCAGCCACTATTTAAAAGTATCTAATTTCCAACTCACAAATTTAATCTAACTAGGCTAAATGCTCTAACAGCCACCCAAATACTCGTCTCTCAAAAATGTTCAGCCATCATTTAAAAGTATCTAATATCCAACAAAAAAATCGTTTAAAAGTATCTAATATCTAACTAAAAAATCGTTTATTATATGTTCCAAACTCTAACAGCCGCCCAAATTATCGTCTGAAAAATGTTCAACTATAATATAAAAGTATCTAGTATCCAACTCACAAATCGTTTATTATATGTTCCAAACTCTAACATCCGCCCAAATCATGATCTAATTTCCTAATCCTGTCTGCAGCGGCCAAAAATGGAGCCAAATCTGGACAATTTCGCGTTTCGTTCGCTCCGTCTGTTCGTTCGTTGGCCGCGCGCGTCCAGAAAAGCCAAATTATGAACGATTTTTGCTGGATACGATTTTTTTGCCCTTCCTCTCCAGCCTTCGTCAATTTTGAGATTCGCTTCCATGAATAAATTAATTTCCGGGAGAAGTCGGCCGCTGTGGTTGGTGGTGTGGTAGTTGTGGTGAATCTGGTGATGGTGGTGATGGTGGTAGTTGTGGTAGGGATAGGAGGTGTTTAAGAGATGGCAGTGATATGGCATTTCTTGGCGTTGGAAAGGAGGTGGATTGTGGTAGTTGTGGTTGGTGTGGTAGTTGTGGTGGTGATGGTGGTAGTTGTGGTAGGTGATGGTGGTAGTTGTGGTGGTTTATGATGGTACGTATGGTGGTTTGTTTGTGTGGTAGTTGTGGTAGGTATAAAGTTAGCCAGAATAGATTTAACAATGCATCATAATACTGAAATGGTTAGCTGAAATATATGTCAGTTGTTATTGCTGATCCCCAGGCTGTCTGACCGAACAGCTCCAAGGTCTCGAGCAAGGCCAAGATCATAATCGAGCCGGGCCTCCTCCTCCTCCTCCTCCTCCTCCTCCTCCTCCTCCTCCTCCTCCTCCTCCTCCTCCTCCTCCTCCTCCTCCTCCTCCTCCCCCCCAACCCTCTCTGCTTTACCACTAAAAATGCTAAGGTGCCCGAAGCCGCTCCCAGGCGAGGGGCTGAGGAGGATAGCGGAAATGCCCGGGACACCGAATCCCCACCCAAGGCCCTGTGCCCCTCAACAATTATGAAGGGAAAGTTGATGGGCAAAGACACAAATTGCAGTATTAACCCTTTCAGCACAATGATGTAGTGTTACCTTTGATTCTGGCTAAATAATTATGAGATTTTATGCAGTTTAAGAAGTACCTATGTTATTCAGAGGGTTTATTGAGATCATATTTACTCCTTTAAGTCCTAGAGGTAGATTATATGCTAAAGAAATCGTGTGATGGTAACTAGCACATGCAGCAAATTACGTCATCGTGCTGATGGAGTTAAAGATTTTGATGGGTTTTAATAGCAAATTAAAAAGGAACAAAATTATACAAAGAATATTTCCAAAATATTGGATAATTGGCTTTGTCTGAGTTAAAGAATGTATTGTTCCAAAAACTACGCATTTTTTTCCATCTGAATGAAACAGAACAAGAATAAAAAATAAATCGAGAGAATTTTGAGCATTTCAGTTAATACAATAACAAATATGTCCATGTTTGCGTTTTTTTAATTCTAAATTTCAGTTTATTTGATCTATTATATTATACTTTTTATTTGTGCCAAGTATGCAATAATCTTTTGACTAAATTAACCCTCTCAATATATACCATGCTGCATTGTTTACCTATATTATGGCTAGCAATAGACGATTTCATTAAGCTTAATACTATCTGATCCGACGTCTTGGGGATTATCAATATATAGCCTACGGTATATGCTGTATATATTTTGTATTATCATTTAGGATTTTGCGTGATTGTGCCAAGTCTGTTCTACCTGGAAGAAACTTCCCTCAAAAGATGTAAATAGTTCATCAGTAGAGCAGTTAAAAAAGAGAGTAGATAGTATTTTGCACTCTGCAATGAGTGTAGTGCACTAAACAATCTCTCCCTTTCCACTTCAAGCATTTTCCTGAAATAGACCGGAAGATCTTTGAGATACTAACCATTCCTTGTAACTCCTAGTAACTGTACCTCCCTCTCTCTCTCTCTCTCTCTCTCTCTCTCTCTCTCTCTCTCTCTCTCTCTCTCTCTCTCTCTCTCTCTCTCTCTCGACCACCAGTACAAAATTCGATAACGACCAACGCTCACTTTACGCCATTATTGCATCTTTATATTTTGTTGTTATATAAGGGAAATCATATATATATATATATATATATATATGTTGGTAAAGCCAGGTAATAAATTTTCTTTAATACATACGAGGTTGAAAGAAATGGCAATTTCTGCGTTGGAAATTTTATTATTCAAAGTTTCCAGGTCTCTGATGAGTTTTCGCTGGGTGGCAGGAAGTAGATGAAGGAGATGAGCAAAATTCATGGTGGTACAGGGTTACATTAAAGTACATGAAGATACAGGATATACGACGCGTTTCACTGGACAACCAGCATTATCAAGTAAGGAAGGAATGATATAAAAGGTAAACAGGAAGGGTATATATAGAGGGTGGAGGATCAGAGGAGGCGGAAAACGGGGGCAAAAGTCTGCTATTGGTGGAAGGGTAAACTAGGAGAGAGAAAGGGGGTAACCGCTTCACGCATGCGCACTGGATGCGGGATGGTGGTCAGTAGGTGGGGTCGAAGCTGATTGGCTGCGTGTCGAGGGGCGTGGCCTAAGTTGTGTGGCGCCTGCAGAAGACGAAGCTGAAGGAGGTAGCGCGGGGGGCTGCGAGGGACGCAGCCCACCGCGCTACCTCCTTCAGCTTCATCTTCTGCAGGCGCCACACAACTTAGGCCACGCCCCTCGACACGCAGCCAATCAGCTTCGACCCCACCTACTGACCACCATCCCGCATCCAGTGCGCATGCGTGAAGCGGTTACCCCTTTCTCTCTCCTAGTTTACCCTTCCACCAATAGCAGACTTTTGCCCCCTGTTTTCCGCCTCCTCTGATCCTCCACCCTCTATATATACCCTTCCTGTTTACCTTTTATATCATTCCTTCCTTACTTGATAATGCTGGTTGTCCAGTGAAACGCGTCGTATATCCTGTATCTTCATGTACTTTAATGTAACCCTGTACCACCATGAATTTTGCTCATCTCCTTCATCTACTTCCTGCCACCCAGCGAAAACTCATCAGAGACCTGGAAACTTTGAATAATAAAATTTTCAACGCAGAAATTGCCATTTCTTTCAACCTCGTATGTATTAAAGAAAAAAAAAAAAAAAAAAAAAAAAAAAAAATATATATATATATATATATATACAGTATATACACACACACACACACACGCTTTTCTGTGCGTGAGTTAGTATGCGTTGATGCGCTTGGCCCTTATCAAATTCCCTCACTACTTTCATTAACGACTTCACCAAGGTATGACCGGCCGATATGAAGGCTAGGTGTGGGGCCGGACTTTTAGCGCCCTTTTATATATTTTTCAATAAATAGTTTTCCGTCGCTTGGTGCCTGGATTCATATATAAAGCTTTCTAGGTCAAGTTTATTCCTTTTGATGGTTATATACAGTATGTGTGTGTGTGTGTGTGTGTGTGTAGGACTCCGTATCTATATTGTTGTGAGTGTGTACGTTTGTATGTGTGTGTGCCTGTATTTATGTATGCATGTTTGTGTATGTTTGCTTTGTTAGTGTGCGTTTCTTTGTGTGTGTGTGTGTATGTGTACTTCCGTGATGTTATGATTGGTTCCTTGATCGAAATTTCAAACACATGTAAAAGGTCAATAGTCATTCCTGAGTGTGCAGTATATTATGTGTCTTCCTGTGTGTGTGTGTGTGTGTGTGTGTATGTTTTGTGTGTGTTATGTGTATGTGTTTACCTGTGTGTGTGTGTGTGTGTGTGTTATGGGTATGTGTTATGTGTATGTGTTTTCCTGTGTGTGTGTGTGTGTGTGTGTTTGGTTCCTTAATCTTCCCTCCAAGCTTATAATATATGTCGACATTAATTACTTTAATATGTCGTGTGTGCGTGGTAATGTATATATGTGAGAGAGAGAGAGAGAGAGAGAGAGAGAGAGAGAGCGAGAGAGACACTAACAAATATAGAACTCCCTTGCATTAACAACTACGCCAATCTCAGAAATTGTTGTTATGGAGGCTGGGGTGTTATTTAAATGTCACTTACAGCAGGTTTCAACATTCTCTCTCTCTCTCTCTCTCTCTCTCTATCTCTATCTATCTATCTATCTATCTATCTATCTATCTATCTATCTATCTATCTATCTATCTATCTATCTATCTATCTATCTATCTATCTATCTATCTATCTATCTATCTATCTATCTATCTATCTATCTATCTATCTATCTATCTATCTATCTATCTATCTATCTATCTATCTATCTATCTATCTATCTATCTATCTCACTCACTCACTCACTCACTCACTCACTCACTCACTCACTCACTCACTCACTCACTCACGCACTCACTCACTCACTCACTCACTCACTCACTCACTCACTCACTCACTCACTCACTCACTCACTCACTCACCACTCACTCACTCACTCACTCACTCACTCACTCACTCACTCACTCACTCACTCACTCACTCACTCACTCACTCACTCACTCACTCACTCACTCACTCACTCACTCACTCACTCACTCACTCACTCACTCACTCACTCACTCACTCACTCACTCACTCACTCACTCACTCACTCACTCACTCACTCACTCACTCACTCACTCACTCACACTCACTCACTCACTCACTCACTCACTCACTCACTCACTCACTCACTCACTCACTCACTCACTCACTCACTCACTCACTCACTCACTCACTCACTCACTCACTCACTCACTCACTCACTCACTCACTCTGTCTCTCTCTCTCTCTGAAGATTTTTCAGATTACCGTGTTATTCTCTGGCATTACACAGGGAATAGACAGCCGGTGACATTTAACTTAAGGGGAGGTTTTTAGTTTGTTCCCTAGACCTCCGTCAAGCTTAAAATTACACCCCTTCGACTCCCTTTCAAGATGAAGTTGTGCATTTTTCGGTAGAAAATATCCTGGCCGATGGCCGACACCCCCCCCCCCCCCCCTTTAGATAAATTTGTAAACATTTTGGTAAAAAAATGTACCGGTTTTTATTAAATTGCAGGCTCGCTGCCTTTTGTCTCCTTACACATTGGACAAAAATATCCTCAAGGGTTAAACTGTGTTCAGAGGGATTAATGGAGTCTTATATCCTGCCATAGCTATAACACAAGTATAGGGTTGACGATACTGATAATACAGTAGTAGTTATGTTTATGGGGGAATACATAGAGAAATTCATGGCGAAATAGATTTTTATAATATAATATATTTATTATATTATATTTTATTTTATTTTATTTTATATATCTATTTTTTGTAGCGTGGTACATTTATTTTATTATTGGTGAACTATAGTTTGCATTTACTGTATATATATATATATATATATATATATATATATATATATATATATATATATATATATATATATCGTATTTGTTTTCTTGTGTTTTGTATTATTTTTGTTTTACACAACACTGGTATAAATGTTGAAAGCGCACCTCTTGACATTTGTCTCCACCAACCTCCCCACCTATCACTCCCCTGCACCAAAGTTTCGATGTGCAAGTCCAAGTTATTTTGATGGCTTTATATTATAGATTAGCGTGGTGGTGGTATTGGGTGAGGAACTTATATATTAATGTACTCTGCGGCATAAAACATGGGTCTTTTACTTTATATTTGTATTTCTCCATTATATTAAAGTGGGATGAGTTTGTTTATTACTAATTTATGTTTGATTTTGTATTTATTTATTTTTGTTTCCTTCCTAGACCTCCGTCAAGCTTAAAACCCCCCCCCCCCCCAACCCCCAGACACCCCTTCAAGATACATTTGTACATTTTTCGCTATTGCTCGCCGGGTTTAAATCGACACCTAAATGACACGAAAAGCTTTAATATTGAATCAGAAATGGGCTAAAGGTCTTATAATCGCCAAACTAATGGGCCGAACGTTTTTAAATCTGGAAATGAATGGGTCTAAACATGAGGAAGAAGTGGGACCAGAAAACCGACCCATCTCCCCTCATACATGGATTATAGCTACCCAGTCAAGCTCTGCATTATTAACCCTTTGAAGAGACGATGAAGCTTTTCTTTTTTGTTTTCTGGCTATCATTAGACGATTTTATACTAATTGGGAAGGATCTGTTAGCATGAAAAAGGTAAATACTATCTTAAATAACCCTCTGACTTCCATATATATACATTATATAAATACAGAGAGAGAGAGAGAGAGAGTGAGTAAATCAACATTTATTTATGTATTACTGAAGGAGAACAAATATTTAATCC
>CM064575.1:1834343-1926843 GCA_032716605.1 Paralithodes platypus
CAACCGAAAGCCGGTTCCTCATCTAAGTATTACGAAATGCCTTCACATTGACAAAGAAATGGTCGAAATGCATCTACTGTATATATTAATCTACCGGTCTCTCTCTCTCTCTCTCTCTCTCCTGACCTACAAGGTTACAGTTTATCATATTTTCCGGTCCGACTTTTTAGCCGGAGGGAGCAGAGGGTGGGGAGAGAGCCTTCTACATTCTTCCACTACAAACTGTCCCTGTCTATTAGTATTAAGGCCGGACGACCTAGTTGGGACCGCAAGGTCTGTTTGGTCTGAGTATCTGTGTAACTCTGTGTAACTAATTCATACTCTCTCTCTCTCTCTCTCTCTCATTTCCTCCTCTCCTAGACCCCCCACCCCTCCTCTCTTGCTCTCTTCCATTTACCTTTATCAGCCTCTCAATGTCCCCCCCATCTTCTCTATCTCTCCTTCCATTTCCCTTCTTCCTTACTTCATTCTCTCTCTTTCCTCCTATTATCTTTCTCAATATGCCTATACTCCTCTTTTGTTTCCTTTGAGTTTGTTTTATTATATTGTATTTAAGTTTATTTGACCTCGCACAGTGTACTTACGTTATATACATAATATATATATAATATATATATATATATCTATATATATATATATATATATATATATATATATATATATATATATATATATATATATATATATATATATATATATATTCCTCATCTGAACGACCAATGCTCTTGTCTTAATGGTCAGTTTATATTTTATTCTTTAATTTCTATTACGTTCCTTCATAACGGTCCTTCACTTGATTAGTAATTTACCACTGGCCAGTTTCAGGCTGTATGGAAGTTGGAGCATCTACATAGAACAGATATCCATTAATAATATAGATTAATGGTGGATATAAAGTATGATTAATTTGGTTTCATGTACTTATTAATGTACTACACAGTATTTTAGTTGCTATTTCTGACAACTATCGATGTCTATATCTTTAGCTTCCTTATAGTCTGAAACTTGCAAGTGGTCATTTAATTTAATGGAGTCCGGAATACTTTATGCAAAATATGTTGAATACCTACAGTAATTACCTGTAGTTAATAAAACATTATATATATTTTCCGAAAAAAAAATACTCCCACTCCACATACTACATACAGTACCTTATAAATACTCCCACTCCACATACTACATACAGTACCTTATAAATACTCCCACTCCACATACTACATACAGTACCTTATAAATACTCCCACTCCACATACTACATACAGTACCTTATAAATACTCCCACTCCACATACTACATACAGTACCTTATAAATACTCCCACTCCACATACTACATACAGTACCTTATAAATACTCCCACTCCACATACTACATACAGTACCTTATAAATACTCCCACTCCACATACTACATACAGTACCTTATAAATACTCCCACTCCACATACTACATACAGTACCTTATAAATACTCCCACTCCACATACTACATACAGTACCTTATAAATACTCCCACTCCACATACTACATACAGTACCTTATAAATACTCCCACTCCACATACTACATACAGTACCTTATAAATACTCCCACTCCACATACTACATACAGTACCTTATAAATACTCCCACTCCACATACTACATACAGTACCTTATAAATACTCCCACTCCACATACTACATACAGTACCTTATAAATACTCCCACTCCACATACTACATACAGTACCTTATAAATACTCCCACTCCACATACTACATACAGTACCTTATAAATACTCCCACTCCACATACTACATACAGTACCTTATAAATACTCCCACTCCACATACTACATACAGTACCTTATAAATACTCCCACTCCACATACTACATACAGTACCTTATAAATACTCCCACTCCACATACTACATACAGTACCTTATAAATACTCCCACTCCACATACTACATACAGTACCTTATAAATACTCCCACTCCACATACTACATACAGTACCTACACTCCACATACTACATACAGTACCTTATAAATACTCCCCTCCACATACTACATACAGTACCTTATAAATACAGTACCTTATAAATACTCCCACTCCACATACTACATACAGTTCCTTATAAAAAGTACAATAAGAGGCTTTTATTATTTTAGAAGACTTTGCTACCTGGGCATTTTAATGAACCACAGTTAGTTTTAGGGGAGGTGTGGTGGAGTGGTCTTGCCACTGGCCTGGTAATCCAAAGGTCCCGGGTTCAAATCCCGATGTATCAATGGGAAGATATTATTGGGATGGAATTTGTGCTGTACATAGTATCAGTGCATTACCACAAAGCCCACCGAAACGTCAATAAAATACCCTCATTGTTCCCTGATTAAATAGCACTGTATGAATATTCCCATATTAAAAATATGCTATAGGGGTGCAATGCCTGGTGAGTTATCTGCTCAACAGGTGGCGTTGTGTGTGTGTAAGTGTGAGAGTCCGAGTGTAGGGGGTAAGCCAGTGAAGCACGGGAACGAGGTGGCTTCAGAGATGGGATCGTTTCGGGCCATGAGTGAGCACCGTGCCTCATGTGAAGGCAAGATGGCAGGTGCTCGTTGTACTCTACGTGCTTCACATGTCTCACTCCCTAGACTGGAACAAGACCTCACGGGCTTCACTGTTCATTGTAAAGCGGTGAATGTTGAGGCTCTCAGCCTATGCCCGAGAGGAAGTAAGTTGGAATATAGAAAAAAAAAAAAAAAAAAAAAGGGAAAGATTTTTGGACCGCCTTTGTTTCTCTCCATTAGTTTTAAGATTTTAAGAAGTTTTACCCCATTAGCTTTGCAATAATAAGATGCTTCACCCCATTCAGTTGTCAAAGTTTTTCTGGGAGCTTGTAACTAAAGATTCTTTCACACATACACAATTCTGATCCCGACGTTCCACGACTTGCCAAACGTGGTGCAATCCTAGGCATGATTCAGAACAGTTGGGCGGCGTCCTGGGAGGGTCTAGCAGTGTCCACAGTGTCTCTACGAGTCAGGGTGGCGCAAATTCTTTTTTGGTTTGCTCAAAACTCTGACTGATGGTCTTGGACCATTAAACGTTGATGTTCCATCTTTGTTCCATCGAGGCACCGTCATTGTACCGTCTTTTGATATCATTTGCACCATCGATTGCAGGACGTCACTGTCGATGCACACCGATGGTGCCACATGAACACAGAACCGTACAACAACGGCAAAAGGACGGCAAAAGGACAGTTAACTCTTTGGTAACTGTAGATACTAATATAAGACAAGGAATATAATGATATCAAATATAATGTATTAAAATGTAATATACAGTAGTGTAGCCTATATGATAATATGCTATAGTAATCTGATATGTAATGCAACATTGTATAATATGCAATATATTATCATATTTAATATATGAAATATAAACATATATAATATATTGTATAATATACTACCGGTATATAATATGATGATATCATACTATAATAATACAACATCAAAACAATACATAAATATACGTTTGGCAAAGAAACAATAAATAATAAGTAGAATTGAAACCAATAATACAGGTCAATAGAAGTGGTCATTACAGTACAGATCATAAAGAACACAATGGATAATAATATGGACATGAATACAAATCACAATGAACGATATGCTATATAAAGTAATGAGAATGAATATAACCACACATATCAAAATAAAGATATGAAAGAATATCTAGATACACACACACCCACACACACATACGCACGCACACACACACATACGCACACCACACCTGACACAAGTCTTTGTATTTTCAGCCTCATTGGCTGCCGGCTTGAAATAAACCGATTATTATTATTTCCATCAGTACACACACACACACACACACACACACCTACTTATATATAAGACACACACACACAAACCTACTGATATAAAACACACACACACACACACACACACACACACACACACACACACACACACACACACACACACACACACACACACACACACACACACACTACCCTGTTTTCATCAATTTTCGTCCACAAAATCATTACTGCCTTTTATAGAACTCAGGATGAAGCTACCCTCCACTCTGTCCCTCGGGCCGCTCTCTCCCCACACCCTACGCCTGAAAATAATTATTATTAATAGGTTTTTCTTGGTGATAACGAACACCATTGTGGCACTTTGATGTTATTCATAGGGCTTCATATATTCATAGGGATGATTATTGCTTGATGACCACCTATTGGGACTGCAAGGCCTGTGTGGTCTGAGTATTTGTGTATAGTAATTTTCATTCTCTCTCTCTCTCTCTCTCTCTCTCTCTCTCTCTCTCTCTCTCTCTCTCTCTCTCTCTCTCTCTCTCTCTCTCTCTCTCTCTTTTTCTCACTCTCCCCCCTGCTATAGAAATGATAGCACGTTTTTTTGGCAGGAATGGAGACAGTTTTGACTTGACAGGTGATTGGGAAGCAGGGAGGTGGAGATATGTGAGTGCTAGTTCTTTTACATTTAGAACTCTCCCTATGTATATTTATCGTCTGTGTGGGTGTGTGTGTGCAATATCAGTAGAAGTGTGTGTGTGTTAGTGTTAGTATGTGTGTGTGTCTGTGTGTGTGTGTGTGTGTGTGTGAGAGAGAGAGAGAGAGAGTGTGTGTGTGTTTGAGAGAGAGAGTGTTCATATAAGCTAGAGTTGTTTTTAAAATACTCAATAATCGGCTTACATGATAACTTTAGAACGTCAATCTTAGTTAAAACACTCTTTTATATACTGTATAATGTATATATGTATATTACTTTTATATTTTGTATTTATATATTTGTTTTCGCTACTATATTAAACTTAGAATAACAAGCGGTGTACTTGTATATGATTTTATATTTACCTCTGCCTATTAAGTTAGAGGGAGGTTATGTATTCGCCTCCACAAATATTCTCACAAACTTACTAACCAATTTTCACGAGATTAGTGGACAGAAAGGATATTAGCCAAAGAAGAAGTGATTCAATTTAGGAAGCGAACCGGATCGTATCCTGCAACCCAGATACAGAAGATAATTTAGGCCTATGATATTAATGGTAAAGAACCAGCCAGCATATTGAGTAAAAGTTCACACACACACGCACACGCACACACATAATATATATATATATATATATGCTGTATGTATAAGTAATTTATGTACAGCCGCGCTAATAAGTCATGTCTCAGCTGTCATTACGTTTAGCTCGCTCTGTGCTGTATTAATGTTTGTCAGATGTTCAATAGTGGTGGTAAGTGTAGGAACATGGTTGCATATTTCACTCGATATGAAGAAATGAAGCTTAGATATTGCTGATAACCATTATTGATCAAAACATACTTGGTGCTGAGCCATCACTTATTAGCGCGACTGTACAGTACAAATATTCAAAATTATTATAGACCATTGACATACTGATATTATTATAGAGCATTGACATACTGGTATTATTATAGAGCATTGACATACTGGTATTATTATAGAGCATTGACATACTGGTATTATTATAGAGCATTGACATACTGGTATTATTATAGAGCATTGACATACTGGTATTATTATAGAGCATTGACATACTGGTATTATTATAGAGCATTGACATACTGGTATTATTATAGAGCATTGACATACTGGTATTATTATAGAGCATTGACATACTGGTATTATTATAGAGCATTGACATACTGGTATTATTATAGAGCATTGACATACTGGTATTATTATAGAGCATTGACATACTGGTATTATTATAGAGCATTGACATACTGGTATTATTATAGAGCATTGACATACTGGTATTATTATAGAGCATTGACATACTGGTATTATTATAGAGCATTGACATACTGGTATTATTATAGAGCATTGACATACTGGTATTATTATAGAGCATTGACATACTGGTATTATTATAGAGCATTGACATACTGGGTATTATTATAGAGCATTGACATACTGGTATTATTATAGAGCATTGACATACTGGTATTATTATAGAGCATTGACATACTGGTATTATTATAGAGCATTGACATACTGGTATTATTATAGAGCATTGACATACTGGTATTGAGCATCATAGGCTATGAGGAGGAGCATTTACCTGAACACATTAATTTGCATTAAATCTTTTGAAGTCACCAACTCACCATGCATAGTGTACATACGGATACATACACACGGTGCGTATCTGTTTGCATGCGCGCGTGAATATGTGTATGGGTGTGTGTTTGTGTGTGCATTAATGTATGTACGTGCTTGCAAGTGTGTGTACGTGGAATGACTGAACGTGTGCGTGTGTCTCGCTTGCCTTACAAACACCTGGGCCAAGCAGAGAAAGCAAAAAGATAATTTGAATTCTACCATCGTCTCGCCCGACACTTTCTTGGCTCATATTTTCACTAATTTGAGAAACCCGAATTTTCTGTCCCTTCCTTTGACTGTGTTTTTTTTTTTCGTTCTATTATTTAAAGGGAGATAGCTCGTTTTTCTGGTCCCCCTTCTTCCTCATGTTAACTCCATGTGTTTTAAGAACACCTTTCAACCCATTTAATTGTCAATTTTAAGACCTTTCGTTCCATTTAGGTGTCCTGGCGGGCGATAGTGAGCCTGTAATTTTAAGAGGAACCCGCCTTCGGCCGGGACATTTTTCTTCCGAAAAATGTACAAATTTGATCTTGAAGGGGAGTCTAGGGGGTGTTTTTTATGCTTGATGGAGGGTCTAGCGAGGAAAAAAATAATATATATATATATATATATATATATATATACATATATATAGGAACAGTAGGACCAGGGTTATGAAAAACATCTTGGGAAGTGTTTTTATTCAGTACTACGTTTCGGACTCTCTGCGTCCATCATCAGGTCTATAAACAGAAATGAATACAATATTTACAATGTTTGTAAATATTGTATTCATTTCTGTTTATAGACCTGATGATGGACGTACGCAGAGAGTCCGAAACGTAGTACTGAATAAAAACACTTCCCATGATGTTTTTCATAACCCTGGTCCTACTGTTCCTATACTGCGCTTTCCATGCAACCAGTCGATATCGCATATACATATATATTAATAGACAAAAAATAGCCACTATCCCCTTAACTATGTTACCTTGCGACATAATTTTACTTTTATTTTTTTAGTTGTGGGCGTTTCTCATTTTCTAAATTTTTTCATCCTTTTGTTATTGTTGGAGGTCTGTTTAAACCTCCCGCCTTCTACACACACACACACACACACATACAAACACGCACACATTACCCCCCCCCCCACACACACACACACACCTACACACATACACTTACGTCACACTCAGACTCGGACACACACACACACACACACACACACACACACATTGGTCAAGTCATTGTACTCTAGTTGCTTGGCTCTGGTAGCGCGTGTTCGATCCCAGCTACGGATACCTGCGGTGGAGGTTTCAGTAAAACACTTGTCTTGCTTTGGAGGTTAGGTGTGGATGCGACACCTCTGGGTTCCACCTGTTTCCCTTCCCACATTCTACCCCCTTCTGGGAGTATGTAGATGCTCTTGTGGCAGGCTAAGTCAAACTGTTGACTACTTAGGATAAATTCGGTTAAGGAATTTGGGTATTTTCGGCCTCATTGGCTACCGGCTCGAAATATACCGATTATACTGGATTATTAATATTGTTACAACACACACACACACACACACACACACACACACACACACACACACACACTCTCTCTCTCTCATGTTATATGTTTATCATAAAATATTACTTGCCAATATAGATATAAGGTAAAAATAATTCCACCCATTTTACACTAAACATGAAAGTGAATAAAACATAATTTGCTTTAAGAACAATAATAATATATACTCTGCAACAATAATAATATATACTCTGCAACAATAATAATATATACTCTGCAACAATAATAATATATACTCTGCAACAATAATAATATATACTCTGCAACAATAATAATATATACTCTGCAACAATAATAATATATACTCTGCAACAATAATAATATTATACTCTGCAACAATAATAATATATACTCTGCAACAATAATAATATATACTCTGCAACAATAATAATATATACTCTGCAACAATAATAATATATACTCTGCAACAATAATAATATATACTCTGCAACAATAATAATATATACTCTGCAACAATAATAATATATACTCTGCAACAATAATAATATATACTCTGCAACAATAATAATATATACTCTGCAACAATTTAATGTTTTCTTAGCTTGAGGCACGTAATACATATTTATTCACACAGTTTTATATATTATGGATATAATTAATGTTTTTGCATAATATAATTGCACACGCTCGTTGTCTGTTGCGAAGTTATATATTTTGTGTTCAGTTCGTTTTATTTTTTCTTATTTTTTCTTCCGGTCTCTCCTCGTTCTATTCTTCTCCTTGTTCTTCTTCCCAGTTCTTCCATCCTGACAGTGCGTGGGTAGGAATTAACCTTTCCCTTGTTTTAAATTCATCACTACTGTTATGCTTTTCACACTCTTTTTCCATCAGTCTCTCCATGTCTTTCTTCTTACGTTTTCTTTTCCTCTTTTCTCCTCTCCTCCATTTTCTTTCTCTATTTTTCCAATTTTCTTGCTTCCCCACTAGTAATCTCTCCTCTCATTTCTCTTAATTCCTCTCTCCATTATCCTTTTTCTTTCCTATTTTCCTCTTTCCATTCTCTTCTCCTCTCTCCATGTTGTTCTCTCCAATTTCTTCTTCTCTCTCATGTTCTTTTTCTCTCTCTCTCTCTCGATTATCTTCTAATTCATTTTTCTTCTCTTCTCTCCATTCTCTTATACCCTCTCCTTTCTATTTTCCTCTCTCCTTTCTTTCCTCTTCTGATCTTCTTCTCTCTCCATTCTCTTCGCCTCTCTCCATTCTCTTATACCCTCTCTCCTTTTTCTTCTCTCTCCATTTTCTTCCCCTCTCTCCATTATCTTCTCTCTCCATTATCTTATATCCTCTCTCCTTTCTTACCTATTTTGATCTCTTCTCTTCTCTCCTTTTTAATTCCTTCTCTCTTTTATTCTCTCCTCTTCTCCTCTCTTCCATTCTCTTCTTCTCTCTCCACTCTCCTTCTCTTGTCCTCTCTCCATCCTCATATATATATCCTCTCTCCTCTCTCCATTTTCATATATATCCCTCTCTCCTTTCTCTCTTCTTCTTCTCCTCTCTTCTCTGTTTTCCTCGGGTGTTGGCAGGTCGTCTTGATAAGAAAGTGGACAGGAGTCAACCCGTAAATATGGTGCAAGTGGAGGAGAGGGAATGTTGGTTCTCTCTCTCTCTCTCTCTCTCTCTCTCTCTCTCTCTCTCTCTCTCTCTCTCTCTCTCTCTCTCTCTCTGTCTGTTACATTCACTCTCTCTCACTCACTCACTCTCACTATCTCTCTCTCTTTCTGTCTGTTACATTCACTCTCTCTCACTCACTCACTCACTCACTCACTCTCAGTATCTCTCTCTCTCTCTCTGATAATTAAATAACCACAATTACAGCCAAAGGTTAATAAGACCCCCCCCCCCCCCCTTTTGTACTGAAAATACCACCTTGTTATATATTATTAGCATTATTTTGTATTATATATATATATATATATATATATATTATATATATATATATATATACTGTATATATATATATATACCGGTATATATATATTTATATTTGGTTTGTTTCCTAGACCTTCATCAAGATTTATGGGGTGTATTTAGATTTTGCTGTTTCATTGCTATTCTATATTTGTTTTCAGCTGGCTCCCACGACGTATATCTAAGCTTAACAAAACACCCCCAAAAACCCCCTTCGGGATAAATTTGTAAATTTTTCGGTAGAAAAATGTCCGTGCTAAAGGCGGGTTCCTCCTAAATATCACGCTTGTTGTCGCTTGCCAGGCAAAGTCGACACCTTATGGGTATTTAAAGTCGTTATATTGGCAAAGCAATGGGGCGAAAAGTTATAAAATGGTCAAACTAAGGGGGGGGGGGGGAACGACTTAAAATCTTTAAACTAATGGAGCTAAACATGAGGGAGAAGGGTGTCCAGACACACCCACCCCCCTTAACACTAGCTCAGCCGACGTTTTGAAGGCGTTTCTGTAGTGTTTGGGTTTCATCATAGTGAGGGTTTGATTTGGTCTTTGGCCATCTTCTAGTCATTTATTTTGAATTTATTTTGATATATATATACTGTACTGTACAGTATATGTGTAATTCAATAATTTCCCGCCTCCCCACATGCCATTCCGAAACCAAATAAAATCGTCTAATAGTAGCCATAATAAAATAAAGAAAGCATGGGTTGATATTGGCCAAGGTATATTCTGTTTACGTTTATTGTTTTCAAAGTCTCCGTTTTCTATGCCCCCGATCTGGCCAGTGTGCGAGGACAGGGTAGACTTGTACAAACGACGCCATTTGTTTGTGTTCTCCTGTGAAGCGAGACAATGGCGCTGGGGGCGTAGGGGTTGGGAGGGGTTGGAGATAGGAGGGGAGGGGGGGGGAGGCTGGAGAGAGAGGAGGAAGCTGGAGAAGGGAATGCGAGGAGAGAGAGAGAGAGGGGTGATTGGGAGGGGCTGTGACGATTATCAGGTAGTGAATGGGGGTTATTGGGGGAAGGAATTCTAGAAAGAGGAGGGGTAAGGGGTTGGGGAAGGGGTAAAGAGAAGAGGGGTGGCTGGGGAAGGAAATGAGGAGAGAGTGGTAGTTTATGGGGGGTCTCTAGCGATTATGGGGTAGTTAATGTGGGTAATTGGGGAAGGAATTGGATAAAAGGAGAGTTGGGAGTTGGGGGAGGGGGCATGGAGAGAGAGGAGGCAGCTGGTGAAGGTATGGAGATAATGAAATATTTGAAAAGTAGGAATGACGAGATATGAGGTAGTGAGATAGTTACTAAGTGCTGTCAAAAAGTAGCTAAAATCGAGTCATTGTGACTGAGAGCTCCTCGTGTACAGTCCAATTTAATATACGATACAACTTAATCAGTCAAAATGGTATGAAAACATGTAGCGGATTCAAGACTCCGATACTTGTAGCCGATAAACTTACTGGTGTGACGCCGGCTGTAGAAAAAGTGGAAGGTTTGGAGAGGGAGGGTGGAGAGAAGCCCATATATTGAGATAAATGCCTGAACAGAAAACGGAGTCAGTGGAGGGAGCATACATACACCCAACACATTATGGGTCAACACTATCTGATCCGACGTCTTGGGGGCTATTAGGATAGTTTGTTTAATTATTTTTTGTTTTAGGATTTTGTTTATATTTGCCATTTTCGAGCAATGTCATTTAGTTTGTCCCCCTAGTTTAGTTTAGCAAAAACACATTCCCAAACTACATTCAAACTAACAAATGCCCTCCCAGACACTCTTTAAGCTATTTTGTACATTAAAACATGTCGCGGCCGAGGGTCAATTTCTTTTACGTTAGAGGCTGGCTATCGCTCGCCCAGAAAAAATCGACACCTCAATGAGTAAAGCGTATTAATATCGCCAAACTAATGGGGTGGCACGTCATAAAATCTCCAAACAAATGGAGCGAAACAGAGTACAGGTCCAAACAGAGCCCCCTCGGAGCGAATAGAGGTGAAGAAAGTTACGTGAGTGTCCATCATTCTTTATCTTTTATTAGATATAAATAGATATTAGTGTAATGATGTGTGATAAACCCATCCAATGTATCAATAGTGGGGGAATAGTGAATGCAGGAATATGATGGATGGATAGATAAATAGATAGTCAGTCAGTCAGTCATAATTTTATTTCATAAAAAGACATATACATACACTTTTTACAGAGTTATTTACGTAATCTACATTAAGCTAAAAGTCCTTAGCGCATAGTTGGTTCTGTGTTCTGTACATAAACAATTCTTGATCTGATAGCATTGATATCATTTAGCAATAAGTTAGTAAATCCATACTCATGTAGGATTATTTTTTCAACATCCTTTACAAGAAAAGATCTATGTAACATGTAATACATGTTCTTCTCTATAAAACTACATGGCTTTATGAGATTTCTATATACAAATCTTATTTTCATCCAGTTAACCAAATGCCTAAACACCATCACTCCACATTCTCTACAAGCACTGTGGTTGCTCTCCCAGTACTTCATATTCAATATTTTCTTTATTGCCTTGTGGTATCCAATGGAAAACTGCTTAAACGGTATATAACATTTTCTATTATTAAACCAAAGTTCAGCGCCATAAAAATTCAAACAGTAGCTTTGAAATAAATTTAAAAATACTTCAGTACTCGTGTTGCTAAACTTTCTTAAAAGACAATTAAACTCATTGTAAAACTTATTTCTGCATCTTATCATATCCAAGTCATTATTAAGATTACAATCGATTATAAAACCCAAATATTTGTATTCAGAAACAATATTTAATTTGTTATTGTCTAAATATATGAAAGGATTAATTTCCTGTCCATACTTATATTTAAAGATCATACATACTGATTTTGCAGAGTTAATAGATAAGTCTAGTTGTTTAATTTCATGATCCATAATATCTATCAATGTTTGCAGACCTCTAACCGAAGGAGCCAATATTACAAGATCGTCTGCATAGGCGATCACATTGCTGACTTGTAAACCTAGTCTACAGCCTACATTACTTGCAGATAATTTACTTAATAAGTCATCAATATAAATTGAAAACAACAAGGGAGATAAAACCCCACCCTGTCTCACTCCATTTTTCATAGTCCATTCAGTTGAAATTGAATCTTTAAATTTGACAACAACATGTTGGTTTCTGTAAAAGTAAAATAAAATATTAACCAAGAAATTTGGTAATCCTAGTTTTAAAAGCTTATTTGCAAGTTTGAAATGATTCACCTTATCAAAAGCTTTTGTCAGGTCAATAAAACATGAAAAAACATTAGATCCCTCCGTGGTGTACCTTAAAATAGTTTCCTTGAGAATTAAACATGCAGTAGAAGTAGAATACCTCTCTCTGAATCCATGCTGCCTATCATTTAAACTAACATATCTTAAAATTTTGTACTTCAAGCAGTATTCAAATACCTTCAATAATATTGGCGATAACGTAATTGATCTATAATTATCAAGTGATGTATTATCTTTATACTTATCTTTCAATAAGGGTACCATAATTCCAAAGTTCATTCTTACAGGCATACAACCATGTACAACACAAGAAGAAATCAACTTTGCAATTACTACTATCAATTCGTTTGTACAATACTTTAAATGAAAAGAATGTATATTATCTGGGCCAATACCACAATTGAGGTCAGATATTGCTGTAGATACATCATGACTATTTACCTTACCAAATATTTCACCGTCACGTACATTTTTCACCATCTATCTATAGATAGATAGATAGATAGATAGGTAGGTAGGTAGGTAGATAGATGGATAAACAGATAGATAGATAAGATATATAGATAGATAGATAGATATATTGATAGATAAGGTAGGTAGATAAATAGATAGACAGACAAACAGAGAGACAAGAGTGAATTAGTGAATAATTGAGTTAGCGTGTAAATAATTGAGTGCATGCATGAGAGAGAGAGAGAGAGAGAGAGAGAGTACAAAGGAGTACAAAGGAGTACAAAGGAAATCAAGCAACAACAGATCTAGTGACCCTTCTAGGTTGCTTGTCCTCCAAAACACTGAGGATCAAGTGTCCAACAGTGGTTTAGAGTGGGTAAGGGAACATTGGAAAGGGAATTACTGCCCTGGAACTAATGTCCGTGGCAGGATTAGGAAGTTAGTAGGGGACAGATGGGTTAGTAACTGAGGGGGGGATAAAATAAAGTTATTAATTTACAAACGCAGTCAGTCGCGGGTTTGATGCGAGATATTTGTCTAGGCGGAGTTTAAATGAATCAACGGTGTTGCAGTCTATAACGTTTCGGGGAAGCCCATTCCACAAGTTGACAACTCGATTGAAGAAGAAATTCTTAGATTCGTGTGAGTTAAAAGATTTACCAATAATTTTGCAACCGTTTCCCCGCGTGTAATTAGATTGGTCGATAGTGAAGTACTTACTACAGTTCATATTGTCGATGCCTTTGATGATTTTGAACACTTGAATTAAGTCACCTCTTAATCTGCGCTGGGTTAAAGGAAATAGATTTAATTCTCTAAGACGCTCTTCGTATGGTTTGTTCTTTAGGCTAGGTATCATTTTGGTAACTCTACGTTGAACTCGTTCTAGCTTGTTTATATCTTTTTGGTAATAAGGGCACCAGGATTGAACGCAGTATTCCAGAAGAGGGCGGACTAATGGATTGTAAAGGGTTAGGATAACTTCTTTGGATTTATGCTCAAATGACCTGCCTATAAAGCCAATTATTTTGTTTGCCTTCTTAACAACTTCTGAACATTGTTGACTCGGTTTTAGGTTACTCGATATTGTTACTCCCAGATCGGTTTCTCTGTTTACATTCTTAAGCTGAGTGCCATTCATCGAATAGTTTGCTTTCTCATTTAGGTATCCGATATGTAGTACTTTACATTTATCCGCATTGAAACTCATTTGCCAAATTTGGGCCCAACATGACAATTTATCTAGATTGTGTTGCATATCGTCAACTTGTTCTTTTGAGAGTACGCTATTTGCAATTTTTGTATCGTCAGCAAATTTTGAAATTGTACAGGTGAGACCCTCATCTATGTCGTTGATGTAAATTAGAAAGAGAATTGGTCCTAGTACCGATCCCTGGGGTACCCCGCTACTTACATTGGTCCATTTTGATGCCTTACCGTTTATGACTACTCTTTGCTTTCTGTCGCTGAGGCCAATTTTCTATCCATTTCAACACACCGTCTTGTATTCCATGCGCTTTTAGTTTTAGCAGTAAACGTTTGTGGGGAACTTTGTCAAAGGCCTTTTGAAAATCAAGGTATATAATATCTACAGCTTTACTCTCATCGTAGAGGTTGAGGATATCGTGGAAGAAGTCTAAGAGGTTTGTTAAACAGGAACGTTTTTTACGAAAGCCGTGTTGAGTATCTTTAAGTATGTTATTTTCCTCTAAGTGATTTACGAGTCTGTCTCGTATGACCGTTTCTAGCATTTTACATACAACTGAGGTTAAGCTAATTGGACGATAGTTACTGGGTAGGGATTTGCTGCCTTTTTTGAATATCGGTGTTACGTTGGCTAGCTTCCACTGATCGGGCATAGTTCCAGACTGCAAGGATTTATTGAATAGTAATGTCAGTGGTTTAGAGAGCTCATCCTTAGCTTCCTTTAGAACTCTCTAGAGAGAGAGAGAGAGAATGAGGTAGGTAGAGGTAGCGAGTGTGAGATTATATATATATATATATATATATATATATATATATATATATATATATATATCTATCTATCTATCTATTGCATGATGCCGTGATCCCCGAAGGGGTGGCCACGGCATCAGGCAATATATATATATATATATATCTATCTATTGCATGATGCCGTGATCCCCGAAGGAGTGGCCACGGCGTCAGGCAATAGATATATATATATATATATATATATATATATATATATATATATATATATATATTTATTTATATATATATTATATATAATTATAGATATATATATATATATAGAGAGAGAGAGAGAGAGATAGAGAGAGAGAGATTGAGATTGAGAGAGAGAGAGCAGCAGCAGATATCTTGGACCAATCTAATTACGGTTAGTGCAGGGGTCTATATTTTTGGCCCGTGTGTTTACCCCACCTTTTAATTTTATTTAAGCCATATTTGGTCCGAGGGGATCCTTTTTGGACCTTCCCCTTTTGCTCTATTAGATTGGTGATTTTAAGACGTTTTGCCCTATTTGTTTGGCGATATTGAAACGCTTCACCCCATTCAGGTATTTGATTTTTTTTCTTTTTTTTCCCCCTGGGCGAGCGAGAGTGTAACTTAGAAGAAATCAGCCTTCCAATTTGTGTTAGTCAATTCAACATTCTAGGTCGATTTTACACTGTATTATGGCTAACATTAAATAGTACTATTGATAGTAAATAACAATGATAATACTTAGGTTACTACTACTACTACTACTACTACTGATAATAACAATAACAATGATAATAATAATATTAATAATAATATATATACATACTAACAATAATAATAATCACTGCAGCAAGCTCATAATTTGCGTTTGAACATAATTTCTGTCCAATAATTGATGTGGCTGCCTCTCACAAGTTTATTAGCGAGTCCTACAGTGTTAATATTGCAGAACTCCGACTTCTGGTTTTAGTTCCTGTGTAAATGTTAAATGAGTTCTAATTGACTTAAGCAGGGGAGATGGTTGTTTTTTTGGCCCCACTTCTTCCTCATGTTTAGCCCCGTTAGTTTTCAGATTTTATGACGTTCGGCTCAATAGTTTGACGATTTTAAGACCTTTCACCCCATTTCTTTGTCAATATTAAGAATTTTCGCGTCGTTTAGGTGTCGGTTTTTTTCTGGCCAGCGATAGCGAGCCTGTAGTTTAAGAGGAACCGGCCTTTGGCTGGAACATTATTCTATCGACAAATTTATAAATTTATCTTCAAGGACAGTCTTGGGCGGGTGTTTTTATAAGCTTGATGGAGGTCTGCGGAGGAAACTAATATATAGTAAAAGCATATATAACTGAACAAATATATACGCTCATCCCCCCTTTAATATATAGTAAAAGCATATATAACTGAACAAATATATACGCTCATCCCCCCTTTAATATATAGTAAAAGCATATATAACTGAACAAATATATACGCTCATCCCCCCTTTAATATATAGTAAAAGCATATATAACTGAACAAATATATACGCTCATCCCCCCTTTAATATATAGTAAAAGCATATATAACTGAACAAATATATACGCTCATCCCCCCTTTAATATATAGTAAAAGCATATATAACTGAACAATATATACGCTCATCCCCCCTTTAATATATAGTAAAAGCATATATAACTGAACAAATATATACGCTCATCCCCCCTTTAATATATAGTAAAAGCATATATAACTGAACAAATATATACGCTCATCCCCCCTTTAATATATAGTAAAAGCATATATAACTGAACAAATATATACGCTCATCCCCCCTTTAATATATAGTAAAAGCATATATAACTGAACAAATATATACGCTCATCCCCCCTTTAATGAGTTCTTTTAATGGACTTAACCACCACCAAGTATATACACCTTTAATGAGTTCTTTTAATGGACTTAACCACCACCAAGTATATACACATTTCTCTCTGTATTACTTGCTTACATAAATTTGCGTCTGCTTATCAATTTTGCTTTTAATGTGATTTTTTTGTTCAGATTGCTCATGTATTTTTGTTCACGCATATTATAAATTCTTGAGAACATTCCTTTGGCATTGAGATTTCTGACATAGAAACTTTGAACCTGAGAAATTCCCAATAAATATAATAAAATAACATGGTATTTGGGAATGATTATATTTTGAAAGGGCACATACACACACTCACGCACGCGCACGCGCACACACTCACGCACACGCACTCACATATGTAAAAAAAATTACATATTGGGCACAAAAACGACCATAAACAAGTTGCACATGCGTTTGATTTTGTTTATATGTATTCCAGGGGAAAATATGGTAAGTAATATGGTTTATGTATACGGGCATGTGCACACTTACTGCATGTTCTTTGTTTTTATATATGTATGTATATATATGCGTATGTATGTGTGTACGTATGCATATATATGTATGTTCTGTATATATATGAGTAAAATAAATGTGTACTGTATATGCACTGTAAATCACTTACTCTCATGGTTAATTTATGATAATTTGTATTTTACACTAACATTATTATTGTATTAATTTCTTGTTTTAATGTAAAGTATATTATACTCACCCATTGTAAACTGAGCTTACCATTTTCATATCTGTACATCTCATGTTCATCCACTAATTGTAAAATGTGTATTTTCAGCTCATGAGGATGCCATTCTTTAATAAACCGTTTATTATTATTATTATGTACGCGCGCGCGCGCGCACACACCACCTCCGTTCTTTTGTGTAACGCTATACATTTCCAGGACCCATTATAGATTCTATTTGTTTATTCAAATACAAAATGGGTTTGGCTTACCATATTTTTCCCTGGAATACATATAAACAAAATCAAACACATGTGCAACTTGTTTATGGTCGTTTTTGTGCCCAATATGTACATTTTTTTTTCAGTGTATTTTCAATTTTGTTTTTATTATATTTTATTATGTATGCTCTTCTGATTCAACCTCTATATTCTATAATTTTATGATGTACGTATTCATTAGTGTTATTTGTCTTTTATTATTAATTTATATTTATTTATTTGTATTTATTATTATTTATTGTATTTGTTATCATATATTCAGTTTAACATTTGTTCTCTCTCTCACAGGTCAGTTGGATGCTAAGAAACAGCCTCGTAGATCCGCAAGGTCTGTAACTGTTATTTTAAATATTGTGTATTCTTTGAAACAATAAGGAAGATACTATGCCCTGTTCCAAATATATAGGCCTACATTCTTGACCATTAACCCCTATAACTCACAAACGACTAGAGTAATCCAGCAAACATTTCTACCCTTAATTTTGTGAAGGGAATAGGTGTGGAAATTTGCAGCCCATTTGGTCTAGCCCCTTTGTTAGTTATAGAAGTTAGGATTCACGATTTCTAGCCTACTAATTTGGAACAAGGTATAGTGTATTGTTTTCCTCTTCAATGATTATTAACCCCTTCTGTACCGGCGACGTCTTTTAAATATAATTTTGGTATATTTTAGACGATTTTGCACAGTTTAAATGGGATCTGTGTTGGTAAAGAGGGTTACGGGAGATAATTCGAAGCCTGTTAATTGCTGGAAACCCATTTTAATATATATAAGATCGTCTAATAGTAACCAGACTAAAATGTAAAAGACGTCGCTGGTACAGAAGAGGTAAACAATATCTTCCTTTTACAATGTTGCATATTTCCTGTAACAATTTCCTACTAAATCGCATCAATTATCGATCTAGGGACAAATTTTTACATCTAGCACCATGAATTCTAGCGATATTCTGTAGATTTGAGCCATGTTAAAGATATATTGTAGAGATCGTACCGATATTCTAGTTTTTATTGGCATTTATTTACTAGCTAGCGGACTTGATTTGGTAACCCTGATATATATGGATTGTGTTGATATTTTTGTAGCCCAGACCGATAGTGGGGCATTTCCGGTTTCCGGTTTCTGTGTACGGTTGGCCACATGAATTTGGATCCACTTTGTGGTTTTATGTGTGGAAGGAAACATAGTATGGTTCACGTATAACACTAGTTTTGTATTATGGGTCTTTTTTCTGGTCCCCCCTTCTTCCTCGTGTTTAGCCCCATTAGTTTTCAAATTTGAGACACGAGACGGAGCCTGAACAGTAACATTAAAAGTTCCGATTTTCAGGGTATGGGACCACTTTCGCGTTCCCTCGTCCGTTTTTGTCTCGTCGAGTAGGAAAATAAATGAACAAAATAATATTGCCAATATAGTTACAAGATTTATGATCATTAAATAGTAAGAACTAATAACTGCAAATAGAATAGACAACGCATAAAATTCCTAAGTGTTTACTATAATTATAAATGCAATATATATATATATATATATATATATATATATATATATATATATATATATATATATATAAAGTTTATATATAAAGTATATATATATAAATATAATATATATAGTACTGGACAATGAAAAGAAAAACTCGTTCCCCAAGCAAATATTGGCCTGCTATACTGTACATACATGACTGTAATAACACTGTACACACTGGCTCTTATTACTACACACACACACACACACACATACACGCACTCGCACGCACACACACACACACACACTCACTCGCGCTCACACACACACACACACACACACACACACACACACACCTATTTTATTTAATACGTATACATTAAATATTATTGGTACTACAATAATTTATTGAGCTTGTAATTTTTGAGTAGGGTGCTTCAGTTAATTCATTAAGGGGAAATGGGTGCATTTATTAAGGGGGAATGGGTGTATTTATTAAGGGGGAATGGGTGTATTTATTAAGGGGGAAGGGGTGTATTTATTAAGGGTTAAGGGGGAATGGGTGTATTTATTAAGGGGGAATGGGTGTATTTATTAAGGGGGAATGGGTGTATTTATTAAGGGGGAATGGGTGTATTTATTAAGGGGGAATGGGTGTATTCTTAAGGGGAATGGGTGTATTTATTAAGGGGGAATGGGTGTATTTATTAAGGGGGAATGGGTGTATTTATTAAGGGGGAATGGGTGTATTTATTAAGGGGGCATGGGTGTATTGGTTATGGGGGAATGGGTGTATTTATGAGGGGATGGGTGTATTTATGAGGGGATGGGTGTATTTATGAGGGGATGGGTGTATTTATGAGGGGATGGGTGTATTTATTAAGGGGGAATGGGTGTATTTATTAAGGGGGAATGGGTGTATTTATTAAGGGGGAATGGGTGTATTTATTAAGGGGGAATGGGTGTATTTACTTGCTTATTTGCTTATCTTTTGTTATTATTTTTAGTGTTCTCCCCTAGATTATAAAACACCCCTCAAAACCCTCCTTCAAGATAAATATGTACATTTGTACAGTCTTAATATTGACAGATGAATGGGGCGAAAGGTCTTAAAATCGCTAAGCAAATGGACCGAACGTCTTAAAATATGTTAACTAATGTTAAGGGGGAATGGGGTTTTTCACCCCTATTTTTCCCTCATGTTTCTCCCCATTAGTTTTGAACATTTAGGCCGTTTATTCCATTAGTTTGGCGATTTTAAGACCTTTCACACCATTTCTTTGTCAATATTAGGACCTTTCATGTCATTTATGTTTAGATTTTTTTCCTGGCTAGCGAGAGCGAGCCTGTAATTTTAGGAGGAACCGGTAATTTCTACCGAAAAAATTACACATTTATCTTAAAGGGGGGGGGGGGGTCTAGGGAGTGTTTTCCTAAGCTTGATGGAGATCTAGCGAAGAAACTAAAATACTAAATAATAAATAATACATAATAAATGGACCAAAAATAAACCCATCTCACCTTCATATACTTTGATGTCCGCGGTAATCAAGTGGGTGCTTCCATAGCCAATGAGGTATTTACATAATGTATTCAAGCTTTGGTCATATATAGGATATTTAGTATTGGGGCTGTGTGTGTGTGTGTGTGTGTGTGTGTGTGTGTGTGTTTGTTGTGTGTGTTATTGTGTTTGTTGTGTGTGTTATTGTGTTTGTTGTGTGTGTGTGTGTGTGTGTGTTATTGTGTGTGTGTGTGTTTATTGTGATTGTTGTGTGTGTTATTGTGTTGTTGTGTGTGTGTGAGTTATTGTGTTGTGTGTGTGTGTGTTTGTTATGTGTTTGGTGTCTGTGTTATGTGTTTGGTGTCTGTGTTATGTGTTTGTTCAGTGTTTGTGTTGTGTTTGATTGTCTGTGTGTTTGTTATTGTGTTTGTTGTGTGTGTGTGTGTGTTATTGTGTTTGTTGTGTGTGTTATTGTGTTTGTTGTGTGTGTGTGTGTGTTATTGTGTTTGTTGTGTGTGTGTGTGTGTTATTGTGTGTTGTGTGTGTGTGTTATTGTTGTTGTTGTGTGTGTGTGTTATTGTTGTGTGTGGTGTGTGTGTTATGTGTGTGTGCTTCTGTGTGTGGTGTGTGGTGTGTTATGTGTTTGTTGTGTGTGTGTGTGTGTTGTGTTTGTTGTGTGTGTGTGTTATTGTGTTTGTTGTGTGTGTGTGTGTTATTGTGTTTGTTGTGTGTGTGTGTGTGTTATTGTGTGTGTGTGTGTTATTGTGATTGTTGTGTGTTGTGTTTATTTTACGATTTATGTTTGTCGTGTATATTTTGTGATGTGTGTTATTGTGTCTATTTTGTGATGTTTGTGTGTGTAATGTGTTTTTTGTATATATTTTCATTGTGTGTTTATATTGGGGTTTTGTGTGTTCGTGTTTATTTTGTGATTTATATATATGTTGTGTATAGTTTGCCATTTTCTGCGTTTTTGTGATTTTGTGAATAAGGAAGTTGAAGCCGTAAACATCGATATCGAGCAGAAATGCAATAAACATGTTGATTTCTGATGAGTAGGAAGTGTGATTAATTGGATTCTATGTATTTATAAATGTACTATGACTGTATTTTGGTCGTTAATTCTGCTATAAATCAATGTCTACTGCTCCAACTTTCATATAGTTTGAAACTCGCAAGGGGTCAAATGGGAGAGTGCGTACGTGTAATCAAGCCTTCCTAAGCTTAATAACCTCGTCAAATGTCAATCATAATGATATGCAAATGAAGGGCTTAACCTGCTTAGTTGAGAGAGAGAGAGAGAGAGAGAGAGAGCGGGCGATCGAGTTAAAATTAGATGTTGCAGTCATTAGAGTTACGGAAATAAAAACAGAAATTGGGATTAGCTGGGTGATTCCATTAACAGAGGGAGAGACAGAGATTTACATTGATTTGCATAGATACATTGACCACACCGACCTTACTGTCCAAGCGAGGTGGTCAGGACGTAATTTTAGTCACGACAGTAGAATCGCCAAAAGTGAAACACACACACACACACTATTATTATCGGGTTTGGCCGAATGGTGTAAGGCACGGTGCACTGACTGCGACGTAAAGGGTTCAAGTCCTCCAGAATCCTAAAAATACTAAGGTTTATTTCGGCTATCGCGAATAGTTGCTCAACTATCAGCTTGTGTTAGCCTACACGTACTCTCACCAGTGCATCTGTGTATGTACTATGGTGGGAACTTAGGCACCTCACGGTCGCCAACCGTTGCATGTGACTTCGTAGTTTAGGTAGAATATATATGTATATATACAGTATATATATATATATATAGAGAGAGAGAGTGATTGAGTTATGTCACTGATTGAACATAGATGACAATTAAGTATATACTGTATATTTAATTTCCCCATATTCTACACAATACACCAAAATACAATATATCTACCACTACAAATATATCTATAAAGAATACTGCTGTTGAAAATATCGTGAGTGCATTACGGGTGGTGAAAGTGGTGTGTGTGTGTGTGTGTGTGTGTGTGTGTGTGTGTGTGTGTGTGTTTTTTTGTTATATTTATTTATTTATTTTGATTTGCTTGTGTGTATATGTGTGTGTGTGTGTGTGTAAATATTGGTGTATATGTGCGCGCGTGTACTCACCTAATTGTAGTATACAGGATTTGAGTTTTTAGGCTCGTATTGTCCCGCCTCCAAAGATTCTGTTATCTAATTTGGCTTTAAAAATGTGGATATTCCCCGCACCCACCACTTCATCATCCAACTGATTCCACATATTAATACTTCTATATGGAAAGCTGAATTTCCTCACATCTCCTTTACATCAGCCTTTCTTTAACTTGCAACTATGTCCTCTAGTCCTCCCTTTATCTCCCTCGATAAAGTCCTCCTTGTCTATCCTTTCCAATCCCCTAACACATTTATACATCATAATCATATCTCCTCTTTCTCTTCTCTCACTTAGAGTTGGCAAATTCAATCTCTCTAATCTCTCTTCATATGTCAGTTCTCTTAGTTCTGGAATCATCTTCGTTGCAGCTCTCTGTACTTTCTCCAACTTAATTATGTGTTTTTTAAGATGGGGTGACCACACCACTGCCGCATATTCCAATTTAGGTCTCACCATTGATTTTATTATATTTACTAGCATCTCTTCATTCAAATAGTTGAATGCTATTTTTACTTTATTCAACAGGCCATAAGCTTCTCCCACAATTTTGTTAATATGGCTCTCGGGTGAAAGATCTCCCTGTATTATAATGCCCAAGTCCTTTTCTTTCTCTGAGGGGTTAATCGTGTATTCTCCTAGTTTATATTCCCAATGAGGTCTTCTTTTACTCACACCCCCTTCCATCACATGATATTTATCTTTGTTGTAAATTTCATTAATCGATTTTAGGAGTATAGTTTGTTGTTGGAAGGAACATAATAATAATTAAAATCTAATTTCCATATCTTGCTCCATCGGTCTATCTTATCCAGATCACTCTGTAGCTCTCTACAACTGTTTTCGTCTACTACAGTATATGTTTCATAATTTTTGCATCGTCAGCAAACATATTCATGTATGCATTTATTTCCTCTGGCATGTCATTTATATAGACCAGAAACATAATTGGGGCCAACACTGATCCCTGTGGAACTCCGCTTGTAACATCCCTCCATGTTGATAAGCTGTCTCTTATCATGGTTCTCATCTGTCTTCCCGAGAGATAGTCCTCCATCCACTTCAACAAATTACCCTGAACCCCTCCAAACTTCTTCAACTTCCATCTAAGTCTACTATGAGGAACTCTGTCAAAGGCCTTCTTTATATCAAGATACACACAGTCCGCCCATCCTTCTCTCTCATGTAGTATATCTATCATCCTATCATAAAAGCTCAGTGTGTGGTGGGGGTGTGTGTTTTGAGTGCGTTGCCACATCGACTGCCATTGAAATAGTTATAACAATATTGGTGGATTTGGCCTCCGAGCTATTATATCGACTCTGTGCTCTTGATCCCTTTCAGCCCACCGTAATGGATTCAGTCATGTCACTGGGTTATTTATATTAGACCATTTAAGGGGGGATGGGTGTATTTATTTGCTTATTTATGGATATATATATATACTGTATATATTTTTAGTTTCCACCCTAGACCTCCATTAAGCTTTAAAAAACACCCCTAAGACCCTCCTTCAAGATAAATTTGTACATTTTTCGATGGAAATATTTCCCGGCCGAAGGCCGGCTCCTCTTAAATTACAGGCTCGCTATCGCTCGCCAGGAAAAATCGACACCTAAATAACACGAAGTCTTTATATTGACAAAAAATGTATCTAAAGGTCTGAAAATCGCCAAAGTAATGGGGCGAAGGCCTTATAATCTAAAACTAATGGGGCTACACATGAAGAAGAAGGGGGACCAGAAAAAGGACCCACCTCCCCTTAATTAATTAGGTTTCCAAAAGGATCTGTTGGGAGTTAATTAACCCTTTGTGGATTATGACGCATTGGAGCCGATTATTCTGGGTGACTTTCGACAATTGTATGCAGCTTAGGAAGGATCGCGAGCCATCAGAGGGGTACATATCTCAATTAACCCCTTCTGTACCGACGACTTCCTTTTTGACTTCATTCTGGCTACTATTAGACGGTTTCATTCGGTTTAAAATGGGCCTCCAGCAATTATAACAGATGTCAAACGATCTCACTTAACCCTTTTTACTACCATAGATCCTTCTTAAGCAGCCCAAAAATCGTCTCAACATATCAAGAATATAATTAAAAAGACGTCGCCCGGTAGGCTATATTTTCCTGGAGCGATATCTAGCCTGTAATTTGAGGAACCGGCCTTTGGCCGGGAATTTTTTTTACCGAAAAATTTACAACTTAATCTTGAAAGGGGGTCTAGGGAGTAAAATGATTAGCTTCATGGAGGTTTAGGGAACAAACTAATAATCTCCCCTTCATCTGGTTGTCATTATTCATATTGAAATGAGGAGTCATGTTTCCTAAGGATTACCGTACTCTGATTGCCATTATATGTTAAAAAGAGGCGTACTAAATGCGTAGAGTTAATCTGATTGATATTATGATATTGTTATTATATTATCGTTTTATGGTCACATTTATAGTTTTCAATCTTTGACTTTAAGTGGTGTTTAATTGGACCCCCTTCTCCCTCATATTTGGCCCCTTTAACTTTTAGATTTTAAGACATTCGCCCCATTGTTTTTGCGATTTTAACCTTTCAACCTTTGAACCTATGTCTTTGTCGATTTTAAGACCTTGCGTGGTATTTAGGTGTCGATTTTTTCCTGGCGAGCGATAGCGAGCCTGCAATTTAGGAGGAACTGGCCTTTGGCCGGGGTATTATTCTACCGAAAACATTCACAAATTTATCTCGATTGGGGGTCTTGTGGGTATTTAAGCTTGATGGAGGTCTAGGGAGGAATAATAATAATAATTAAATATATAAGTAAAACAGATTCTCCCCTTACGAAGCTTGAATAACATGACATTCAGACACAACATATTGATATTATGAATGACAAAGGGTGTGCAATAAACTCGAATTAATGGTAATATTGCTAATCAAACGTATATTGCACACTGATACTGTAACTGTGGTATTACATATGTCTTTATGTATGTATTATTTCGGTGTCAGCTACATCCTAGGTTCGAATCAGTTTAATTGATTTTATTCATTAGGTATATTTGTAAGTTAATTGGTGGGTTGGTGATAATATGAATGTATTTATATATTATATATAGTGTTGTTGTTGTTGGTGTTGTTGTTATTGGTGGTGGTGGTGGTGGTGCTGGTGGCGCTGTTATTGTTCTTGTTATTATTGTTGTTGTTGGTGGTGGTGATGATGGTGTTGTTGTTGGTGGTGGGGGTGATGATGTTGTTGGTGGTGGTGATGTTTTCGTTGTTCTTGTTGATGTTGTTGTTGTTGTTGTTAATGGTTATAGCAGTTATTACTTGCTGTGGGTTTCATCTGTGTTGGTAATATCATTGGTTGTGGCAAGTTAGTATTCCTGATATTGCTCTTTTAAACGGTTAGCAATATTCGCTGTATAGGATATCTGTTGTTGTTGTTGTTATTGGTAGAGGTGTTGTTGTTATTGGTAGTATTGTTATTGTTGTTGTGGTGGTGGTGTTTTTGTTGTTGGTGGTGGTGTTGTTGTTGTTGTTGTTGGTGGTGGTGGTGGTGTTGTTGGTGGTGGTGTTGTTATTGTTGTCGTTATTGTTGTTGTTGCTGTTATTTCTCGTTTTGTTACTATTAGTGTTGTCTTTATTGTTACTTCATTATTGTTATTGTTCTTCTTGATTTGTTGTTAATGGTTTAGATGCTTTAGATGCTTGGTGGTGTAATGGTTTAGATGCATATGTTCTGGGTATGGTGTCCCGAGTTCGAACTATATGCTTTCATTAGTTTATTCAAGTGCATTGGAGTTTGTAATTGATGATTAATGTTAAGAACGGAGTGTTACTTAATTATTATTATTGGTGTTGTTGTTATTGTCACCGTTTTTGTATTGTTTTTATTGTTGTAATTTTTGTTGTTTTTAGCGTTATTGTCATGGTTTTTCTTTATTTTTGTTGTTTTCATTGTTTCTGTGTTTACCCATTGAGCTGCCAGCGTTGCCACATCTACCCCTTCAGTACCTGCCACAGTGTTGCCATCGCGGGAGTGGTGATTAATTCTTTGACCAATAATCGTTGCGGCCGCTAGATTAAATTATTCACTTTTTGTTCCAGTGGCGGGAGCTGATTGGCTGGGCGGTGTGGATTAGTGGCCGCTGATTGGTTGATGAGATTACCGATTGGGAGGGATTGTTTGTAACCGTCGGGTGGCCATGAATTACCTACATATGTGCACTAGTACATAATTGTATACCTGCAGGCATACATACCTGTACATACCAGCATAAATACATACATACATACATACATGCATCGATGTATATACTGTAGATGCTTATATACAGACTTACACTCACATACACACACAAATGTATGCATTAATACACTTATACATATATAGAGAATGACCTTTCCATTATTACATAGATAATGCATACGTATGCACATACAGGCAGACATACATACATATATAGACATTCATACGGTGTTCATACATTCATGCCATGCTTACTGGAATACATTCATAATATATATATATATATATATATATACACAGTATATACACTGCGACATGGAAGTACTTTGATATGCCCGTCTGTGCCACCTCATTTACATATACCCATACAATCCCATTAAACAACTAGCCTAGGGTATGGTGTCGGTATTTACACACCCATATGGTCACTCACACGCATCAAGTAACCACAGAGGAGGAAATTATTGTGACATAGGCGTTGTAAAGGACAATATGATGTGGTTTATATTAGTTTACCCTTATTTGATGCGAGGGGGGGGGGTCTTCTTGAACTCTCTCCGATTCTAAACCATTACTTTTGAAATTCATATTATCACCAACCCACCAATTAATTAACTTACAAATAAACCTAATTAAGGAAATCAAGCAACAACAGATCTAGTGACCCTTCTAGGCTGCTTGTCCTCCAAAACACTGAGGATCAAGTGTCCAAACAGTGGTTTAGAGTGGGTAAGGGAACATTGGAAAGGGAACTACTGCCCTGCCACTAACGTGGCAGGACTAGGAAGTTAGTAGGGGACATATGTGTTAGTAACTGAGGGGAGGATAAAATAAAGTTATTCATTTACAAACGCAGTCAGTCGCGGGTTTGATGCGAGATATTTGTCTAGGCGGAATTTAAATGAATCAACGGTGCTGCAGTCTATAACGTCTCGGGGAAGCCCATTCCACAAGTTGACAACTCGATTGAAGAAGAAATTCTTAGATTCGTGAGAGTTAAAAGATTTACCAATAATTTTGCAACCGTTTCCCCCGTGTAATTAGATTGGTCGATAGTGAAGTACTTACTACAGTTCATATTGTCGATGCCTTTGATGATTTTGAACACTTGAATTAAGTCACCTCTTAATCTGCGCTGGGTTAAAGGAAATAGATTTAATTCTCTAAGACGCTCTTCGTATGGTTTGTTCTTTAGGCTAGGTATCATTTTGGTAACTCTACGTTGAACTCGTTCTAGCTTGTTTATGTCTTTTTGGTAATAAGGGCACCAGCATTGAACGCAGTATTCCAGAAGAGGGCGGACTAAGGAATTGTAAAGGGTTAGGATTACGTCTTTGGATTTATGCTCAAATGATCTGCCTATAAAGCCAATTATTTTGTTTGCCTTCTTAACAACTTCTGAACATTGTTGACTCGGTTTTAGGTTACTCGATATTGTTACTCCCAGATCGGTTTCTCTGTTTACATTCTTAAGCTGAGTGCCATTCATCGAATAGTTTGCTTTCTCATTTAGGTATCCGATATGTAGTACTTTACATTTATCCGCATTGAAACTCATTTGCCAAATTTGGGCCCAATGTGACAATTTATCTAGATTGTGTTGCATATCGTCAACTTGATCTTTTGAGAGTACGCTATTTGCAATTTTTGTATCGTCAGCAAATTTTGAGATTGTACAGGTGAGACCCTCATCTATGTCGTTGATGTAAATTAGAAAGAGAATTGGTCCTAGTACCGATCCCTGGGGTACCCCGCTACTTACATTGGTCCATTTAGATGCCTTACCGTTTATGACTACTCTTTGCTTTCTGTCGCTGAGCCAATTTTCTATCCATTTCAACACACCGTCTTGTATTCCATGCGCTTTTAGTTTTAGCAGTAAACGTTTGTGGGGAACTTTGTCAAAGGCCTTTTGAAAATCAAGGTATATAATATCTACAGCTTTACTCTCATCGTAGAGGTTGAGGATATCGTGGAAGAAGTCTAAGAGGTTTGTTAAACAGGAACGTTTTTTACGAAAGCCGTGTTGAGTATCTTTAAGTATGTTATTTTCCTCTAAGTGATTTACGAGTCTGTCTCTTATGACCGTTTCTAGCATTTTACATACAACTGAGGTTAAGCTAATTGGACGATAGTTACTGGGTAGGGATTTGCTGCCTTTTTTGAATATCGGTGTTACGTTGGCTATCTTCCACTGATCAGGCATAGTTCCAGACTGCAAGGATTTATTGAATAGTAATGTCAGTGGTTTGGAGAGCTCATCCTTAGCTTCCTTTAGAACTCTAGGCGAGATTGTATCAGGTCCAGGCGTTTTATTTACCTTGAGTTTATCTAAACAATTCAATACTTCTCTCTCTGTAACGGTGATATTGCTTAGAACATCTGAATTATCAATCTGAATCGGCGATGGTGTAGGGATATCACTGAGGTCTTCTGTTGTAAAAACTGATGCAAAGAAGGTATTGAGGGCATTACTCATTTGTACTTCGTCTTTGGTGTATTCTCCATTTTCATCGACTAACGGTCCAACAGTTGAAGTAACTACTTTTTTCTTTCTGATATAACTATAGAATTCTTTCGGGTTTGTTTTACTTTGATTCGCAATATGTAACTCTAGGGTCTTTTTACTTTGCTTAATTAACTTTTTGGCTTTGCGTCGTAGCTCTACAAATTTCATCCGTTCTTCGTCATTTTGTGAGGATTTTAATCTATCATTAGCACATTTTTTAGCAAGCAGGCAGTTTGAAATATCTTTATTCCACCATTTGGGCTTATTATTATGGCCTGGACGCCGTATTTTCGATGGTATGCAGTCTTTCACTGCTTTTAGGTAAGTGGTTTCGAATAACTTCCAAGATGTATTTATGTCGTTATTGTTAATTAAAAAGCTCCAGTCAGTTTCTTTAAACATAGCTCTAAGTTTATGAAAGTTTGCTTTCTTGAAATTAGGGACTTTTTCGATGCTACAATTTGGTTCGTTACTAGTAAAGTTTAAAGTGAAAGTTATCGTACGATGGTCGCTGTTACTGAATTCATCACCAACATTCAAATTCTCTATTAATTCTTCTTTTGTTGCAAGTACAATGTCAAGAACGTTATTACCACGGGTCGGTGTTCGAACAAACTGATAAAGCGAACTCTCTTGCAAGTTCGTATACAAGTCATGTCCGGAGTGTGAAGTAAGAGTATCGCCCCACTTGGTCACAGGTAAATTAAAGTCTCCAAAAATACGGTATCTTGTGAGTTACTTACATCTGCAATTTGTTCATAAATTTCTTGGTCAGTTTGCACTGATTGAGCTGGAGGTCTGTATATTAATGCAAGTATTATTTTTGTACCTTTATTATTCTTTATTAGCACAAAAGATGTGTCGACGTTCACAATTTGAGGTTTTGACAAGAGGGTCGGGTTAAGACTTTCTTTGATATAAAATAAAACGCCACCTCCATTTTTATTTATTCGGCTTTTCTCAAACATTACATAACCGGGAAGTGAATACTCTGCTAAAAAGTCTCTATCTACTGTGTTGAGCCAAGATTCTGTTATACCAATCACATCATAATTTTCAGTAAACACTAGTTCCTCTAAATCTGAAAATTTATTGCGTATATTCTTGAAACCAATGTAACTAATGAATACATGTGGTACTCCAAGGATTCGAACTTAGGATACGCACATCGCAATTCCGAGCACTAATCATTACGCTAACAAGACAGTTAGCATGACAATTGTTAAATGTTTCGCTCCATTAGGTTGGTGGTCATTAAATGTTTCGCCTCATTCAGATGCCAACTCTTTCCTGACGAGCGATAGTGAGCCTGCACTATAGGAGAAACCAGCCTTTCGCCGAGACATTTTTGAAGGCTATACAAAAACGTACACATTGATATTGAAGAGGGTCTGTGGAGCCATTTGTTTATTTACTATTATTATAATTAAAATGTCGTTCTTTTAGCTTGGATGGGGTGTAGGCAGGAGTTATTTTAATATAGGGGTCAGGGGAGAAACTAATAAAGTATGTAAATTAATAATACATTAATATTTAAATAGTAGCATTAACAAGTAAAGAACGTCCCCGCACATTACACTACGGAATCCCAACGGAACAATATGACCGAGTTAATCTTCAAACTGCAGAACTACAGAACACAATTTATTTTGATCTGTTGAGCATTATGAGCTTAACCGTAGCAAATCTGCCGTGCGGTAAGGGCAGATTATGTATTATTTTGATTTTGTATTTATATATAGGGTATTATAATTTGTATTATGTTTTTGTATTATTATTATTATTATTATTATTATTATTATTATTAATATTATTATTTATTATTATGAATTATTATTTATATATTTAGTTACATCTTTATTTTCAGTTTCCTCTCTAGACCTTCGTTGAACTTAAAAAAACAATACCCACAAGAACAACAAAAATGACTCATCTCCCCTTAAATGTACACACCTATTTCAATATGTATAGAACCCATACGCGATACAACAGTGCCATTAAATTTCGCCAGTTATTTAGAGTTTGCCTTTAAAGATGCAGTGCGTCAATTTGGTGTCAATATAGAATAGTATTATGATTTATGAATGTGTGTGTGTGTGTGGGGGGGGGGGGGGGCCAGAGCTCAGCTGTTGAGTAGAAGAAAGTTTGATAATAACGTTTCACTCTTGGGTTGGAGAGTTGCACAGAGTAGGGGTGGGATTGATTGAATGTGTGTGTGTGTGTGGCTGTGGCTGTGTGTGTGTGTGTGTGTGTGTGTGTGTATGTGTGTGTCTGTGGTCTACAATGGTTCGTTTGTTTATATATATATATATATATATATTTGTTTTTCTTTAAGGCATACAAGGTTAAAAGACGAAGCTGTTTCTGCATTTCATATTTTATTATTCAGGGTTTCAATATTTCTAATCAATCTTCTTTGAGGTTCAATAATAATTGTAGCTCAGGGGGGCGAAGAGTGCGCGTTTGGTTGCCTGTCATTGGTTGCTGGTAGCCTTCTCGCAAGTCGCTCACTGTATCTGGTATAATTTATATATATATATATATATATATATATATATATATATATCCCAAAGAAGTCTGATAATCTAGCGCTAAGGGTTCCATAATTAAAATAGTGTATGCTAACAACTGCACCAAGTGTATAAACTCAATAAGAAAGAAGAACAAAACTTTCAGGAATCGATGCATTAATCACCCGGAGTAAACCCACCGGCTGTTAAGACGGGCGACTAATGGGGAGTTAATCAATAGTTAGTGTTTGTGTTGTTGTTGACTATTGTTATTGTTGGTGGTGTTGGGTAGTCCAGGGCAAATGGTATTATACTACAGTTTTGGTCAAGAATGAACTATAATATTGACCTCACAAAACCTACATCAACTCCAACGCTAAACACATCACAATAAACACAACAATGCTAAACAAAACTGACTATGCAAAATATATACTGTATATGAACCTCAACACAAAACACATCACATTCAACTCAAAAACACAAAACGCCCGGCTGGTACCGAACAATTAAAAGTAGTGGAAAGCATCACCAGCATACCATAAGTCTTATTAGATCGTTTGTGTTCATTGTTACCGGTCCTGTATATCGCTTGTGTTCACTGTTACGAGTCCTATAGATCGCTTGTGTTCATTGTTATCGCTTGTAACAATGAACACAGCTGCATTATACACCACTACTACTTTAATACATAAACATAATGTGGCACATACCGCAATAAATAATACCTAGCCTAGCTAGAGCGACACTCGTTAGAGCGCATACCTCCGCCTTTGCTAGCTTTGTCACAAAAGCAAAACAAATAATAATAAATAAAACAATAAAATAAAGGCACAGCAACGACACCAGTGCGACATATGCTAAGAAGCTGAATATGTATTTGTCCCCATCAATAAGGTTTTGGGATAGCTGGCTGCTTCGCTACCATCAATATCATGGGCCAATATTTTCTTCTGGATCTGGGTTCCAGGTTATGATCCGGATCGCCTCCAAAATGGAATTACATCTTCCTTGGTACATATCCTATGTGCCCACCAAATTTCGTTAACTTCGGTTCGTAACTTTTTGAGATATCTTGTTTACAGACAGACACAACGACAACCGGAGGAAAAAACTTACCCTCCTCCAACTTCGTTGGCGGAGGTAACAAACAAACAGAGTGGAAAACCTAACCTTAGCTTCGTTGGCGGAGATAAATGTATCACAACATACATAGAGACACAGATACATAGGCTAGATGGTTTGAGAGAGAGAGAGTGTGTGTGTGTATGTGTGGGTGTGTATGAACATGTGTGGGTGTGTATGAGCGAGTGTCCCATACATCACAGGGCATCAAACACAATTCACATCGAGGTAATCCATGCAAAATTAAAAATAATACATTGTTTGGTGCGCACACACAAAGACAGACAGACACACACATACACAGACACACACACACACACACACACACACACACATAATCATCAATTAAGAGAACACTGGAGCAGTCACTTTAAGGGAATGTTTATTCTGAACCCCCTTCTCCTTAACCCTTACAGTGCGGGTGACATGTTTTATTCTAATTTAGCTACATTTAGACAATGTTTTTGCTGTTTAAGAATCTATGGTCGTTAGAGGATTATTTGAGATAGTTTGTAGCTTTTTAATGGCTAGAAGTCTTTCCTGAGCTGAATAAAATTGTTTAAAACTAGCAAAAACAAAGGAAACGGACCTCACCCGTACCGAAATGGTTAATGTCTATCCTCATTAATATAGATTTTTAAATCGTTCACCCTATTATTTGAGCACTTCTAAGACCTTTAGCCTCATTTCTATGTTAATAAGACCTTTTCGTTCTATTTAGATGACAATTTTTTCTTGTCGAGGAATAGGGAGCCTGCTATTTAACAGGTAACCGGGGCACTTTTCTAATGAAAAATGCACACATTAATCTCGAAGGGGGTATTTGGGGTATTTATAAAAGATTGATAGAGGTCTAGGGAGAAAACTAAAAAACAAAACAAAATAATATTAAATAAATAAATATATAAATAAAACATAAACAAATAAATACAAATAAATAGATGAATAACAACAATTCTCCCCTTAACTGTAATTATATTCATGCTCATACATATTGCAATATGATCGATTCACAGAACACTGGGTTTGTGTACCATTTTTTGCTACAAGTGTTCAATTGTTTACAATGTAAGTGTGGGCGCTCGTTATGGAGCTTTTTAGTTTCATTATTATATTTATTATTATTTTGTTTTAATTAGGGAGAACTTTCACGTATTTTTTTAGTATATATATCTATATATATATATATATATATATATATATATATATATATATATATATATATATATATATATATATATATATATATATAAGCCTATATACTGTATATATATTATCAGACTTTCTTCTATTCAACTGCTGAGCTCTGGAACTCTCTCCCAGAATCAGTCTTTCCCTCTTCATATGACTTAAATTGCTTCAAACTCCGTGTGTCCAGGAATTTTGGCTCGAAAGTCCCTTGATTTGGCCCTGTCACTCTTTCAACTCTGGGGCAGGCATTCGCTACAGGAGGTTCTGCCTTTTGTCCCCCTCACTTACATAGGGAAAAAAAAAAAAAAAAAAAAAAAAAAAAAATATATATATATATATATATATATAGGTAGACCGAATATGAGGTGGAAGGATGGAGTGAGGAAGTACATGAACGAAGGCGGTGCTGGTTGGGGGGAGGGGCGTCGACTGACTGGAGACAGAGGTGCATGGGGGCGGTTCGTTCGTGGCCACCCCTTCGGGGATCACGGCGTCAGGCAATAGATAGATAGATAGATATATATATAGCTCCTAGGTGGCCTAGTGGTTAAGGTGTTGGAGTGATATACTACTGGCCTGGGTTCGAGCCCTGGATGGGTAATAGCACAACAATAGTTAATACATATACAGTATGTAGACACATTTATGCCACAATACCAAAAAGAACAATACAATCAACACCAAAAACCCAAGTGACAGAGTAATTAACCCAAACCCACATCCCAGCCACAATCACAACCCGAACAAAGCTAAAAGGTTCACAATATATAATTAACCTACATCACCATTAGCTTTGTATTTTATATATATTTTTTTGTTTAGGAAGATCATATACTGTATATAGCCTACTTATTTTTAGGATATATCTTGCATATACTGTATACACATATATAACATACTAACACAAAGAACAATTCAATCAATAACAACGACATCCCAAGTGACAAAGCAACCCACGCATCCCAAACCACAATCACAACCCGAACAAAGCTAAGGCTCACAATATATGCAGTATACCGGACCTACTGCACCATTACATTTTTTTTTTTTTTTTTTTTTTTTTTTAAGTGAACACCGGGGCCAATTAAGCAGGTAGTCGGGCCTTGCTTCAAAAGAGCTTGGCTAATGACCTTTTACCTAACCTCACAATTAGTCTTGATCCTCTTTAATAATAGCGAGGGATTTAACGGTTTAATGAATGTGTGTTGTGTGTGTGCTTTCGTATGTGTGAGAGTTGGGTTAGGGGAGGTATGTGTTTTTATATTGTATGTGTGTGTGTGTGTGTGTGTGTGTGTGTGTGTTGCAGTAGGGGAGTTATATGTGTGTGTGTGTGTGTGTAGAGGTAGGAGACTTATGTGTGTGTGTGTGTGTGTGAATGAGGGTTGGGGTACTCAATTATCCTGGGGGTAGGTCAGTAAAGTGTGGGAATTTTTTGGCGGGCTTTGTTTTCAGCTATGGGCAATCTATGCAAAATAAGCTGAGAGAGAGAGAGAGATTTCTTCTTAATTGTAGGCTCGCTATCGCTCTCCCACAACATATCAACAACTTAGTGGAGTGAAATATCTTATAATCACGAAACTAATGGAGTAAAACTGGGAGAGTTCAATACGACCCGCGCGCGCCAGATAGGGTTAACCATGAGTGGTCTATTGCACATACATTGTATTATTTTGGCTACCAGTAGACGATTTATTGAGTTCTGGAAGCTTATATTATAGCGGTATAGCCTAAAGGAAAATTGAGACGTTTTGTACCTTATATATTTATTGAATTTCATGTATTTAACTATATATATTTATTTATTATATTTTTTAATACATATATACATTTTATGTTATATATTAATTTTTTTTTTTAGTTATTTGTCTATAGCCATATAAATGTAATGTTATCTGTGTCGGCTTTGGATTAAAACAATTATTTGGGTCATGCAAAAAAAAAATGCCAATTATCGGCCTCAAAAATTGCAGCTCCAATCACAAATTATTGGTTCGGTGGAAATATCATAAATATCATATATATATATATACTGTATATATATATATATAAAATATTGACAAATAAATGGAGCAAAAGGTCTTAAATACGCCAAGCTAATGGGCCGAACATCTTATAATCTAAAACTAATGCGGCTTAACATGAGAAAGAAGGGGGACTGGAAAAACAACCCATCTGCCCTTCTTAATGCATAGTTTTGAAATATGAATGGAACTATCTGCCTAAAGATGTAATGAGGGGTACCGTGACTTGATTAAAGAACACCCCGTTCTTAACATTAATCCTCCAAGACAAACCTCAATGTACTTGAATAAATTAATGAAAGCATATGATCCTCCCAGGATTCGAACTCGGGACACCACACCCAGAACATAATACAAGTTACTGTTCAATAATTAATTAATGATAGCATCCATATTTTACATTTTACACACATTAACATTAATATCAAAGCAGGCAACCGTTCCAGTTTTCAGAAAATATATAATATATTTTTCAGAAACAATGTAATTTTTTCCAATAGAGCAGCTTTCGTAATGACCTACTAATTTACAAAGGCTCGGCGTATTATGTATCGGTATTCAATATGTACGCGGTCACGTACATACTTATCATTATCTTTAGTGTCCTCCCTAGACCTCCATCAAAATTACACACACACACACAGAGACAACACCCCAATTTCAGAGAATATACGCTTTTCGGTAGAAAAATGTGGCTCCTAAATTACAGGCTCGCTATCGCTTGCCAGGAGAGAAACCTAAATGGCACGAAAGATCTTAATAATGGTGCAAAATGTTTTACAATCGCCAAACTAATGAGGCGAACGTCTTAAAATCCCAAAACTAATGGAGCTAAACATGAGGGAGAAGGGGGTCCAGAAAAAACAAAAACCTCCCCTTTTTTAAATACATACAATAATATAGTATATAATGATATACAATGATGTACCTCACTCCGTCTATCTTTCTTTCCCTCATCCTATGACTTACACTGCTCCAAGCTCCGTGTGTCCAGACATGATACAAACGTACACCTTGAATACGGCTCTCTATATTTTGTCATTCTTAAGGGGAACGCTTTTTATGACAATTTAGCCTTTTGGTTCCTCCTTACACATTAGGGGCTAAAAAATAATATTAATAATAATAAAGGAATCTTATATACTGTATATACACTGTATATATATATATATTATATGCAATTTTTCCATTCACAAAGAACATTTCAATATAAGAAAACCAATTCACATGTATTTACTTATGTTCTATTCTCTGCTGTCACTTATCTATTTATTTAAAGGTGGGGCTCATGGGTTGAGATAAACATGGCATGATAATCGCCAAGCTGTACATAATTATCTTTCAAAATGCAATGGCACTGAAATAATTATTAACAATGGTATAAAGGATTTTGTGGATCGTCTATATCGGGCCTGTGACGTCACAAGAGTGTGAGTCCACCATCCAGTCTAGGATAAGGATACTGGTGTGACATCACTATGACGTCACAGGCCCGGTATAGACGATCCACAAAATCCTTTATACCATTGTTAATAATTATTTCAGTTCCATTGCATTTTGCAAGATAATTGTGTACAGCTTGGCGATTATCATTCTATGTTTATCTCAACCCATGAGCCCCCACCTTTAATGTTTATTCGGTGTTGTCATTTGTTTATTTATTTATGTTTTACTCTATGTTGTAATTTTTGTATGTACTTGTATTTTAATCGCAGTTTTCATTTGTTTGTTTACTTATAATTTAGTCGGCGTTGTCATTTATTTATTTAATTACCCGGTATGTTTTATTAGGGGTTACCATTAATTTGTTTATTAGGGGTTCGACCCCTACGGGGAACCCCTATTGTAATCATTAAACCCGGTTATTCATCCAAATTATCTTTACTCGCCGGTTTCGACGCAATAACTCCAGAACCGCTTTTTGGATCGGGATCAAACTTTCACAAGAGGTGCATTTTTGTATTGGTCAAATTTTGATATGCTAAACATCCGGCATGGCGGCAAAGAGGTCCGTGGCAGCCGATTTCCCGAAAAATTTGACGCCTAAATACCGTCTCTCCCACTCATAGGAAATTATTGGGCTTTGGCATATGGACTCCACTACTAATGCTCCGCAAATGTTATAGAGAAGGTTTTGCTTTTGCACATGGGTTTTTTCCGGCAATCTTGAAAAAAACTCGAATTCCACTTAAAATTCCACATCTTGAAAACTACGCTGATGATCAAAGCCGTGTTTGCGTAATTGGGTGAGGCTCGCGATTCCGAACGTTTTGATACCAAAATAATATAAATGGGTGGAATAGTTTGGCCGCATCATTTAAAACTGTCTATTCTTGAATGACTTTAAAACCGTATTCGGTACCCACACAAAGTTTACCGTCTACAGCAGGGGTGTCAAACTCATTTGCTCTGGCGGGCCAAATTTGACACGGTAAAATATTGTAGGGCCGCATACATATAGTGGCCCAAATGGTTGAGTGACTGACAACGAAAATGTAATTCGCTATCTACAGTACACTATATGTGTATGTGTAACTATATATATATATACTATATATATATATATATATATATATATATATATATATATATATATATATATATATATATGTATATATACCACACGTAAAAATAACTCATACGGAAAGGTACGAAAACAAATATTGTATGGTAGTTAGATGTATGCAGGTACAAGACAAATTAATCTTGTAATTTACTTGTAACTATTCCTCAGTGTCGGGAGCCACTGCTTCCTGACACTCGACACCTCTTTTTTTTTTTTTTTTAGACCAGTGTAAAAATTTGGAGTAAATGACTGGGAAGCAGCAATCTTGAGTATTTAGTTAAGATGCTCGTCACTGAATTATGAACGAAACTGTGACTTGTTAATGTTCATAACCGAAACGAGCTGCTCACATACAAATGTGCTTCCAAACATGGACATGATCTTTGAAACCAAAAACTTTCTGTTGGGATAATTTGGACCAACATATTGATAAAATGTGCCCAAATCAATGGTGGACAAATTTTCTTTCCAAACAGAATCTCACTGCAACTTGATTATTTGGAGTTGCATATGTTCTGGCACCACATTAAGATCAACTGAAAATGGGTTTCGAAAGATAGCAAGATCAGTTTCCAGGTATTTAAAGTCACTTAATCTGTCTTTAAACTCAATTCTGAGCTGGGGCATCTTCTCACAAAATTATCTGTATGATCACCATCATCTATCTATCTATTTATCTATATGCTCAGGCCCAATTCCCATTTTGTGGGTAGCCAACTCAAGACAGAGCAAGAACAGGGAAAACACAAAAACAACACAAAACAACAAATAAACACAGACAAAAAGCACAAACCCACACACATCCAGGTCACCCAGGAGAAGACCCAGAGACCAGGGTCACCAAGGTCGCTCCAGCACTCCCCCTGGCTCCAGACCACCCGGAGAGGCTCCGATCTCGGCAGGCAGACATGCAGCGGAGCCAAAGCCACAAGCCCTCCCACCACACTTCCAGGCGCACCCTTCATATTAATCGTCTCCCCGGGCCAGGCGCCTGATGGACTATTATCTAGTCCAACTTGCGCCCGACCCCTTACTCCAAATGACCACATGTTCACTCAACTATTCACAAGCATTCTCCATTCACTCCTGTCCACCACCACTTCCCCTGCCTGATCTATAGTCATTCCTCTATCATCCAAAGCCTTTCTTACAGTCTCTCCATCTCAATGGGGAGTCTCCCCTTGTACCTGACTCACATATTCTCTTTGTAAGCCTTTCATCTCCCATTCGTTCAACATGACCATACCATCATGAAATTCATAATTTTGCATGGATTTTAAAGTGGGGAAGTGTGCGAGATTATGTGCTGCAATCTGCCTTTCAAAAAGCACAAGCTTTGTCTCAATTGTACGAATAGTCATTGAGCTCTGTCACCAGTTTGTTTCTGCCTTTCATCTTTGTGTTGAGGTAGTTTAAGTGTTCTGTAATATCCACCATGACAGCTACATTTTTCACCCAAACAATGTGCTTCAGTTCATACACCTCCTTCTCCCCTTTCTTCCATGAAAATATAAATTTCACTGCATAGAAGCACTTCAGCACTTCGATTATATTCAGCTTAAGAAGAACGTGTAAGAGTGAAAGAGTATATAATCTACTTTAAGCTTCTTACTCTCACAAGTACTTCCTAGAATTAGACATTAAGTTAAAAAAGTATCAACATGTGCTGTAACATATTAAATATATAATAATTACATGAACAAGAAAAGGCAATATTTGACACTACTTGGCCAAACTGGTTCGCGGGCCGCATGTTAGAGGAAGGGGGGCCGCATGCAGCCCGCGGGCCGCATGTTTGACACCCCTGCTCTAGGACTTACAGTTTGGGCTACATTGGACTTTTAAAGTCCAAAAAAACGGTCCCCTGGGCCCTCCAGGAAGGCTAAGTCAAAATCGAAATCCTAAACTAATGGTCCGATTTTAATACTGTTTGCGGCATTCGATTCAGACTGCCAGAGTGTACTTATGGTATACATTTAAACAAAATCTGTACATAAATAACTCGTCTATGGAGTTTTTAAACTTTAAAATAGGCCTAGGGGGCCTAAAAATAGGTCAAAATTAAAAACAAAACAAATATACCGTTGAATACGCAACGGCGAGACGAATCCAAATATGTAATAATATTGACAAGTGAAAATTCTACCAAAATCACCGATTTGCCAAGGATTTTTGAGAAAAATATTTTCGATTCTGGGCGAATGGCTGGGCGAAAATGAAATCTAAGACCATGTCTAGAAGCAGCTCGGCGAGAAAAATCGAATGGCACCAAGTATAATTCCCTAGGACTTATAGTTTGGGCTACAGAGGACTTTTAAAGTCCAAAAAACGGTTTCCTGGGCCCTCCAAGAAGGCCCAGTCCAAATCCAAATCCTAAACTAATGGTCCGATTTTAATTATGTTTGCACCATTCGATTCAGCTTGCCAAAGTGTACTAATGGTATAAATTTAAACAAAATCCGTACATAAATAACTCGTCTATGGAGTTTTAAACTTTAAAATAGGCCTAGGGGGTCTAAAAATAGGTCAACATTTAAACAAAATTATACCGTTGAATCCGCAACGGCGAGACGAATCCAAATATGTAATAATATTGACAAGTCAAAATTCGACCAAAATCACCTATTAAAAATAGGTCAACATTTAAACAAAATTATACCGTTGAATCCGCAACGGCGAGACGAATCCAAATATGTAATAATATTGACAAGTGAAAATTCTACCAAAATCACCAATTTGCCTGGACAAATGGTTTTGGCAAATGGCCAATGGCAAATGGCCAATGGAAATGGCAAATGGCCTTGGTTACCCAAGGTTTTTTGAGAAAAATATTTTCGATTCTGGGCGAATGGCTGGGCGAAAATGAAATATAAGACCATATCTAGAAGCAGCTCGGCGAGAAAAAACGAATGGCACCAGTTAGAATTCTCTAGGACTTATAGTTTGGGCTACATTGGACTTTTAAAGTCCAAAAAACGGTCCCCTGGGCCCTCCAGGAAGGCTAAGTCAAAATGGAAATCCTAAACTAATGGTCCGATTTTAATTCTGTTTGCGCCATTCGATTCAGCTTGCCAAAGTGTACTTATGGTATAAATTTAAACAAAATCCGTTCATAAATAACTCGTCTATGGAGTTTTTAAACTTGAAAATAGGCCTAGACTGTCTATATGCTTCCACGCATCCCCCAGTTTTGCTTAATAACATAGTCGATTTATTATTCAGATCTATTATTTTGTTTTATTTAACTCTCTCAAAACAGTTCGAGTCCCTACGAATTCCACCAATTATTTAGCCAACCTACCTATACATACCTACCCTACCAAATAATAATGATAATTAAAATTTATTTTTGGTGAATAACAGAGTATTGGCTAAGGTTTTTAACAATTCCTCCCTTTGCCAAATGCTTTGTTAATAACAAAGTTCTAAACCTTCAAAGTTTTGACAATTTTTGGTGTGGTGTGACTTACCTTTCCTCCTCCCTCAAACAGCAAGCAACGTTATCTGGGGTTCGAGAAGTATTGCACGCTTCCTCATCAGGGGTTCAAGTAGTATTGCACGCTTCCATAAAAATATATATAGTCCGGTTTTTACGCAATAACTCCAGAACCGCTTGTCGGATCGGGTCCAAACTTTGACACAAGATGCATTTTTGTATTGGACAACTTTTGATATGATATCCAAAATGGTGGCCAGACACGCCCGTGGCAGCCTTTTACACCCAACCCATCTCGTCCTATCTAATTTTATGTAGAACTCTATTGTTCTTGATCCCACTATAGGACTCGGTAGCCTATTCCACATATCTACAACTCTGTTACTAAATGAATAGAGGCAGATCCCTTACACACCCAGTCTCTCTGCCGCTCGTTTGCTTGCACACCAGTACAAATGAGGCAGATCCCTTACACATGCAACTAAGATGAACATGGGAATCTGAAGAGACAAGTGGCCCACAAAAGGCAGATCCCTTTCACATCCAACCCATTTCGTCCATATGACTATCTGATTTTATCTTGAAATTTTCTATTGTTCTTCATCCCACTATAGCACTAGGTAGCCTATTTCACATATCTACGACTCTGTTACGAGAGAGGCAGATCCCTTACACAGCCAATCTCTCTCTCTCTCTCTTATAGGAATTTCTTTTTTTGCATACTGGTGCAAATGAGGCAGATCCTTTACACATGCTACCAAGATGAAAATGGGAGTCTGCAGAGAGCTGACATTACTACCTTATTCCAACATCTGACAGACATTACTACCATATTCCAACACCTGGCAGACATTACTACCTTATTCCAACATCTGGTAGACATTACTACCATATTCCAAAAACTGGTAGACATTGCTACCATATATTCCAACATCTAACAGACATAACTACCATATTCCAACATCTGGCGGACATTACTACCATATTCCAACAACTGACAGACATTACTACCTTATTCCAACATCTGACAGACATTACTACCTTATTCCAACATCTGGCCGACATTACTACCATATTCCAACATCTGACAGACATTACTACCTTATTCCAACCTCTGGCAGACATGACTACCTTTTTCCAACATCTGGCAGACATTACTATCTTATTCCCAAATCTGAGACATTACTACCTTATTCCAACATCTGCCAGACATACTACATTATTCCAATATCTGGCAGACATTACTACCATATTCCAACATCTGACAGACATTACTACCTTATTCCAACATCTGACAGACATTACTACCACATTCCAACATCTGGCAGACTTTATCACCTTATTCCAACATCTGGCAGACACTGCTACCTTATTTAAACATCTGGCAGACATTTACACAATATTTCAATGTCTGGTAGACATTACTACCTTATTGCAAGAATCTGACAGACATTACTACCATATTCAAACATCTGACAAACATTACTACCTTATTCCAACATCTGACAAACATTACTACCATATTCCATCATCTGACAGACATTACTACCATATTCCAACATCTGACACACGTTAACCATATTCCAAATTCTGGCAGACATTACTGCCTGATTGCAACATATGAGACATTTCCACAGTATCCTAACATCTGGCAGATATTACTACAATATTCTAACATCTGACAGACATTACTTCCTTATTCCAATATATGGCAGACATTACTACCTTATTCCAACATCTGGCAGACATTATTACCTAATTGCAACATCTGACAGACATTCCTAACCTATTCCAAAATCTGGCAGACATTCGTACCTTATTCCAACATCTGGCAGACATTACTACCAGTTTGAAGCATCTGACTGACAATTTTACATTCCAACATCTGGCACACATTTCTACAAAATCCCAACACCTGGCAGACATTACTACCATATTCCAACACCTGGCAGACATTACTACCTTATTCCATCTGGCAGACATTACTACCATATTCCAACAACTGGCAGACATTACTACCTTATTCCACGGAAGAGACGCCGTCACTTGAGATTTAGAAAATATATAAGTAAAAGGAACAGTCAGAGTAAGCTATGGGTATGGCAGAGATCGCTCAGGTCTCACTCTGATAGACCAGCCCATCGCCAATTGATTGACCTCCCAATCTACCAAGATTGGAAGCTAAAGCGTCACATTATTCCTTTGCCCCTCAACTTTCTCTTCAAATTGCTGAGGGGCACAGGGCCCTGGGTGGGGCTTTGGTTTCCCGGGCGTTTACGCACCCTCTCAGCTCCCCGCCATGGAGTGGCTTCGGTCACCCAGGCTTTATTGTGGTCGGCAGGGAGGGTTCTGTGGGGGCGCTCGTTTATGGCCTTGGCCTTACTCGGGGCCTTGGGGCTGTTCGGCCAGGCAGCTTGGGGAACAACAACAACAACAACAACTACCTTATTCCAACATCTGGCAGACATTACTACCATAATCCAACATCTGACAGACATTACTACCATATTCCAACATCAGACAGACATTACTACCATATTCCAACATCTGACAGACATTAATACTTTATTCCAACATCTGACATACATTACTACCATATTCCAACATCTGACAGACATTACTATCTTATTCCAACATCTGGCAGACATTACTACCATATTCCAACATCTGACAGACATTACTACCATATTCCAACATCTGACAGACGTTACTACTATATTCCAACATCTGACAGACATTACTACCTTATTCAACATCTGACAGACATTACTACCATATTCCAACATCTGGCAGACATTAATAGGCCTACCCTATTTCAACATCTGACAGACATTACTACCATATTCCAACATCTGGCATACATTAATACAATATTCCTACATCTGGCAGACATTACTACCATATTCCAACATCTGGCAGACATTATTACCTTATTCCAACATCTGGCAGACATTACTACCATATTCCAACATCTGGCAGACATTACTACCTTATTCCAACATCTGGCAGACATTACTACCTTATTCCAACATCTCACAGACATTACTACCTTATTGCAAAATCTGACAGACATTACTACCATATTCCAACATCTGACATTAACTTTAATCCAAACTCTGGCAGACATTACTGCGTGATTACAACATCTGACAGACATTTCCACAATATCCTAACATCTGGCAGACATTACTACAATATTCCAACATCTGACAGACATTACTTCCTTATTCCAATATCTGGCAGACATTACTATAATATTGCAACATCTGAGAGATAACTACCTTATTCCAACATATGACTGACATTACTACCATATTGAAACATCTGACAGACATTACTACCTTATTCCAACATCTGGCAGACATTACTACCTTATTCCAACATCTGGCAGACATTACTACAATATTCCTATATCAAAGACATGAAGGATATCGGTCAGACAGAATTTATGTACGAACATCCGGCAGACAGAAAAACAAACCTCGACATTGGGCAGACAGACAAATATCCAGAAAGTGAATGCTTATGCCATCTAGTGACAAAAAATGGAAACTAGTAATTAATCCATAAAAGTGAAGGCGTATGCCATCTAGTGACAAAAATGGAAACTAATAAAGAAGCCCCAAAAGTGAATACCTACGCCATCTTGTGACAAAAATAGGAACTATTTATTTATCCCAAAAAGTGAAGGCCTATGCCATCTAGTGACAACAAAATAAACTAATAAATAAACCCCAAAAGTGAAGACCTACGCCATCTATTGACTGAAAAGGAAACTAATAATTAAACCAGAAAATTTAATGCTTATGCCATCTATTGTCAGAAAAAGAAACTAATGATTAAATCTGAAAAGTGAATGCCTACACCATCTATTGGAGAGATAATAAACTAATACATATCTCCAGAAAGTGAATGCTTATGCCATCTATTGGAGGAAAATAGAACTAATATCTAGGAGTACAAAAGCGAATGCTTACGCCATCTCTTGGCAGAAAATGAAACTAATTAGGTTAGTATATTTTCTTACCACTAGATGGTGTAAGCATTCACTTTTTGGGATATATTATTAGTTTCCTTTTTTGTCACTAGATGGCGTAGGTCTTCACTTTTGGGGTTTATTTATTAGTTTCTTTTGTTGTCACTAGATGGCATATGCCTTCACTTTTAGGGATTAATTACTAGTTTCCATTTTTTGTCACTAGATGGTGTAGGCATTCACTTTCATGGCATATATATTAGTTTCCTATTTTTTGTCACTAGATGGCGTAGGTATTCACTTTTGGGGCTTATTTATTAGTTTCCATTTTTGTCACTAGATGGCATATACCTTCACTTTTAGGCAATAATTACTAGTTTCCATTTTTTGTCACTAGATATTTGTCTGTCTGCCCGAGGTCGGTGTTTGTTTTTCTGTCTGCCGGATGTTCGTACATGAATTCTGTCTGACCAATATCCTTCATGTCTTTGATAGTGGAATATTGTAGTAATGTCTACCAGATGTTTGAATGTAAAATTGTCTGTCAGATGTTTCAAACAGGTAGTAATGTCTGCCAGATGTTGGAATAAGGTACGAATGTCTGCCCGATGTTGTGGGAAATTATTGTGTGGCCGTGGTGGAATAAAACTTGGAGTACAGTATTTTCATATTTTATGTAGTTACAGCTCTCAATATATACACAGTAATCCTTGATTATGCCGTCGGACTAGCTCGTCCTCAGGCTGTGGCGTTTAGTGATCAACTGCCTCTATCAAAATTCATATCTGCTACATCACCTCTGAATCCAATTAATTATCTCGCTTTACAAGTATCATGAATCAATAGCAAGTTCGAAGCATATGAATACCTAATAACCAACTCAAGATTTATAAACCCTATGAAACAATCAATACATGCGAGTGAATCATCTAATTTACACTCTGTAAGGATTCGTGCTATATGAAACATTTGATACTCAAACGAAGCTAGGTTCATAATCTATCAACTAAGTTATACCTATTCCAAAGCAAGACGAGAAATTCTTATGAATGTACAGTCGTATCCCAAAATTCTCCACATTCCTGCGGCCAAGGTGACATAGTTGCACGGAGGCTCACATAAATCTAATCAGCTTCTTAAATCAACTTATTCTTCTATTTGTTCATCAACTAGAAAATTTAAAGCAATTAATTCCTAGAATTTAACAAACTTAATTGATAAAGTTATCAAAGCAAATTTGATTGAAGTATAACAATGTTCACAAATGTCCAATCTTAAACTTAGTCTTAAATAACAATTCAAATTACAATAGGTAACCATTTCTTGCAAATTAATTTAGCTTTAGAATTTACAAATATTCTTGACAGTGACCAAATACATTAAACTGAGTACAATTAATTATTTTGCCAACATAGGCGTGCCTTAAGGGCTGCTTCACGCGTCGGTCTTGCAGTAGTTGCGGTTGGAGGGTCCTGCTAGGGACTGCCGCCTGTTGGTTACTGGGAGTATTAGTCTGTGAGCCAGGTACAGAAAGGGTACCTAGATCAGACTTCTGTCGACCAGCCAGGAGAGGTCTCCGAGTAGACCCTGGGAGCTGGGGTGATGGGCCACCGTCAGCGGACTGCACTGCCGAACACCTGGTTTCTGTTAGAGGGACATCGTCCTTCTGTGGGCTAGACAGCTGATATAAGGGAAGGGTTCCAGTTTTGCATTCAATGGGGTAAAGTAGAGATACTGGTCTGACTAACCCCTGCTGAAGTGCGAACAGTTACAACTCTAATGTACTCATCCCTACTGGGATGCAAATGGACTATTCTCCCCAATTTCCATGTCAATCTAGGACTAGTACTCTTTACTAGTACAACGTCATTTATAGAGACCTTCCTTAAGTTATGTTTACTCCATTGGTGTCTCTCTCTAACCCATTTTGTCCATATGACTCTTATTTTATCTTGAAATTCTCTATTGTTCTTGATCCCACTATGGCACTAGGTAGCCTATTTCACATATCTACGACTCTGTTACGAGAGAGGCAGATCCCTTACACAGCCAATCTCTCTCTCTCTTATTTGCACACTGGTACAAATGAGGCAGATCCCTTACACATGCTATCAAGATGAAAATGGGAGTCTGCAGAGAGCCGATTGGCCCACACACAGCAGATCCCTTTCACACCCAATCCATCTCGTCCTATCAAATTTTATGTTGAAGCTCTATTGTTATTGATCCCACTATAGCACTCGGTAGCCTGTTACACACATATACAACTCTTTTACAAAGCGAATAGAGGCAGATCCCTTACACAGCCAATCTCTTTCTCTCTTGCTCTTGTTTGTTTGCACACTGATACAAATGAGGCAGATCCCTTACACATGTAACCAAGATGAAAATAGGAGTCTGCAGAGAGCCAATTGGCCCACATAAGGGAGATCCCTTTCACACTCAACCCATCTCATAAACGTTACCTGTTATTTACACTACTTACTATACACCCATGTTATCATATACCTGCAACCAAAACACAATTGTAAGAAATACGAACATAAGAAAATGGGAGTCTGTAGAGAGCCAATTGGCCCACACAAGACAAATCCTTTTCACACCCAACCCATCTCATAACAACTCTCTCATTTATCTGTCTTCCTTACATTTATGACATCCTAGTCTCTCTCTCTCTCTCTCACAAATGAGAACATAAGAAAACCGGAGTCTGCAGAGAGCCGATTGGCCCACACATGTCAGATCCCTTTCACACCCAACCCATCCCGCACTCTCTCTCTCATATTTATCGCTATCTTCCTTACGTTTACGACATCCTATTCTCTCTTGCCATGCTCTCTCCCTCACAAATGAGAACATAAAAAAATAAGAAAACGGGAGTCTGCAGAGCCGATTGACCTACACATGGCAGATCCCTTTCACACCCAACCCATCTCGTTCTATCTAATATCAAGTTGAAGCTCTATTGTTCTTGATCCCATTATAGCACTCGGTAGCCTATTCCACATATCTACAACTCTGTTACTAAACGAATAGAGGCAGATCTTTTATACAGCCAATCTCTCCCTCTCTCGCTCTTGTTTGTTTGCACAATCTGTTCCTTCTGTAGTTTCTCCATGCCCGATAAGTTAAATGATCTTTTGATATCTGTGACACAGCTCTTGTATCCAACACAATACCCTGCATGCAAAACCGCTCGAACCCCGGACAACGTTGCTTGCAACTTTAATTTAAATTAATATTGTTGTTTGTCAGCCAGCAGGGGGAATGTTGAGGTGTGGCTGTGTCCAACATAACCTATTAAAACCAAAACATGTACTGTACTGGACTGACTGGATAATGTTTTTTAACAAATTTGACCCTGTTTCCATGACCCCAGTAAATGTAATAATAATAATAATAATAATAATAATAATAATAATAATTATATCAAGTAGGACAACCCTCCACCTTTAACTTTTCTACTTTGCCCTTTATTTCCTCCTTTATATAGCCTATATATATACTGTATATATATATATATATATATATATATATATATATATATATATATATATGAAGAAGTTGTTTGAGTGATCAATTACGATATGGTGGAAAGGAAGGCGACCGTTTGATTAAATTTCGGAGGTGAATTATTGACCACCCTCGGACACTGTAGGCACATCTGGCATTCCGGGTATATTTGATTTTAGTTGGAGATTCTGTCCTGGGTCGGAAGTGGGTTTGTATTGCCGTAGAGATGTGTGTGTGTGTGTGTGTGTGTGTGTGTGTGTGTGTGTGTGTGTGTGTAACAATGGAGGCGGGAGTTTGGTGAAATATGTTTGTGTTTGTCTGTTTGTGTGTGTGTTTTTTTTTTTTTTTTTTTCTTGGTGGTGGTGGTGGCAGAAAGAAGTGTAGTGAAGTAGATAGCAGGAGGAAGTGTGTGTGTGTGTTATAAAGGAGGCGAGGGTGTGGTGAAGTGTGTGTGTATGTGTGTGTTATAAAGGAGGCGAGGGTGTGGTGAAGTGTGTGTGTGTGTGTGTGTTAAAGTTTAAACTGAGATGAGATGTGTGTTTGTGCCCAATGTGGATATTGTGAATTCGTGTGTTCTGTGTGTGTGCATTTGTTTGTTTATGAGGTTGTTGGTATGTGTGCGTGTATTTATATGTTGTGAGTGTGTGTACTATGGCTGTGTATGTATTTGTGTGTGTGTGGGGGGGGGGGGGTTCCCTGGGCGTTTATGTGTGGCCGTGTGTGTTTATGTGTGTGTGTGTGTGTGCATGTGCTGCATGTGTATATATGTGTGTAGCGTGCATATGTGTGTCTGTGTGTCTGTGTGTGTGTCTGTTTATATGTACCGGTATGTGTTGTCATCCTTGCATACCGTATGTGCCTAAATGTGTGCACCCGCGTATGTGATATGTGCAAGAACGATACATAACCCCCCTCTCACTCCAAACCATATCTCCCCCCTGATCACCCTCCCCCACCACCGCACTCTTTCCATCACAGAACAGAAAATGTGTGGAGCCATTTGGTATCTGGGGACGAGGAAGGCTAAATGTCGTGGGAGAGGCGGGAATGTCGAAGTGGATTGGTAAAGAAATGAAAAATAGAAAATAGAGGAGTGATAAACTTGAGTATCCCTGAATTGGTGTGGTTGTGGGTTTCAGGATATACAGTATATATACTGTATATATGTGTATATATATATATATATACTGTATACTGTATATATACGTACAACTCACGTAGAACTGGTTCCTAATATATGGAAACATATTCTTAGATAGATAGATAGATAGAGAGAGAGAGGGGGGGAGGGGAGGGGAGTGTGTGTGTGTGTGTGTGTATGTACTAGTGTGTGCATGTGTTTGTGTATATATATGTATGCAACTATAGGCATAGCCAATCGTATGAATAGGTATGTATACGAATAATTTGTTTCTGAATGTATTTAGGAATAGTAGATTGAAGGAAGATTTATGTGTTTATGTGTGAACCAGACAATGGTAAGAATTTATGTGTGCCTGTCTCTCTCTAAAGGTGATTAAATATGAAGGATTAATTGATCTCTCTCTCTCTCTCTCTCTCTCTCTCTCTCTCTCTGTGTGTGTGTATGTGTGTAAGAGAATGAATATGAACAAGACAATGTTAAGAATTTATGTGTGCTTGTCTCTCAAAAGGTGATTAAATATGAAGGCTTGAGCATTGATCTCTGTGCGTGTGTGTGTGTATGCACAATGAGACTGTAGTCGAGCTAGACAATGCCATGACTGTATTTATGTACCTGTTTGATTCTAAATGTGTTTACGAATGATGACTTGAATGTCGATATGTGTGTGTGTGTGTATGCAGTACCGGTATGTAATTTGTGTGTGGATGTGTGTGAGGGTGGTGGATTATCTGTGTTTATCTGTATGTGTGTGTGTGTTTGCAGGCGTGCGTGTAAGTGCTTCTATGTGTGTGTATGAATGTATGCATGTGTGCGTGTATATTTTCTTTTTTCTATGTAAGGGAGACAAAATGCAGAACTGCCTGTATCGAGTGCCTCCCCCAGAGTCGAAAGAGTGACAGGGCCAAAATCCAGGGACGTCCGAGCCTAAAATGCCTGGACACACGGAGTTTGAAGCAATGTATGTGTATATATGAGTGTATGTATGTGTATGTATGCGTATGTGTGTATGCATGTGTGTGTATATGTGTGTAGATTAATACCAATTGGACTGAAGGTATAACCAATGGTGTGCATTTGTTAGCCTGCCTGCCTGTTTGTTTACAAATATGTCTGGGCAGCGAACAAGCCCAGAGATTGTGTTTATATATGAGGTGGATTGTGTGTGGTGTATACTGTATATAATGAGAGAGAGAGAGAGAGAGAGAGAGAGAGAGAGAGAGAGAGAGAGAGAGAGAGAGAGAGAGAGAGATAGAGAGAGAGATTTCCCTCCTCAACACTATACCACCCCCATTCTCATTCTCTCCCTCTCTTTCTTTCTTTCTTTATCTCTCTCTCTCTCTCTCTCTCTCTCTCTCTCTCTCTCTCTCTCTCTCTCTCCAGTATATCACATATAACAGCATAACACAAGATCATAACAGCATAATCAGCATAACACGAGCTCATAACAGCAATAACACTAGACCATAACAGCACCATAGCATCATAACAGCATAACACACTTCACTACATAACCAAACAATAACTCGACCCCCTCAGCACTAGAGACCCTGTAGTTAGAGAGAGCGGCCATCTTTATCTTGGGACGCCATTGTGGTACCCCAATTATCAAAGAACGAGGGTGTATATTATGTATTATGTAGAACGTATACCCAAAGACCAAACTACTGTATAATTATGTCCTGTACTATAGTCTGTTTATTTTCAACTAAGAGTAAAATCAATCCCTTAGCAGCTGATTGATCGATACTTAATAAAACAAAAATGAAACTACTGTGTCTGCATCATATTTATTCTGATATCTCATAATTAACAACCTATTTCGCTGCAAAATCTTCGTATTAGCAGAGTAATCAAGACGAATACATGTCAATTTACCGTCCACTGAAAACAAAAAAACAGACTATAGTGTGCCCGAATGTTTAAAATGGGTATGGAGATATTTGAGGGTAAAGAGAGGAAGTATGACCAGTGGCACCAAGATGGCGGAGGTTGGCCGATCTCTGTTACTATAGGGTCTCTACCCAGCCCCACACGGCATACGGTAGGTTAAGCTGGTGGCACACAAGCGATTTTCCGGCAATTTTCGATAAGCGAGTTTTGTTTCATACTAGTTTTGGGTATTTTGGCTTTGGAATCGAAAGCTAAATGGGATGTATATGCTTTTAAGAAACGGAAATCATGTATATCTGTACCTAAGAAGATGCCAGACCACAATTGCCACAAAAAATTGCCGATTCAGCGCTCGTGTGACCCCTTGTTAAGCTCGCGGGATAGGGTGTGAATTAGACAGCGAGTAAACAGAGCATTGGCGGGGAATAACAGTGTGAATTACTGGCTGCATTAATTATAGTACACCCTCGCCTGCAACAAGGACCCCGTTTTCTGTTTCTTTGTTGCAAGCATTGTTAGCGGGGGGGGGGGGGGGATGACATACTTAATCGTGTTTAATTATGTTATTTTTCTGGACCCCCTTCTCCCTCCCCATTGGTGTTGATATTTTAGTCGTTCACCCCATTAGTTTGCCGATTTAAAGACCTTTCCCCCCATTTCTGTCAATTGTAAGATTTTCAGTGTCATTTAGTTGTCTATTTTTTCCTGGTAAGCGATAGCGATCCTGTAATGAAGGAGGAATTCTACCATATAAAATATACACATTTATCTAGAAGGGGAGTGTTAGGGGTATTTTGTTTAAGCTTGATAGAGATCTAAGGAGCAAACTACAAACCTCCCCTTTTATGAACAAAGAGACTGACCTACTCACGTGTAGATCCTAGTCATTAATATTATATGTATTGTATATGTATGTATATTAACCCCTTCTGTACCGGCGACGTATTTTTTATTTTACTTACATTTAGACGATTTTATAAAGCTTAGGAAGGATATATGGTAGCTAAAAGGATTATTTGAGATAGTCTGTACCCTTTTAATGAGTAGACGGCCTTCCTAAGCTGTACAAAACCGTCTACTAGTCGCCAGAATATAATGGAAAGTACAGTCGCGCTAATAAGTGATGTTTCGGCACCAAGTAAGTTTTGATCAATAATTAGTATCGGCAATATCTAAGCTTCATTTCTTTGTATAGAGTGAAATATATAAACATGTTCCTAGTTCCTACACCTACCCACCCAATTCAACATCTGACAGACATTAATACAGCACAGAGCGAGCCAAACGTAATGACACCTGGGACATGACTTATTAGCGCGACCGAACATCACCGGTATAGAAGGGGTTAATGATTGGCAACCCTCGCGTGCAACAGGGCCGTTTTCTGCGAGGTCTTTGTTGCAGCCATTGTTTGGATGACTTAGTTAACCCTATTTAACCCCATCTGTACCGCCGACGTCTTTATCGTAATATTCTGGCAACTATTCGACGGTTTTACTCAGCTTAAGAAGGACGTCGATGCATTTTAAGGTTGCAGACCATCTCAATTAATCCTCTGGCCTACCATATGTTCTTCCTAAGTTTGATTTTAACCTATCCTGTACCGGCGACGGACTCTTAAATATATTCTAAGCTAAATATAATCGTCTAATGTCTGCCTTTGCTCAGATGACATTTAACCCTTTCACTATTTTCTCTCTCTCTCTGTCTCTCTCTCTCTCTCTCTCTCTCTCTATATATATATATATATATATATATATATATATATATATATATATATATATATATATATATATATATATATATATATATACTGTATATACCATATATATATTTATATATTTATTTATACTGTATATACTGTTTATATAATCGTTCACTTTTAGCCAGAATAAAAGAAAGGTAACCGTCCTCTTCCAGGTAAAGGTGTTAATTAATCAGGTGTACTTGTAGCTTGTAACAAAGGCCTCTCAGGGTGCTTTGTGCCAGGCACCAGTGTTCGAGGGGGTTCGAGTGGCTTATTTGTATCTCTCTCAGTATATTAATGATGTATTCTGGTGTTGCATTTTGGCTATATACACCTTGAGGATTTTGAGGCGTTTTAGCAATTTGTATATGCTAACACTAGACGATTTGTATATGCTAACACTAGACGATTTGTATATGCTAACACTAGACGATTTGTATATGCTAACACTAGACGATTTGTATATGCTAACACTAGACGATTTGTATATGCTAACACTAGACGATTTGTATATGCTAACACTAGACGATTTGTATATGCTAACACTAGACGATTTGTATATGCTAACACTAGACGATTTGTATATGCTAACACTAGACGATTTGTATATGCTAACACTAGACGATTTGTATATGCTAACACTAGACGATTTGTATATGCTAACACTAGACGATTTGTATATGCTAACACTAGACGATTTGTATATGCTAACACTAGACGATTTCATGCAGTTTAGGAAGGATCTCGAGCAATAAGTAGGGACAAATTGAGGATTTTGATGTTTACTAACAGTTTATTTTGGCTTAACATTAGACGATTTCATGCAGTTTAGCAAGGATTTCATGCAATGAGGAGGGTAAAAATATACTCAATTAACTCTCTAACCCTCATAGACCGTTCCTAAGCTTAAGAAAATTGTCTGATGATAGCCAGAATAAGTTGGAAATACGTCCTTGAAGGCTGAAAGGGTTCATAAACTATTGTATACTGATCATAAGGAAGCTTTGGGAAATAGAGGGTTAATTAATATAGTTTTTAACCATTTAATTCCTACAGATCCTTCCTAAACCTAACAAAAATCGCCTAATGATAACCAGAATATGTGAGATACCTTTAATTCTTAGTAGAGATCCTTCCTAATCCGCAAAAATCTCCTAACGATAACCAATATGATATGTGAGATAGCGTCATTGGTACAAAAGGGGTCAAAGGGTTGTTCTTTTCTGGAACCCCATCTCCCTCATGTTTAGCCCCATTAGTTCTGAAATGTTAAGGCATTCGCCACATTAGCTAGTGTTTTTTATGATATATGAAGCTCCGTGTGTCCAGATATTTTGAGTCTAACATACCTTGAATTTGGCTCTGTCACTCTTTGAACTTTGGGGGAGACACTTGTTACAGACGGCTTTGCCTTTTGTCTCCTTCGTACACATAGAAAAAACAAAGTTTAAAGAGAGGAAAATAACACCAGTAGTACCAAGATGGCGGAGGTTGGCCGATCTCTGTGACTATAGGGTCTCTAACCCCACCCGTATACAGACTAATAACACGCATAGCAAAGCTACTCTAACAGCTTCCTCTCTCTCCAACACCCCTTCTCCCCTCTCTACACTTCAGACAATTGGAAAGTAGAAAGTACCCCAACGTTCCTTGAATTTGGCTCTCTGTCACTCTTATGGCTTTGGGGGAGACACTCGTAAAGGCAGCCTGTCTTTTGTCTCCCTCATACACATAGAACAAATAAATAAATAAAATAAAATAAAATAAAATAAAATAAAATAAAAGAAAGCTCCGAGGTGGCGTGGTAAAGGCTTACCCCTCAATACCTTCACCTAATCCCACCCCCAAAACAAGGACTTTCACGAGAACCCCAACTTTCTTATATTTTCCGCGACTGTTCCGACAACGCCACACTGTCTCGCCGGCTACTAATGAAACTTTAGGGCCCCGACTAATGAAACTCTAACGTCCGGATAATGAAACGAGAGCGGCCAAGTTTCGCAGTCCGGAGGCGCTCGCGGAAATAAGGATCGGCGAAGTTTTAATAGGGAAATAAGAGGGTAGGTGTTGTGTGTGTGTGTGTGTGTGTGTGTGTGTGTGTGTGTGTGTGTGTGTGTGTGTGTGTGTACTTACTCTAGTTGTACTTACTCTAGTTGTATTGCGGGAGTGAGCATGCTCGTTATTTCCCGCCTCCTAAATGTGTAGGTGTTATATGTATCGTTGGAATGGCTGTGGATGTGTGTGTAGTCTGTATTTTTAGCCAATTGGCGACATCGGAAACGAAGGCTTAGAGTGGATCTGTATGGTACCATTCTCACTATAGACGGTACCGTCTCGCCCGAAGGCTTAGGTAGCCATCAGCTTAGGTGAACCATATGATACCCATCTCGCCTTGTACCATTTTTGCCAACCCCAGATGGGACGTCACAACGTTGTCCACTTATTCCAGGTACCTATTTACAGCTAGGTGAACTGAGGCTAACACATGAAAGGAGACAAGCCCAATTTGTCTCCGCCCGGCCGGGGATTGAACCCCCGACCCCTCGTGTGTGAGACGAGAGCTCTACCTACTAGGCTACGGGCTGTGTGTGTGTGTGTGTGTGTGTGTGTGTGTGTGTGTGTGTGTTATTTTTACCTCCATAATATAACAATTACTCCTAGTTTATTTTTTCTCCCAGAGTTCACTTATACTCGCTTCATCAAAGTAACTTTCCACCAACCTTTATAACAAAATAGATCAAATATAGTTAATTCATATTTCTACTGAAGGAAAAGCAACACGGGATGGATAGATTCGCAGTCTAAAGCCTTGCTCGGGAATACCCACGGGAGTGGAGTCAGATGGTGAATGCATGATATGTGCCGTCGCAGCATTATCCATGATTATTATTATATATATATATATATATATATATATATATATATATATATATATATATATATACAGTATACTGTATATATAATATATACATATACAGTATATACATAATATTCTATTTTCATAGTATACAAATATTGTAATTTCTGATAGAATTGTATTGGTCATATATATATTTCCTGAATTATATGTTGAAAGGTTGGCTGGACTTACAAAAGGTTAAATGTCAGCCATCACATATAATCGTTCCAATTTTACCATCAAGCCGAGCCCCAACACCTCACACTTGCCTTGTGAATGGTGGGTGTGTCTCCGGGGGATTAGGGGGGGGGGGGAATGTTTGGCCTTAAGGGGGAGGTAGTCACATTTTTGGACCCCTTCTCCCTCATGCTTTGTCTCATTAGTTTTGAGATTTTAAGACGTTCGGCCTTTTAGTTTGGCGAATTTATGCACCTTTCGCCCCATTTAGTTTTCAATTTTAATACCTTTCGTGCCATTTTGGTGTCGATTTTTTCCTGGCGAGCGATAGCAAGCCTCTAATTTTAGAAGGAACCGGCCGAAAAATGTACAAATTTATCTTGAAAGGTGGTCTAGGGGGTGTTATTTTAAACTTGAAGGAGGTCTAGCGAGGAAATTAAAAAATATATTAATAAGTAAATACATAGAGCAAAAACAAGCACTACCCCTTTAATGCCCTATCATTAGCCAGCCCAACTTTTTCTCCCTCTCTCCTCCTCTTGCATTCCCAATACACCATTCTCGGCTTCTGCCATTTGTCGTATTAGCTGGATTTGCCTCTGGTCTGTCCATCACGGGGTTAAGGGGGTAGTACTTGGTTTTTGGCTTATATATATTTATGTATTCATTTTTTTTTTTTAGTTTCCTCGCTAGACCTCCATCAAGCTTAGAAAAGCACCCCTTAGACCCCCTTTCAAGATATATTTGAAATTTTTTCGGTTTCCTTCTAAAATTAGAGGCTCGGTATCGCTCGCCAGGAAAACATCGACAGCTAAAGGGCACGAAAGGTCTTAATATTGACAACAAATTGAGGCGAAAGGTCTCAAAATCGCCAAACTAACGGAACGAAAGTCTTAAAACCTCAAATCTAAAATGCTAAACATGAGGAAGAAATGGGATCCAGAAAAAAGTGAGTACTAACCCCTTAACGCCCTATCATTAGATAGCCCAACTTTTCTTTCTCCCTCCCTCCCTCCCTCCCTCCCTCCCTCCCTCCCTCCCTCCCCTTCTCCTCTTACATTCCCAATACCATTTTCGGCTTCTCACTTGTCGTATTAGCTGGATTTGCCTCCGGTCTGTCCATCACGGTGGTAAGGGCAAGCTGGTCGCCATCAAAGAGTCACTGGCTGATAGCGTGATGCATAAATGCGAGGAATTTCGGTGTGAGTATCCTAGGTTCGAGTCCTTGGAGTGCCACATGTATTTGTTGATTTCATTAATTGAGTTTAGAGGTAAAGTTGGTTGGTGACAAAATATGAATTCTTAAGGGGGGATGGACGTATTTATTTGCTCGTTCATGTATCTTATTATCATATTTTTTTCTTAGTTTCCCCCCTAGACCTCCATCAACCTTTAAAAAAACACCTCCCCTTCAAGATATATTTGTACATTTTTCGATAGAAAAATTTCCCGGCCTCCTTAATTAGCCTACAGGCTCGCTATCGCTTGCCAGCAAATAATCGACACCTAAATGACACGAAAAGTCAAAATATTGTCAAAGAAATGGGGCAAAAGGTCTTAAAATCGCAAAAATAATTGGCCGAACGTTTAAAATATAAACTCTAATGGGGCTAAGCATGAGGAAGAAGTGGGGGGGGGGGGGGGCAGAAAACTAACCATTTCCCCTTAATTCTTTTAGTACCGGTGCCGTCCTTTTAACTTTCTCTGGTAACTATAAGACGATCTTATTAAGTTTAAGAAGGGCCTCCAGCAATGAACAGGGTTTGAACTATCTCACTTAACCCTTTCTACTACCACAGGTCCATGTAAACTGCACAAAATCGTCGAAATATAACTATAACAAAATTTATAAGACGTCGCCAGTACAGAAGGGGTTAAAAGAAATGAAGTTGGATTCCGGGACTGTGGCCGTTTTGGTCGTGGCCATTTCGGAGTATGGCCATTTCAGAGTGTGGTCATTTGGGAGTGTGGTCATTTGGGAGTGTGGCCATTTGGGAGTGTGGCCCTTGTGAGTGGACACCCCCACCGCTTGTCTCTCGGCCCTATCATTAAACAATTGGCTCGGTCTTCCCAAATTGACAACTTGCAAGTTTGTGATAGATAGACAGTATGATTAATTTGATTATATGTATTTATAAACGTGCTGCGAGCATGTCTTTGCTGGTAATTCTGCTAAATATTTCGATCTCTACAGCTCCAACTTCCTGATGGATAGTAAGTATGATTGTATTGGTAACATGTATTTATACTGTACATAGACAGCCGAATGAGGAAGTACGAGAGCGGTGTGGAACGTATGGGAAGCGAGAGAATGACTAAGAGTGTACGAGAGTGAGGTGGAAGGACAGAGAGGGAGACGTAAACCGAGAGAAAAGTGGAAGGATTGAGTTAAAAAATATATGCGTGAAAGCGGTGCTGGATGAGAGGAGGGGCGTCAACTGACAGGGGACAGAGGTGCATGGGGGCGATTCGTTCGTGTCCACCCCATCGGGGATCACGGCGTCTGGCAATAGATAGATAGATAGTATTTACAAACGTGCTGCGACCGTGTTTTCCCTGGTAATTCTGCTAAGTTTGATAGAGGTATAGCGAGGTTACTATAAAATACAAATTAAATTAATATATAGACCAACACATAACCACTACCCCCTGAAGTATATAGACCAACACATAACCACTACCCCCTGAAGTATATAGACCAACACATAACCACTACCCCCTGAAGTATATAGACCAACACATAACCACTACCCCCTGAAGTATATAGACCAACACATAACCACTACCCCCTGAAGTATATAGACCACACATAACCACTACCCCTGAAGTATATAGACCAACACATAACCACTACCCCCTGAAGTATATAGACCAACACATAACCACTACCCCCTGAAGTATATAGACCAACACATAACCACTACCCCCTGAAGTATATAGACCAACACATAACCACTACCCCCTGAAGTATATAGACCAACACATAACCACTACCCCCTGAAGTATATAGACCACACATAACCACTACCCCCTGAAGTATATAGACCAACACATAACCACTACCCCCTGAAGTATATAGACCAACACATAACCACTACCCCCTGAAGTAAACTGCCCGATGTAGTTTGTGTAGTGTGTTTTCACTTGTAATTCTGGTAAGTATATCAATCTCTGCGACTCCAACTTCCTCCTCTTAGCCTGAATCCCGCAAGTGGTGATTTGGTGGGAATTAAAAGCCGCGGTGCCCTTATGGTAATGGTTGGGTTTTGAATGTCTCCCGCAGCCTGTCGCTCAAGCTCTCTCTGTCTGTCCATCAGCCTGTCTTCCTACCCTTGGCCCTGTCATTATCTGTCCCGGGGGGGGGGGGGGGGGGGGGGGGCGCGCGGCTATATTGGGGGGCACATCTCCCCATTAGTTCTGAGGAATTTAGACGTTTGCCCCATTAGTTTGGCGATTTTAAGAACTTTTGTCAATTTCTGTCAATTGAAAGACCTTTCTTGCCATTTTGGTGTTGATGTTTTTTTGGCGAGCGAATGCGAGCCTCTAATATAAGAGGAATTTGCCTTCGGCCGGGACATTTTTCTTGAAAGGGGATCCTGGGGTTGTATTTTTAAGTTCGATGGAGGTCTGGGGAACAAACAAAAACCCTCGCCTTAACTGCCGCGCTCTTGTGGTAATTGTTGGGTTTTGAATGTCTCTCCCGCAGCCTGTCGCTCAAACTCTCTCTGTCTGTCCATCAGCCTGTCTTCCTACCCTTAGCCCTGTCATTATCTGTCCAAGGGGGAAGGTATTTGGGGTGGGGGTGGGGGTGGGGGCGGGGGGGGGGCACTTCTCCCTCGTGTAAAGCCCCATTAGTTCTGAGGTTTTAAGACGTTTACCTCATTAGTTTGGCGATTTTAAGCACTTTTGCTTCATTTCTGTCAATTTGAAGACCTTTCGTGCCATTTAGGTGTCGTTTTTTTTCCTGTCGAGCGATAGCGAGCCTATAGTTTAGGAGGAGCGGCCTTCGGCCGGGACATTTTTCTACCGAAATATGTACAAATTTATCTTGAAAGGGGATCCTGGGGTGATATTTTTAATTTTGTTGGAGGTCTAGGGAACAAGCAAGAAACCTGCCCTTAACTGCCGCGCTCCTGTGGTAATGGTTGGGTTTTGAATGTCTCTCCCGCAGCCTGTCGCTCAAACTCTCTCTGTCCATCAGCCTGTCTTCCTACCCTTGGCCCTGTCATTATCTGTCCGGGGGGGGGGGTATTTGGGAGGCGCATCTCTCTCATGTAAAGCCTCATTAATTTTGAGATTTTTAAGCCATTTTCAGATCTTTGGCCTCATTTCTTTGCCACTATTAAGACTTTTCGTGTCATTTCGGTGTAATTTTTTTTTCCTGGCGAGCGACTGTATTTTATGAGGCCTGGATAATTTTTTATCAAAAAATGTACACATTTTTATCAAAGGGGGGTATTGGGGGTGTTGTTCTAAGCTTGATAGAGGTACGGTATTGGGAGCAAAGTAAAACAATAAAAACAAAATAAAACACACACACACACACACACACACGGTCACCACCAGTTTGTGTGTCTCTTGCATTGGTCTGTAAATTATCTATTGGGTGGATTGGCAGTCTGTTGGTAAATGATTGGCAGTCTGTTGGTAAATGATTGGCTCTACTGGGTGTATTTTATAACACACACACACACACACACACACACACACACACACACACACACACACACACACACACACACACACACACACACACAGGTTGCACCAGTGATTTCTGTATGTATTATTTGTACAAGGGAATACAATAATGTTCGCGCATTCTCTCTCTCTCTCTCTCTCATTTACTTTTATTTGAAATTCTGTTTTCTCTACTAGAATAGAAGTCCTGACCAAGATTGTAAGGTATGTGTGGTCATTGTATCTCTCTCTATTTCTCTCACTCTCACTCTCACTCTCACTCTCTCTCTAAAAAGAAAAAAACAAAAAAACAAATTCAGAGATCCACAAGCTTTTCTCTTTTCATTTAATTATTTTCGTGTTCCGACCAACTTCGATATTCCGGCCTCTCCCAAGACATTTAGGGAGGTATTTCTAAAAAAAAAATTCACTTCGTATTGCAGTTAAGGGGAGAGGGGCCGGTTTTCTGGACCACTTTCTCTCTCGTGTTTAGCCCCATTAGTTTTGAGATGTTAAGATGTTTGCCCCATTAGTTTGTCGATTTTAAGACCTTTCGCCCCATTTCTTCGTCAATATTTAGACCTTTCGTGCTACTTAGGTGTCGATTTTTTCCATGGCGAACGATAGTGAGCCTGTAATGTTGGAAGAAGCGGCTTTCGGCCGGGAAATGTTTCTACCGAAAAATGTACAAATTAATCTAGAAGGGGGATCTAATGGATGTTGTTTTATATTTGATGGAGGTCTAGGGAGAGAACAATAATGAATACATGCTATATCGCCCAAAAAGTTAACCATCCCCCCTGAAGGAGGTATTTCTAAACAATTATCTCCCTTCGTAGCGCAGTTAATGGACGAAATCACTTGAAACATGACGCTATCTTGGGAAATAGGAGTGCTAATCCGTGTAATCTCTGTAAACAACACTCATTCCCACACTATTCGTTCGGTTCAGGCGCTGCGAAGGGAAAGAAAATTTTAAGGGGGGGATGGGTGTATATATTTCCTCATTTATGTATATTTTTATATGTTGTTTTTAGTTTCCTCCTTGACCTCCATCAAGCTTAAAAACAGAAAAAAAAACCCGTCCTTCAAGATAAATGTGTACATTTTTCGATAGGCTAGTTCCTCTTTAATTACAGGATCGCTATCGCTCGCCATCGCTCGCCAGGAAAACCGACCCATCTACCCTTAAGCCCTTCCTTCCTCGTCATCAGATAGCGAAGCGCCCCACACACGTTTTCTGTTCTGTGATTGGTAAAGAGTGCTGCGGTGGTAGGGAGGGTGATCGGGGAAGATATGGTTGGGAGGGAGAGGGTTTTTTGTTTAGTACTTTCTCGCATTCTCACGAATATATGTGTATGTCCAACCACCCACATCTATATAAATGTTTACATATAGCCTACACCCTACACATACTAACACACCCACACCCACGGTCACGGTGGCCGAGCGCGCTTAGTATTCTGTATTGGGAGCGCTAGCTCTGGTGTCGGGGGTTCAATCCCACGCGCCGGCAGGGGAAGTTCTCTCAAAAACTTTCCCTAGCCGTGAAGGCAAGATCTGGGCGGATCGTCTCGGGGGACCCACAAAGTCTCCTGCCCACGTCCTACTCCCTTGGGAGTATGTAGGCGCTCTCGTTAGCTGCCAGGATCAGTCTGTTGACCCATTAGGATAAGATCTACTGTAGGTTAAGTCTGTGTATTTTCAGCCCCATTGGCTGCCGGCTTGAAATAAACCGATTATTATTATTATTATTATTATATAGTCAAACAGGTACATGTAATCACTCAAGGAACATAGCAACAAAGCGCACACACGAGCATGCTCACTCCTGCAAATACAACTAGTGTAAGTACACACACACACACACACACACACACAGCCGCGCGGCTGTGTGTGTGTGTGTACATATGTGTGTTTGTGTGTGTGTGTATGTTAGTGTGTGTGTGTGGTTGTGTGTTGTGTGTGGTTGTGTGTGTGTGTTTTGTTGTGTGTGTGTGTGGTTGTGTTGTGTGCATGTGGTTGTATGTGTGCGTTTGGGAGTGTGTGTGTTGGAAGGGGCAGGGGAATAAGAATGGCTTAGAAAGCCCATGTTGAGTTGGACTAACAGGCTACCAGGAGGAGAGAGAGAGAGAGATAGTTAGCTAGATAGACAAAGAGGGAGTTACTAAGAATAGTTAGTATCTCAAAGTCCTTGCCGTCTATTCCGGGGAGATACTCGAAGTGAAGTTACAGATTGTGCAAAATACTACCGGGTATCTCCTCTCTTTTTTAACTGCTCTACTGAAGAACTATTTGCAACTTCTGAGGGAAGTTTGTTTCAGGTAGAACAGATCATATACTGTATGTGAAAAAGTGTCCACATACTATGGCTGAACCATATTAAATCTACCTTCAAACCAAAGGTGTGCATTGTTTAAAAATTGAGGCTAAATATTATGCTATTCTCCTCATTGTGAAACTCAATAAAAATCTTAAAAAACTTCAATTGGTTGACCCCGCACTCTGCGTATTTCTAATGAAAAGAGATCAAGAGCTCTCAACCGGTCAGTCATCTAATAGAGGGAATTAGCTTTGTAGCCCTAGCTTGTACACTTTTTAGTCGCACTATATTTGTTCCTGAGTGCTGGAGACCAGAATTGAACAGCATATTCAAGGAGAGGTCGTATCTGAGTGTTTTAGAATGTGAGTACTATTTCGTTATCTACTGTAGTCTGTTAAGAACATCCATCTTGAGTTGTTCAACCTCTTTAGGGTTCTTCACATTCACTCCAACCTTAATATCATTTGCAAACTTGGAGATCACCCTCAACAGACCAATATCAATGTCATTAACATATAAGATAAACAGTGGGCCTATGACAGATCCCTGTGAAACTTTAGAACTGACTGGAGTCCACTCAGCAGAAACACCATTGATTACCACTCGTTGTTGTCTACCTGTTAGCCAACGTTCTATCCAATTAGTTACCTCAGTATTGATAACTACACTTTAGAAATGAACACTAAATTGTAGGAAAAAGGGTACACAAAAAGTGTTTTAATAGTTTATGAGTTCTAATTTGACTTGATAAGCCAAAGAACACTGTTTACGTGTACCAGCTTTGTTACAAATAAGTGTCAGAAAGTTCACATTGTATAACATTGACATTTGGCATTACTAACCGGGCACTATGTCAAATGAATCAAGCTTGCAAATAAAATATTCTAAATATGAGCTATTGAATCTTGTAGCGGAGGCTAAAGAGATGTGGCGCTTAAGGGGACGGTATTTTATTTATGTATTTATGATATATTTTTACCAGTATATACTGTATATTTGTATTGATTTGCTCCATAGACATCAATCAAGCTTAATTAAAAACATCCCAAATAGGTTTGTAAATTATTCGGTAGAAAAATTATATATATATATATATATATATATATTTTTTTTTTTTTTTTTTTTTTTTTTTTCTATATTCCAACTTACTTCCTCTCGGGCATTGAAGCCCGTGAGGTCTTGTTCCAGTCTAGGGAGTGACATGTGAAGCACGTAGAGTACAACGCCCGAAACGACCCCATCTCTGAAGCCACCTCGTTCCCGTGCTTCACTGTCTCACCCCCTACACTCGGAGTCTCACACTTACACACACACAACGCCACCTGTTGAGCAGATAACTCACCAGGCATTGCACCCCTATAGCATATTTTGAATATGGGAATATTCATACAGTGCTATTTAATCAGGGAACAATGAGGGTATTTTATTGGCGTTTCGGTGGGCTTGTGGTAATGCACTGATACCATCCCAATAATATCTTCCCATTGATACATCGGGATTTGAACCCGGGACCTTTGGATTACCAGGCCAGTGGCAAGACCACTCCACCACACCTCCCCTAATATATATTGTTGGTGGTGGTTGTGTTGGTATTGTTATTAACGGTATTATTATTAGTAGTAGAATTAGTATTATTATCAGGTTAGATATCGTCTATGAGTTCTATATTTCCTTTCCATTTTTTTAGCGACTAAATATGACCCTACTTCTGTTTAGTGGTGTGAAGGGAAATTGCTGCTTTGTTAACACACACACACACACACACACACACACACACACACACACACACACACACACACACACACACACACACACACACACGGAATAACTCTCCTGCTCTCTTATGTCCGAGGTAGAGCCGTTGCAAAGGTCAGTCACTAAGTATAGACTAAACACAAGGAAATGAAAGGAAACTCAGTGAATGTGTGAGAGAGGGAGTCAAGAGCGGGAGTATCACAATGAAATGTATAATATATTAGTATACTCATATACAGTATATATATATATATATATATATATCGAGAGAGAGAGAGAGAGAGAGAAAAAAAAAGTAAACAAAACTTGATAAATGATAACAACCCGGTGGCAAGTATTGATACAATGTGATGTGAACAGAACAATACGAACACGATTATTGAAAACAAAATTAATAATAGTGAGAACGAATCATAAATATGTAATTTGTGAAAATATGTTCACTTGCGATAAAACGAGGTACTAACATTAAATAAAAACAAACTTGAATAAAACAAAATATGATACAAAGAATGAAGATAGTTCGAAACGGTGCAAACAAGAAATATACAATAAAAATGGGATGTGAAGGGATAAATTTGATAAAAGGAAGTCATGATGAAAACAGAGAGAGTGAGAGCAAGGTAATTGAGATAGATGAACTACAAAGGAGTACAAAGGAAATCAAGCAACAACAGGTCTAGTGTCCCTTCTAGGCTGCTTGTCCTCCAAAACACTGAGGATCAAGTGTCCAAACAGTGTATTACGAGTGTAATAATATGTGATAAATAGGGTGGATAGACAAATAATGTGATAAATAATGAGAAATGATGGAAAATGTGATGGAAAAGCAGTGAGAAAAGGGAATAGGTGATAAAGTGGGATAATATCAGGGAATAAGTGATAATGTGGGATAAGAACATATAATAGGTGATAAAGTGTGATAACAACAGGGAATAGGTGATAAAGTGGAATAAGAACAGGGAATAGGTGATAAAGTGGAATAAGATCAAGGAATAGGTGATAAAGTGGAATAAGATCAAGGAATAGGTGATAAAGTGAGATAAGAATAGGGAATAGGTGATAAAGTGAGATAAGAACAGGGAATAAGTGATAGAATGGAAGGAATGAGGAAAATATGATAAAGATTTGTCGAGAAAAGGAAAACAATGTAAATAAAATGGAGTGAGAGAAGGTAAAAATGATAAAAACATGGTATGAGTTGGAAGAAAATGATAACAATAGGGTATCTCTGGTGTAACTATATAAGGAAGTTATAAATACTGTAAGTATATAAAGGTATACATTAAAGAATGATAAAGGAAGAATACAAAATAAAGTTGCAAAATATGAAGTCATAGCAGAAGATGATAAATATGCAAATGAAAGATGAAAGGAAAATGTGATAAATTAGGGTATGGCGAGAGAAAATACAATAAATATGGAGTATGAATATATAAAAGCTATTATAATTGGGTGATAAGGAAAAAAGAATGATAAATATAATAATGTTAAACAAATGAAGGATGTGAAGGGAAAATATGATAAAGATAGGGTATGGGAAGTGTGAAGAAGAATAAGAAGAAGAAGAGAAGAAGGCCGGAAGGAAGGTGTCTTAATAATGAAGAGCTGATGACAGGACCACAATATGAGAGAGAGAGAGAGAGAGAGATAGAGAGAGAAGGATATGAAGGGAAAATGTGATAAAGATAGGGTATGGGAAGTGTGAAGAAGAAGAAGAAGAAGAGAAGAAGGCCGGAAGGAAGGTGTCTTAATAATGAAGAGCTGCTGACAGGACCACAATATGAGAGAGAGAGAGAGAGAGAGAGAGAGAGAGAGAGAGAGAGAGAGAGAGGATATATAAGTCTAGATCATAGGGAGGAATGGAATGTCAAGATAGGGTACAGTAATAGAAAAACAATTTATAATAAACAAAATGGCTCCATAGATACAAAGATATGCGGAATATACTTAGTGATTAAAGACGAGAAAGAGAAAGAAGAGGATGTAATCACAGAAGTCACAGTCAAGCAACATTCACTATTTATTAAGTTCTGAAGAAAAAAAACGGGAAAAATCACGTTCCAGACATTTGAAATATTTTAATCAGCGTATAATTATATAATTAGTAAGTGCTTAGACAATTTTATGGTTGAACTAACTACTATTCCTTAAAGTGCTCTTACTATAGTATTTGAATTTTGTCAAGGTAGATATAGTTTTGTGCCGTACTAACTTAAACACTAAACTAATGGACGACGTAGTTGTGCGTGAATGTTTAGTTTTTAATATATTTTGTTGTTTCTGTTCGGGCTGTCTTGAGTTGGCCACCTCCAGCTATGGGGTATGTACCACAGAATATAAATACATACATACAACACATACTAACTTAAATGCAAAGCTGAACCTTCGTCTCAATGCCTTTATCCAAGAGGCCCAGACAACCTGACAGAGGGTAAAAAGGACAGAGTGGACAAGGTGGAGAGGAGGAGATGTGTGTAAGAGAGAGAGAGAGAGAGAGAGAGTACAAAGGAGTACAAAGGAGTACAAAGGAAATCAAGCAACACTGTATCTAGTGACCCTTCTAGGCTGCTTGTCCTCCAAAACACTGAGGATCAAGTGTCCAAACAGTGGTTTAGAGTGGGTAAGGGAACATTGGAAAGGGAACTACTGCCCTAGAACTAATGTCCGTGGCAGGATTTTTTTTTTTTTTTTTTCTTTTTTTTTTTTCTTCTATATTCCAACTTACTTCCTCTCGGACATAGGCTGAGAGCCTTAACATTCACCGCTTTACAATGAACAGTGAAGCCCGTGAGGTCTTGTTCCAGTCTAGGGAGTGAGACATGTGAAGCACGTAGAGTACAAGGAGCACCTGACATCTTGCCTTCACATAAGGCACGGTGCTCACTCATGGCCCGAAACGACCCCATCTCTGAAGCCACCTCGTTCCCGTGCTTCACTGTCTCACCCCTTACACTTGGACTCTCACACTTACACACACACAACGCCACCTGTTGAGCAGATAACTCACCAGGCATTGCACCCCTATAGCATATTTTGAATATGGGAATATTCATACAGTGCTATTTAATCAGGGAACAATGAGGGTATTTTATTGACGTTTCGGTGGGCTTGTGGTAATGCACTGATGCTAGGTACAGCACAAATTCCATCCCAATAATATCTTCCCATTGATACATCGGGATTTGAACCCGGGACCTTTGGATTACCAGGCCAGGATTAGGAAGTTAGTAGGGGACAGATGGGTTAGTAACTGAGGGGGGGATAAAATAAAGTTATTCATTTACAAACGCAGTCAGTCGCGGGTTTGATGCGAGATATTTGTCTAAGCGGAGTTTAAATGAATCAACGGTGCTGCAGTCTATAACGTCTCGGGGAAGCCCATTCCACAAGTTGACAACTCGATTGAAGAAGAAATTCTTAGATTCGTGTGAGTTAAAAGATTTACCAATAATTTTGCAACCGTTTCCCCGTGTAATTAGATTGGTCGATAGTGAAGTACTTACTACAGTTCATATTGTCGATGCCTTTTATGATTTTGAATACTTGAATTAAGTCACCTCTTAATCTGCGCTGGGTTAAAGGAAATAGATTTAATTCTCTAAGACGCTCTTCGTATGGTTTGTTCTTTAGGCTAGGTATCATTTTGGTAACTCTACGTTGAACTCGTTCTAGCTTGTTTATATCTTTTTGGTAATAAGGGCACCAGGATTGAACGCAGTATTCCAGAAGAGGGCGGACTAAGGAATTGTAAAGGGTTAGGATAACTTCTTTGGATTTATGCTCAAATGACCTGCCTATAAAGCCAATTATTTTGTTTGCCTTCTTAACAACTTCTGAACATTGTTGACTCGGTTTTAGGTTACTCGATATTGTTACTCCCAGATCGGTTTCTTTGTTTACATTCTTAAGCTGAGTGCCATTCATCGAATAGTTTGCTTTCTCATTTAGGTATCCGATATGTAGTACTTTACATTTATCCGCATTGAAACTCATTTGCCAAATTTGGGCCCAACATGACAATTTATCTAGATTGTATTGCATATCGTCAATTTGTTCTTTTGAGAGTACGCTATTTGCAATTTTTGTATCGTCAGCAAATTTTGAGATTGTACTGGTGAGACCCTCATCTATGTCGTTGATGTAAATTAGAAAGAGAATTGGTCCTAGTACCGATCCCTGGGGTACCCCGCTACTTACATTGGTCCATTTAGATGCCTTACCGTTTATGACTACTCTTTGCTTTCTGTCGCTGAGCCAATTTTCTATCCATTTCAACACACAGTCTTGTATTCCATGCGATTTTAGTTTTAGCAGTAAACGTTTGTGGGGAACTTTGTCAAAGGCCTTTTGAAAATCAAGGTATATAATATCTACAGCTTTACTCTCATCGTAGAGGTTGAGGATATCGTGGAAGAAGTCTAAGAGGTTTGTTAAACAGGAACGTTTTTTACGAAAGCCGTGTTGAGTATCTTTAAGTAAGTTATTTGTCTCTAAGTGATTTACGAGTCTGTCTCTTATGACCGTTTCTAGCATTTTACATACAATTGAGGTTAAGCTAATTGGACGATAGTTACGGGGTAGGGATTTGCTGCCTTTTTTTAATATCGGTGTTACGTTGGCTAGCTTCCACTGATCAGGCATAGTCCCAGACTGCAAGGATTCATTGAATAGCAATGTCAGTGGTTTGGAGAGCTCAGCCTTAGCTTCCTTTAGAACTCTAGGTGAGATTGTATCAGGTCCAGGCGTTTTATTTACCTTGAGTTTATCTAAACAATTCAATACTTCTCTCTCTGTAACGGTGATATTGCTTAGAACATCTGAATTTGATATTGCTTAGAACATCTGAATTATCAATCTGAATCGGCGATGGTGTAGGGATATCACTGAGGTCTTCGGTTGTAAAATCTGATGCAAAGAAGGTATTGAGGGCATTACTCATTTGTACTTCGTCTTTGGTGTATTCTCCATTTTCATCGACTAACGGTCCAACAGTTGAAGTAACTCCTTTTTTCTTTCTGATATAACTATAGAATTCTTTCGGGTTTGTTTTACTTTGATCCGCAACATGTAACTCCAGGGTCTTTTTACTTTGCTTAATTAATTTTTTGGCTTTGCGTCGTAGCTCTACAAATTTCACCCGTTCTTCGTCATTTTGTGAGGATTTTAATCTATCATTAGCAAATTTTTTAGCAAGCAGACAGTCTGAAATATCTTTATTCCACCATTTGGGCTTATCATTATGGCCTGGACGCCGTATTTTCGATGGTATGCAGTCTTGCACTGCCTTAAGGTAAGTGGTTGTGAAACACTCCCAAGATGTATTTATGTCGTTATTGTTAGTCAGAAAGCTCCAGTCAGTTTCTTTAAGCTTTGATTTAAGTTTATGAAAATTTGCTTTCTTGAAATTAGGGACTTTCTCAATGCTGCTATTTGATTTGTTACTTGTAGACTTTAAAGTGAAAGTTATCGTATGATGGTCGCTGTTACTGAATTCATCACCAACATTCAAATTCTCTATTAATTCTTCTTTTGTTGCGAGTACAAGGTCAAGCACATTATTACCACGGGTCGGAGATTGTACAAATTGAAAAAGTGAACTCTCTTGCAAGTTAGCATAGAGGTCGTGTCCAGAGTGTGAAGTAAGAATATCGCCCCATTTAGTCACTGGTAAGTTGAAATCGCCAAGAATTGCGGTATCTTGTATGTTAGTTATTTCTGCAATTTGTTCATAAATTTCACTGTCAGTTTGCACTGATTGAGATGGGGGTCTGTATAATAAAGCTAGTGTTATTTTAGTTCCTCGTTTATTATTTAATAGTACGTAAGATATGTCTATATTCGCAATTAAAATGTAAAACTTGCAAACTAAACAAACCAAAATTGGGACAAGGACAATATAAAGTCAAATTAAATTATCAAAATCGCTATGTGGAAACAACGCTTACTAAAATGAAAATTATTAAATAAAAGAACACAATCCACCACATAGGGTGTACATCACTACATGAGCAAGTTAATCTGTTTCCCAAGCAAACAATTTGAGGTTTTACATTAAGACTTTCCTTTATAAAAAACAGAACTCCTCCTCCATTTCTATTGATCCGACTTTTCTCAAACGTATAACCAGGAAGCGTATATTCGGCTAAAAAGTCTGTCTTCCGTATTTAACCAAGATTCTGTAATGCCGATTATATCATAATGTTCTGTAAACACGATTTCCTCTAGATCTGAAAATTTATTGCGTATGCTACGAGCATTTACATAAAACACCTTAAGAGTATTAGAGTTGGATGTTACTGATTGTGCATTGTCTGAATTTTCAGTTTGTATTTGACTTACACTACCCTGTCTGGGGTCTGGTTGACCCCGTTTTTTGAACGGAAATCCTTGACTGCATCGTTCAGCAGACGACCAAGACGTGCAGCTCCTACTTCATTGAGCTGTACACCATCTCCTGAAAACAAAGATTTATCATAGTAAAAATGATCCCACGTGTCGACAAAGCCGATGTCCTCCTCTCTGCAGAGTTTGGCTAGTCGGCGATTTGTACTGGTAGCTATGTTGTAGAATCGGTTTTCTACATCAATCCGGGGAACAATTCCTGAAATTAAGATTCTATTAGATTTTTCCTTGAAGGACCTGATCAGCCGCCGGTACTTGCAAAGTAGTTCCTCTGACCGCGTCCGTTGGACATCGTTAGATCCAACGTGGATGACGTACGTAGTGCTTGCGGGGGCGAGCCTGGAAACCTCTTCCACAGCCGCAACAATGTCGTCCACGCTGCCACCTGGGATACAGAATCGCTTTCTGGTCCTGGGTGCCCTGGCGCAGAACTCGGTTAGTTGGCCACGGACCATGGAGTCGCCCACAAGCCGAACTTCTTCCGTTTCCTCTTCCTCGTCAATAGCCAGAATTTTGAAGCGGTTTTGGCATGTTGTCGGGATGACCTTCCTGGTACTGGTACTGGTACTGGGATGCACATTGTTTCTCACTAACTGAAAGTTGTCCTGGGGGGAAGTGAGAGTAGAGTCATTATTATTATCTGCAACATCTAAGGTAGCTGCTGGTGTGGGTACCGTACCGGTACTGTATGCACTGGAATGGCGGTTGACATCGTAGTGGTTTCTTGGGCCGAGGGCACTCCTACGTTGAGTGTGGCAAATTCTTGAAGGGATTCAAGCTTCGTAGTCAGGGCATCGATCTTGAGGTGAGCTGCATTCAATTCATCCGCAATCTTCTCTCGGAGCTGGCAAAATCTACAAATTTGGACATCAGTATCAACAAACATGGTAGGGCCAAATTTACCGGAACAACTCGTGCAGGTTCGTTGCGGCGCCATGACAATATAATCACAATATGCCTGAAAATCACACAAATTTATGTTAGTAAAATGGTACAATTAAAGCCTGAAAATCACAAAAAATGTATGTTAGCAATGTGATACAATTAATTCCTGAAAATCACACAACATTTTGTTAGCAATATGATAAAATTAATATGCCTATAAATCACAACAAATATGCTAGCAATAGAACACAATTTATGCCTGAAAATAAAACAAAAATTGATGTTAGCAGTATGACACAGTTAAAGCCTGAAAATCACAAATGGACTAGAAATTTGTTACAAAATTTACTGGAAAATAAAGTGGGAGAGGGTTAATTTAGCCGAGTGAGAAAACTGGAAAGCAGTATACAGTACAGTAACAAAAAATATTGGTTAGCAATATGGTACAATTAATGCCTGTAAATCACAAAAAGAATATGTTGATCACAAAAAGAATATGTTAGCAATAGAACACAATTTTATGCCTGAAAATAAAAATAAAATTATGTTAGCAGTATGACACAGTTAGGCTAAAGCCTGTATATTAGTTTATACAGTGGTCGACACAATAATAATAATAATGGAGTTAGTAATATCCCTGGCAAGAGTGTGAGAGGCCTATTAATATGGAGACAAGTATCTGAAATGCGATTAATAAATAGGCTATCAAAAAGTATTACAGTAACTAAAATATTCTAATCCAATATTAAAACTATCTTGACAAATGTTAGTGTGTGCGATTTATATAGACAACCAAGATAACAAGTTCAACCAAGTACAGTATTGGCTAGACTTTGATATATAAAATACAAGAAGAGGGTTTGTTTATGCGTACACAGGTGGCGCTGGAATCGGCGGTGTCTCTACTAACTTGACAAATAGAATTTTGAAAAACAAACGTTTATCAGTCAAAACTACAGTACAATGTCATGCAAGATAACTACTGGGTGGTTTGCTAAGCACTTAACTACAGTGAGGGCTAAAATATCTACAATAAGTGCTAGGACTTTATAATATGAAACAAGCAAATAGTTTGTTTACTTTAGAGCGTCGGGCGTCACTAACCGAGAGAGAGAGAGAGAGAGAGAGAGAGAGAGAGAGAGAGAGAGAGAGAGAGAGAGAGAGAGAGAAAGAGAGAGAGAGAGAGAGAGAGAGAGAGAGAGAGAGAGGACGAGGGGGGGAGGAGGTGTGTGTAATAGTGTTAGTGGGAAGTACTGTAGAAGAGTGGTGTACGTGGCCAGAGAGAGAGAGTGGGAGAACAAGCTAAAAAGGCAGAATCAGAGAGAAAGTGAGAGTGAGAGTCAGTGAGAATGAGAGTCAGCGTGAGAGAGAGCGAGCGTAGTAGTAGTGGTGACAGAAAAGGACAAAAAGAACGGGAGAGAGACGGTCAATGAAAGAGAGAAAACGAATGAGAGTAAGAAAATGAGAGAAAATTAGAGTCAAACAGAGAGAGTGAGAGTCAGACAGAGTGAGAGAGAATGAGGGAGTGGTAGTGGTGGCGACAGGCAAGAACCAAAACAACGGGAGAGAGAGGGTCAAAGCAAGAGAGAAAATGAGAGTCAGACAGAGAGAGTCAGACAGAGTGAGTGAGAGTCAGACTGAGAGAGAGTGAGAGAGAGAGTGGGAAAGAGTGGTAGTAGTGGTGGTGGTGGGAGGAGAGAGAGAGAGTGAGTGAGAGTGGTAGTAGTAGTGGTGGTGGTGGTGGTAGTGACAGTGTGACATGTAACAGAGTTTGGGTCAGTTGGGCCCCTCTCTCAAGACTTCCCCGGCTGAATGTAAATGAAACACTTCAGACAACACGGCCATTTCTCCTGTCTCTCTCCCTATCTATCTATCTATCTATCTATCTATCTCCCTCTACCTATCTCTCTCTCTCTCTTTCTCTCTCTCTCTCTCTCTCTCTCTCTCTATATATATATATATATATATATATATATACATATATATATACTGTATATATACTTATTTATATTTGTATTTATTTTCTTGTTTAGTGTACCCTGTGTGAGTCATGAGAGCCACACAGGAGATCATATGACAGAGTGGTGAGGTGGGGCCAAGAAAGTGCCAGCCACTACATCTATCTTATTGTCCAGAAACCTGACCTGTTAAGGGGAGTGGGTCGTTTTTCTGGTCCCCTTTCTCCCTCGTGTTAAGCCCGATTTGTTTTGAGATTATAAGACGTTCGGCCCATTAGTTTGGCGATTTTGAAACCTTTCGCCACATTTCTTTTTCTATATTACGACCTTTCGTGCCATTTAGGTGTTTTTTTCCTGGCGAACGATAGAAAGCCTGTAAATTCAGAAGGAGCCGGCCTTCAAGCGGGACATTTTTCTACCGAAAAATGTACACATTTATCTTGAAAGGGGATCTAGGTGGTGTTTTGTTAAAGCTTGATGGAGATCTAGCGAGGAAACTAAAACAAAAATGAATAAATTATTACATAGACCCCAAAACAACCACTACCCCCTTAACCCACTCTGTACCGGCGGCGTCCTTTTCATTATATTTTGGCAACTATTAGACGATTGTATTCAGCTTTGGAAGGATCTGTGGTAGCTAAAATTATTAATTGAGATAGTGTGTAGCCTTTTAATGGTTAGAGGGCCTTCCTAAGCTAAATAAAATAATCTAATAGTTGTTAGAATATAATGAATAGGATGTAATTCGTACTGAAGGGTAGTCTGCGGCCTTTAAATGGTTAGAGGTCCTTTCTATGTTAAATTAAATCATCTAATAGTTGTCCGACAGTACGTGACATCATATATCCGGGTCCGTTATAAACCCTCGAACAACAAAATACACCTCTAAAATTTAAATAATAGGTACATAATTAATTGGAAGGTAAATATTCCAGTTCGGTATAGCTTTGAAACCTTAAGGGGGAATAGGCCGGTTTTTCTGGCCTCCTTTCTCCCTCGTGTTTAGCCCAATTGGTTTTTTAGATCTTCAGATGTTCGGCCCATTAGTTTGGCCATTTTAATGAAGACTTTACGCCCCATTTCTGTGTCAATATTAAGACCTTTCGTGCCATTTAGGTGTCGATTTTTTTCCTGGCAAGCGATAGCGAGCCTGTAATTAAGAGTAAAATGTCCAGGACATTTTTATGCCGAAACATTTACAAATTTATATCAAAGGGGGATCTAAGGGGTGTTTCTTACAGCTTGATGAAGGTCTAGGGAGGGAAGTAAAAAATAATAAGAAGATGAAACAATAAGTAAATAAATTCTCCCATCCCCCCTTAAAGCCACGATATTTGTCTAAGATTGTGCCTGTTTGAAAGTAATTGTAATTATTATGTTTACAAAATATGAACCTTTGTCTGTTTTTAGGAATCTGCTTTGATTAAATGAATCCACAGTTCTCATTCTTCCATTATTATGACCGGCTTATGTTTCACTCACGTTAATTAATGTTGGCTCCAAAACTCTCTCTCTCTCTCTCTCTGCTTCCAATTAAAATACCGAGAAAAATTTAAATTATATATAATTTAGATTGCATATTTGAGGAATAATATCAGTAAGCTCACCGTCCTATTTGAGGAATAATATCAGTAAGCTCACCGTCCTATTTTGTTAGGAATCCTTATTTAATCGTACCGAAATAATTATTTGTTCATGAATATATATAATGTTGTTAAGTGGATGAAGCAGACAAAAGGCAAAGCTGCCTGTAACAAAAAAATAAATAAAAAACCCAGACCTCATTAAATGTGGGCGTTATTTCGCCCACGAACGATTTCATCTACACACACACACACCTACTCCCCCCCCCACCCACACATAAAGTATATACACCTATCCCCCCCCCCCCCCCCCCACACACCTACTCCTACACCCTATACCGTCCTAGGCACTCACTCACTCACTCACCCCCCCCCCCCCCACACACACACACACACATACACACCCACACTCACTTTCTCTCCCAAAACTGTCACATTCCTCTCTTGCACTTCTTTCCTTCAATATATCGTAAATCGCATTCTTCACTTTCTTTGTCCAACTTTCCTTCCTCTGTCGCCATTCTTCTCGATGTTTGGAGGAAGTTACTTTATTGTTTCTGTTTTTTAGTTCATTGTTTGTGTTTTTGTTTGTTGTCTGTTTATGTCATTTAGTTTATTGTTTGTTTTTTATCTGTTTCTGCTGTTTGGTTCATTGTTTGTTTGTCTGTGTTTGTTAGCTATTTATGTTGCTTAGTTCATTGTGTGTTAATCTTTGTATGTTTTCTGTTTCTGTTGTTCAGTTCATTGTTTGTGCTTTGTTTGTAGTCTGGTCATTCGTTTGCGTCTGTATAGGTCTGAGCTTGTGGTTGTTAATATCCATGAGAGTACTGTTATAATGGGCCACTACTTATCATTACAATCACAATAATTAACGTATCACTCTGATTGGCTAGGAATGCGGTAATACTATAGTAATAATTACCCCTGAGAATGATGGGATTTGTCTAGGATTATGAGCCTAATTCCTAAGCTGCACATGATCTATAGGTGGAAGTTAGAAAACAAAAATATATATATTAATAAACAATATCAAATTATAATTGGGGTGGAGGTTCAGGACCTCCTTCTGCTTCATTTTTAGCTCCATTAGTTATGAGATTTTAAGACATTTGCCCCTTTAGTTTGGCGATTATAAGACCTTTCGTGCCATTTAAGTGTCAACTTGTTCATAGCGAGTGAGAGCGAGCCTGCAAATTAGCAGGGACCAACCTTCGGCCGGTGTATTTCTCTACCGAAAAATGCGCAAAATTGATCTCGAAGGGGGGTTTAGGGGTATATTTTTTAACCTTGATGGAGGTCTAGGAAGGAAACTAACAAATAATATGTAAATAAATAAATAAATAAGTAAACACACAAATAAATAACAACCTCCCCTTAGCGTATCTCTCACACAAAGCATATTAGATTTAGCTTATCACTCGCTAACCATTACAACCACAATTAAATATTTAAATCATGCTTGTACTGAAAATGGATTTGGGTTTTTAAAATACGGCTTCGCTTATTATTTAACATTCAAATTTAATAGTCGGGCTCGGTTGTGGTAATGTATGCAAGGATTTTCAGACTTATTGGGAGAGAGAGAGAGAGAGAGAATGCGAGAAAGTGGTAGAAAAAGAATAATGGACGGATTTTTAGACTAACAGAGAGACAGAGAGAGAGAGAGAGAGGGGGGGGATACCTGATATATGCAATTAAAAGAGGCTTAAATTTGAATGGTAAGTGGTTGAAAGCGAAGGTTAGCAGGTAATTTGTTTTTAATTTACATGATCAAAGTAAGAGTAATCAGGTCATTGCTGTGTAATATGAATGGTGACAGGTTGAAAGCGAAAGTCAGTCAGTCAGTAGCCAGCCCTTACTCCCACAAGGGGTAGGGAGGATCAGCAAGAGACACGAGAAAGGAACACAGAGGTGACAGGAAAAGAACACATAACAGTTCGCCCGCAAAAAGCAAACACACAAGCATTCAGAAGCACCGAGCGAAAGTAATCAAGCAATTTCTATATAATTTACATGATGAAAGCGAAAGTAATCAGGTAAATTTTTCATAATTTGAATAGTGAGAGGTTGAAAGCGAGAGTATTCCAACAATTTCTATATAATTTACATGATGAAAGCGAGGTAGTTTCTTTATAATTTGAAAGTTGAGAGGTTGAAAGCGAGAATAATCATGTAATTTCTGTATAATTTGAAAGGCGAGAGGTTGAAAACGAGAGTTATCAAGTAATTTCTGTATAATTTGCATGATGCTTTTCTGAGTGCTCCAGCTCCCATCACAAGGGCATGAGATGTTATGAATGATAATGAAATTTCGATGCAGATGATCAAAGGGAATAGATATTTAACTCGACTTAAAGGTGAATTCCAGGGGTGAAAGAAAAAACGAAGGTTAATGCAGGGTCATAACTTGTCATGAATATACTGTAATATGTATAAGGGCAATATCGATATACAGTATTTCCTTTAAACTCCAGAGAAAAATAGTAATTTAAAACATCGTGTACATTCTCGGCCATCAGCGGAGCAGGTTTCAGTTGTTCGGCGTGACGAAAGAATAGAGAGGCAGCTTGTAAACAACACACGCTCTCGTGGGCTGTCAGGTCTGTTTTTCTTGATTAATACCTTCTAATGTAATACTATAGCTCTGCAAAACATCGAACAATGTCCTGAAGATGTGGTGCACACCAAGATATAATCCCATCTCTCCAACAATAAACATACAGGCAATGTTTTGAGTGTTTATCCTAGTCCAGAGATAAGGAAGGTTGCTTCTAAGGCCTATTACTTAATGAAAATATAATTTTCTGTTCAATGCAATATCGGAGTCCCTTGACCAGACAGTGGTGAAGCCAAATGTTGAGCTGTACACTTGCATAAAATTTATAAGAGTTTCTCACATAAAAATGACCACAGATTCCCATATTGAGTATTCCCGCCATTGACGCCTGTGACATCATGGTAAACACGTCAGTTAACGCCACATACAAAAACAGCCAGAATAACATTAATATGTGTGACACTCTGGCATTGCACAGGATAAACCGTAACATTTCCGCCATGGTCCTAGCGGGTGTCGATAACTGTATTATTATTTCACATTTTCTCGTTTGGATTATTAATAAGTCTTTGTCTCTCTCAGTAATTTCCTGGATAACTACGGTTGATTGACACGTGTAAAATAATTTAGTGGAGAATTTATGTTTATTATCATTATTATTACTATTATTATGTTTATTATTATTATTATTGTTAGTATTATTAGTATTATTAATATTTTTATAGTTTGCTCCCTAGACTTCCATCTCGTATGGATGATTAATTTAAGGGGGTAGTACTCTCTTTTTGTGGATCCCCTTCTCCCTCATGTTTAGCATATTAGTTTTGAGGTTTTAAGACGTCCGTTCTGTTAGTTTGACGATTTTGAGACCTTTTGCCTTTTTATTTTTTTTTTTTATTTTTTTTTATTTTTTTTTTTTTTTCAATATTAAGACATTTCGTGCCCTTTAGGTGTCGATTTTTTTCCTAGCGAGCGAAAGCGAGCCTCTAATTTTAGAAGAAGGCCGGGACATTTATCTTGAAAGGGGGTCTAAGGGTGTTGTTCTAAGCTTGATGGAAGTCTAGCGCGGAAACTAAAAAAATAATGAATTAATGAATATATAGACCAAAAACCAAGTCCTTGTCTCCTTCAGTAATATCCGGATTGGCTGCTGCTGCCTGACACTTGTAGAAGCAATTAAACTCCATTGTTGGTAAGTACGATATGTCAACTTTAGCAATAGTTCACAGTTTTTATAATTCGATAGATGAAAATATATCTGTAGTTTTGTAAATAATACCTTAACCCCTTCTGTACCGGTGACGTCTTTTGTATTCTATTCTTGCTATATTTAGACTATTTTTGCAGTTTAAGAAGGATAGGTGGTAGTTAAAAGGTTTACGTGAGATAGTTCGAAGCCTGTTAATTGCTGGAGGCCCTTTGTAAACTGCACAAAATCGTCTAAATATAGCTAGAATACAATCTAAAAGACGTCGCCGGTACAGAAGGGGTTAAGGCTTAATCACTTCTGTACCGGCGACGTCTTTTTAACTTTATTCTGGCTAGTATCAGAAGATTTTATTCATTTTCAATAGGGCCTCTAGCAATTAACAGGCTTCGAACTATCTCACTTAGGGCTAACCCTTTTTACTACCACAAATCCTTCTTGAATTACACTCAATCGTCTAAATATAGCTAGGATAGAATAAAAAAGACGTCGCCGGTACAGGAGTTAATTTGATTTTGACCTTAGACATTCAACGTTGAACTTTGGAAATGAAAATATGTTTGTTTGTCTATATCTTAATAAATAAAGGTCAATGTTTGTCTGTCTGTCAGTTACCCGACCTTTGTTACTAAACTCCTCCCACAGTTTTGGTGCCAGGTGGGAGTGTGGGGCACCGTTGGAAAGCCCAGGCTTTGGAGATGGTTTTAGACGAGTTTAGTGGAAATCAGAGACACTTTTGTTTAATACAATTTTCGGCAGAACTTATGTAGTAAACGGGAGCGAAAAAATCGACGATTTCGACCCGTTTGGGGCAGAAGGAGGCCTCCGATCGAAAAGGTGTATGGAACGAAAGTTGTTCGCAGCCCCCCAAAATGGGAGTACGGATGAGGTCAGATCCAAAATCGGAGGTCATTTAGCGGCCGAAATCGAGGTCGCCGTTTCATGAGGCACAGGGAGGTTATGGTAGTACAGTAGTAGTATTGTGATGATTGTGGTAGTAGTGATTGATGATGGTGATTATGGTAGTAGTAGTGGTGGTAGTAGTGATGGTGATTATGGTGATTACCCGGGCAATGCCGGGTAGCCCTGCTAGTCATTTTTATATAACAAAATGTGGTACAGTGATATTGATGAAATTATAAATATATTAACCCTATATGAACCGAGGGGGATCTTTTTGGAGATCTCCTGTTTTGCTCCATTAGTTTGTAGATTTTAAGACGTTTAACCTATTAGTTTGGTGATTATAAGGCGCTTCACCCCATTCAGGTATCGATATGTTGAGTTTTGTTTTCTGGGGGAGTGATAGCGAGTCTATGACTTAAAAGAAATCGGCCTTCGGTCGTATTTTTGATAGAAAAAAGGTACAAATTTAGCTTGAAGGGAGACTGGGTGGGCATTTGGTAGTTTGAAGGAAGGCTGGGAAGGTGTTTTTTGTTAGCCTACAGTAGGAGACAAAGTAGAATACATTGCTCGAAAATTGCATACGCAAGAACAATTCTCAATAATAATTAACCTGTTCAGTACCGGTGACGTCCTTTTAACTTTATTCTGGCTATTGTTAGACGATTTTACTCAGTTAAAAAAGGACCTCCGGCGACTAACAAGCTTCGAGCGATCTCACCTAACCCTTTTTACTACCACAGATCCTTCTTAAACTGCATAAAATCGTGTAATAAACTAAAAAAGACGTCGCCGGTACAGAAGGGGTTAAATAACATATAATACTAGCTCCCAAGAGGTCGGATGAGATAGTGTTAAGTTCGTATTATCGTATGTGAGCGTACGGCCGGCTCGAGCACCGTAATCCCGTTAATGGCACAAAACGTCTTAACATAGACAATGAAATGGGGCGAAAAGTGTAAACAATCGCCAAACTAATGAACCGAACGTCTTAAAATCTTAAAGGTAATGGGGCTAAACTCGAGGGACAGGGGGTCTGTGAGCGTAGGGCCGAGCACCTTAGTAATCCCGTGGGTCATGAATACTTAACAGGGGGTCCATTATGCTCTCTCCGGCCCTCCTATCCGGCCCCCACCCACACCAACAGGCTTCACTACCTCTCATTAATTATCGAACACTCCTCGGACGGTTTGCAGTTCATTAATGATCGCCACTCTCTAATGGGTGTGTGTATATTTGTTTTAATTCGTCATTCAGTCTTCAGTACCCCCTGGGGATAAAAGGGCGGGCCAAAAAGACCTCCCTCGGCCCAAATAACGTTAACCCCTTCATCAACATTACGTAATTCTCATTATATTCTGGTTAAAATTAGACGATTTTAATTATTTTGTAATCTACCTAGACGACTCAAATGGGTAAATACGATCTTAATATACCCTTTTAATAACATAGGTCCTTCTTGAACTCCATAAAATAATCTAACTCTAGATAGAATCAAAGGTAGAAAGGCGTCATGGTGCTGAAGGGCTTAAAGGTTCAAATAATCGAACTGGTGTAACTTTCAATATACTGAGAACTGTACACTGACATACGGTACACGGACACTCCATTCAGGTGGCAATTTTGTTTTCTGGGCGAGCGATAGCAAGCCTGTATTTTAGTAGAAATCGGCCTTCAACCGGAATATTTTCTATCGTAAATTGTACCAATATAGCTTGAAGGGGGTCTGGGCGGGCATATTGTATATTGAAGGAAGAATGGGAAGGCGTTTTTGTTAGCCTAGGGGACAAACTAAAATACGTTGCTTGAAAATGGTAAAAACGAGCAAATCCTCAATAATAATAAAGCAAAATATCACAATGACCCAGAAGACGTCGGATCAGATAGTGTTACGGAAGCTTGGTATGTATCGAATTGTGTATATACTGTATATATAATTATATATATATATATATATATATATATATATATATATATATATATAGATATTATATATATATATATATATATATATATATATATATATATATATATATATATATATATATATGTATTTTTTTTCTAATTTAGCGAGTCGGATAGGGCGCTATATATTGTCAACGAACACCGCAACACAAACCTGGTATATATATATTATTCAGGCCAATATGCAACCCTGAACCAGCTATGCTACCCCTAGAGTTCCTGCGTATTGTATATTTCTCCTGATGGCCAGTATATATATATATATATATATATATATATATATATATATATATATATATATATATATATATATATATATATATATATATATAATATATATATATATATATCAGATACGACATACAGAGAAACAGATATATTGCTACAAGCAAAAGAGGCACATTTATTAATATCAAAAGGAAGTAATTGACAAGAATGAATATAAATTAATACGTGAACTGAGTGAGATAAAAGAGAAAAATAGATATGTGCCGAAAATAAAACTAACAATTAAAATACAACAAAATAAAAACATACAACAATTAAGATACACAAAATACAAAACATACAGCAACTAAAATACATAACATTCACAAAATACAGCAATTCAAATACATAAAATACACCACAAACACAGCCGGCCGCTCCATTCGACCCCCTCCATGAATTCATAGGACAAGCAAACTGTACCCCTCTCTCCTCTCCGTTACTCTATAATACATAAACAAATACATGGCCAAATACATGGCCAAATAACCCGCATATGAAAGCAAACACGGGTGTTGTATAGCTGTGAAACTCCCCGATCTGTTTTCTTTGTAAATAAGTAAAATAGGCCCAACGTTGATATTTTTACCTCTGACAGCGAAATTGCACGGAGGTTATGTTTTTACCTCCGTGTGTTTGTTTGTCTGTAAACAAAATATCTCGCTAAGTTAGGTACCGATTTTTTCGAAATTCGGTGGGCAGATAGGATATGCGCTATGAACCGATTTTTACGAAATTTGATGGACAGATAGGATCTGAGCCAAGGAAGAAGTTATTACATTTATGAGATGATTTGAAGATTTTCACTAAATTTGATGGGCAGATAGGATATGAACCAAGGAAGAAGTGATTCAACTTAGGATACGATTCGGATCATATCCTGGAACCCAGATCTAGGAGAAATTTGTTTCCTACGATATTAATGGTAAAGAACCAGCCAACGTAGGCGGAGGTATGCGCTCTACCGAGTGACCCTTCAGTTTTTATGTATGCAGTGCCCGCTAACACAATACTGGTTCTGAACGGGTCCTTCTGTGCAGTTGAACACATACATGTGGATACACTCCCTGGTATTAAGTATAGAAGGATACATAGCGTGTGGTTGAGTTACACTAATATTTTGTTGTAAAACTTAATTTATTATATGAAATTAGATAGACAGACAGACAGACAGATAGATAGATAGATAGATAGATAGATAGAGAGAGAGAGAGAGAGAGAGCATAAATTGATCGAAAAGTTCACTTCATCACGTTAGTCACAGTCAGGGTTCGAACCCTGATTATTGAGATTTGTATAACAATTCAATAATCTTTTGGTAGCACTGTATTCCCGTTCTATTAATGTCCAAATATCGTGTGGGTATGAATGAATGAAGGTCAAAATGGCCACACTCCTAAATGGCCTCACTCCTAAATGGCCTCACTCTTAAATGGCCACACTCTTAATTGGCCACAGTTCTAAACTACCACACACCTAATCTGACACACTCTTAAACAGCCACATTCCAAAACGGCCACACTCCTAAACTGCTACATTCTTAATCTGACACACTCTCAAACGGCCACACTCCTTCCTATACCGGTACATTTTTAAACGGTCGCAACCTGAACTATGACGACCAACACAACCTCAGTACATTATAAAACATAATTATATCATTGTCATTAATGGGCTGTTTCCTCTGGACCACCTTCTCCCTCATATTTGGCCCCATTAGTTTTGAGATTTTAAGGGGAGATTTCCACTTGAGGGTTTTTTTCTGGACCCCTTTCTCCATGTTTAGCCCCATTGCTTTTGTGGTTTTAAGACGTTTGCCCTATTAGTTTGGCGGTTTTACGAACTTGCGCCCCATTTCTGTCAATTTTAAACCCTTTCGTGACATTTAGGTGTCGATTTTTTCCTGGCGAACGAAAGCGAGCCTGTAATTTAAGAGGAACCGGCCTTCGGCCAGGTTATTTCTCTACCAAAAATATGTACACATTTATCTCGAAGGGGAGTCTTGGAGGTATTATCTCGAAGGGGAGTCTTGGAGGTATTATCTCGAAGGGGAGTCTTGGAGGTATTATCTCGAAGGGGAGTCTTGGAGGTATTTATCTCGAAGGGGAGTCTTGGAGGTATTATCTCGAAGGGGAGTCTTGGAGGTATTTATCTCGAAGGGGAGTCTTGGAGGTATTATCTCGAAGGGGAGTCTTGGAGGTATTATCTCGAAGGGGAGTCTTGGAGGTATTTATCTCGAAGGGGAGTCTTGGAGGTATTTATCTCGAAGGGGAGTCTTGGAGGTATTATCTCGAAGGGGAGTCTTGGAGGTATTTATCTCGAAGGAGAGTCTTGGAGGTATTATCTCGAAGGGGAGTCTTGGAGGTATTATCTCGAAGGGGAGTCTTGGAGGTATTATCTCGAAGGGGAGTCTTGGAGGTATTTATCTCGAAGGGGAGTCTTGGAGGTATTATCTCGAAGGGGAGTCTTGGAGGTATTTATCTCGAAGGGGAGTCTTGGAGGTATTTATCTCGAAGGGGAGTCTTGGAGGTATTTATCTCGAAGGGGAGTCTTGGAGGTATTATCTCGAAGGGGAGTCTTGGAGGTATTTATCTCGAAGGGGAGTCTTGGAGGTATTTATCTCGAAGGGGAGTCTTGGAGGTATTTATCTCGAAGGGGAGTCTTGGAGGTATTTATCTCGAAGGGGAGTCTTGGAGGTATTATCTCGAAGGGGAGTCTTGGAGGTATTATCTCGAAGGGGAGTCTTGGAGGTATTTATCTCGAAGGGGAGTCTTGGAGGTATTATCTCGAAGGGGAGTCTTGGAGGTATTTATCTCGAAGGGGAGTCTTGGAGGTATTTATCTCGAAGGGGAGTCTTGGAGGTATTTTTGGAAAGCTTGATGGAGGTCTAGGGAGGAAACTATAACAATATTAAAAGATACATACATGAGAAAATAAATACGCCCATCTCCCCTTAAGGGGAGATTTCTAGTTTGTTTTCTACTCCTCCAGCAATCTCAAAATTTCCCCCCTTGACCCTCTTTGAAGATAAATTTGTAAATTTTTCGGTAGAAAAATGTCCCGGCTGAAAGCCGGTTCCTCTTATATTACAGGCTCGCTATCGCTCGCCATGATAAAATCGACACCTAAATGGCACGAAAGGTCTTAAAATTGACAGAAATGGGGCGAAAGTTCTTAAAATCGTCAAAATAATGGGGCGAACGTCTTAAAATTAGAAAAGCAATGGAGTTAAACATGAGGGAGAAAGGAGTCAAGAAAAAAATCCCTCAAGTGGAAATCTCCCCTTAAGCTTGATGGAGGTCTAGGAAGGAAACTAAAAATAATAAGAGAAAAGTAAGTCGATAAAAATGCAAACCAATATATATCTCCCCATAATTGGATGAGAATTAATGATGTATCGTTAAGCATGTTTATAATCCGAGTAACAGCATTATTACTGGCATGTGTTGTTGTAGACAAGGGTTTAATGGACTAAATGAATGTAATTATCCTCAGAACCTGTATGTGTTTGGAGCATTAGGCTGATCGTATAAAGTAAGGAGATATTTGTATTTTGTTATTCACATAGGCCTACTGTATTCACATAGGCCTACTGTATTCACATAGGCCTACTGTATTCACATAGGCCTACTGTATTTATTCATGTATTCATTTTTTTTTTTTTTTAGTTTCCTCCCAAGACCTCCATCAAGCTTTTAAAAATACCCTCAAGACGTCCCTTCAAGATAAATTAATAAATTTTTCGGTAGAAAAAAATTTCCGCCCGAAGGCCGGTTCCTCCTAAAAATCGCTCGCCAGGAAAATATTGACACCTAAATTGCATGAACATTCTTAATATTGACACATAATTGGGGGCGAAAGGTCTTAAAATCGCTAACGTCTAAAATCTAAAAACTAATGGGGCTAAACCTGAGGGAGAAGGGGGCTGAGAAAAACTAACCAGCCCCCCTTCAAGCCTTAATATAATCCGAGTAACAGCATTATTACTGGCCTGTTCTGCTGTAGACAAGGGTTTAGTGGAATAAATGAATGTAATTATCCTTAGAACCGTGAATGTTTGAAGTATTAGGCCGATCGTATAAAGTAAGGAGATTTATGATGTTTTGTTTGTTCACTTTCCTCCCTAGACCTCCATTGAACTTAAACAAATACCCCCAGACCCCCCTTCGAAATAAATGTGTGGATTTTTTCGGCTGAAAAATGCAGGTTAATTCTAGATTGTAGGCAAAAGGTCTTAAAATGGCCACTCTCTCTCTCTCAACTTGCCGAATACATTACCAATTTAATCCTCTTTATGCTAAATCCTATTAACCAGTGCTTAATAGTGTCTCTCTTTTATGCATGTAACTAATATTATCTTTCCTCCCCTCCTCTCTCTATATCTATCTATATATCTGCCTATCTATCTGTCTATCTATCTATATATTTATCTATCTATCTATTACTTTTATTCAAAGCCGTGAACCAACTATGAGATAAATGTGCTTCACAATTCTCTTACTATGTACAAAGTTTTATGTAGCTTTTACGAAATAAAATATTGAGTCTGAGTCTATCTACCATTGAGATAAGATGTATTTCTAATTAAGCATCTATCTATCTATATATCTATCTATCTACCATTGAGATAAGATATATTTCTAATTAAGCATCTATCTATCTATATATCTATCTCTGTATATATGTAAAATGTTACCATGTAACCTTTTATGAAATAAAGAATTAACTAACTAACTAACTATCTATCTATCTATCTATCTGTCTATCTATATATCTATCTATCGCCCTCAGTAACTTGCCAGATCCATTTACAAACTAACCCTCTTTATGCTGAGTCCAGTGCATAATATTTAATCTCTCATATAAATCCTTCTCCCTCTCCCTCTCTCTCTCTCTCTCTATCTCTCTCTCTCTCTCTCTCTCTCTCTATATATATATATATATATATATATATATATATATATATATATATATATATATATATATATATATATATATATATATATATATATATATCTTGCCAAATACATTAACAATCTAACCCTTTTTATAATAACTTAAGTCCTGCGAGTCCTAATAACCATAGCTCATTAATTAATCGTTCATATAAATCCTGCTCTCCCTTTCTTCCTCTTTCCCCTCCTCCTCTCTTCCCAGAACGCAACTCTCATTTATTATTCACAACCACTGCACGGCCCGGAAATGTATGTGTCGTAGTGTTAATTTTATATATACAGTATAATTATAGCCTATGTGTGCTTCTCAGATTTTCTTTAATCTAAAAATTGCCCACCCAAGCCCCCTTCAAGCTGAATGTGTACATTTTTCGATAAACAAATTCACACAAACAAGCTCGCTATCGCTCGTGCGAATATTAATATTAAATATTAAATAAAAATCGACACCTGCATGGGATAAGCCCCGAGACGTCTGACCAAATAGTGTTAAAAAGTGTACTAAAAAGCACTCGCAGCTTGACAAATAATGCCATTAAGGCTGTCGGCTTATGTTCATCACAGGCGGGACTTATGGGGGTAGGGGTAGTTTTTGGTCTATTTATTTATTTATTTATTTATTTATTTATTTATTTATTTATTTATTTATTTATTTATTTTTAGTTTCCTCGCTACACTTCCATCAAGCTTAAAACATAAAATAAACAAAACACTAGACCCCCCTTCGAGATATAATTGTACATTTTTCGGTAGAAAAATTTCCTGGCCTTTCCTCCTAAATGCTCGCTTACGCTTGCCAGCAAAAATCGACACCTAAATGGCACGAAAGGTCCTAATATTGACAAAGAGATGGGGAGAAAGGTCTTAAAATCGCCAAGCTAATGGGGAGGAAAACGTCATAAAATCTCTAAACGAATGGGGCTAAACATGAGGAAAAAGGGAGTCCAGAAAAGCCAACCATCTCTTCTGAGCCAAATTATCGTGAATAATTAAAAGACTGATCAATTTGCCCGCTTTGTGTTGTGAATATGATTAACTTAGAGCATGTTTTATTCTCGAGGTTCAGTTCGCTGTTCTGTTAATGCAGGGGTTTAATTATATATGTTTTTATGTGTGTGGGGGTGGGTGGTATAGGGAGTTGTTTGTGTGTGTGTGGGGGGGGGGGGTATGTGTGTGTGTTTCTGAGTATGTGTGTGTGTGTGTGTTTCTGAGTATGTGTGTGTGTGTGTGTGTGAGTATGTGTGTTTGTGTCTGTATGTAATTCATTTACGATCTTGAGGATTCTTGAGGATCTCTCGCCAGCCATTATCCTCCCGGAAGAGAGCTTAGAGCTCGTATTGTCCGATCATTGGTTAAGGCTGAGACCTTTGTTCCTCTGTGTGTGTGTGTGTGTGTGTGTGTGTGTGTGTGTGTGTGTGTGTGTGTGTGTGTGTGTCAAATTATAATCCTCGCTTAGGTTGTGAAGGAAGGTATACTGTCATGCATAGTGTCCATTATATGAAGCAGAATTATTGATTTTCATGTATCCATATGCAAGAATATGTAACAATCAGTTTCTCACATACAAACAGGCATGTATGTTTATAAAGAACACACATACACACTCACAAACCCACGCACCACACACACGCGCGCATTTTCTCTCTCTCTCTTTCTCTCTCTCTCACACACAGATAAATACTCACTTGCACACATAGAGAAATGCACGCGTAAACACATACACACATATAACCCCCCCCCCACACACACACACAAACATACACACACATACACACAAACATGCACCAGAACCAATTTCATTATGAGCACGTAACCGCAAACATGGGAAATGAGACAAATGTAATATTCATGAGCTGCCTTCGTCAAAGTATGCACACACACACACACACATACACACACAACACACACACACACACATATACAAACAGAAACACACACACAGCAACATTACACACATACAACATAACGCACGCAGTTACAAACACGTACACACACATTCTTTCTCGCCGACTCCTCGCTCTCTCTCTCTCTCTCTCTCTCACACACACACACACACACACACACACACACACACACACACACACACACACACACACACACACACACACACAGAGTATCGAACCCCCAGCACCTTTTGTTTACATATGACGTCACTAAACAAAATATAAATCTTCTTAATATCCCATCAGCCGACGCACGGTATTGGTCCACAGTGTTATATAGTCAAATGGTGCCAGGGTCTAATATATATATATATATATATATATATATATATATTGTGTGTGTGTGTGTGTGTGTTTGTGTGTTTCGATGTACATTATGTGTTTGGTATGGGCAGTTGGCAGCAAGGTCTTATATAGCATGCAATGGTCGGTTACATTAATGAATGGCTAACAAAGGCTGGGAATCATATTATGAGAGAGAGAGAGAGAGAGTGTGTTTGTGTGATATAGACAAATCATGTCACGGTTTAAAATATCATTCAATGGTGGGCTGCATTAATTTAGACTGAGTGAACAGAGGATGCCAAATATATTATGTGTGTGTGTGTGTGTGTGTGTGCGTGTGTGTGTGTGTGTGTTGTTGGTGGTGGTGGTGGTGGTGGTGGTGGTGGAGCAAAGGATGGGAAGTGTTCGTACGTGTGTTTGGTTGTTTACTTAAATATGTATTCATTACTTTCATTGATTTCATTAGTTAGGTTTATTTGTAAATTGGTGGGTTGGTGGTGGTAATATGAATGTAGTCAATGACAAGATTCAATTCAGTTCGGAAATAGCTTGGCAAATTTA